>CM044441.1:114620049-114682287 GCA_024363595.1 Xenopus borealis
AGCGAAGTAGCGCTACCGTTCGTTCGCCAGGCAAAGCGCAGTTACGCTAGTGATGCCTAAACGGCGGGAACTTAAGCGTTTTTCAAACTCCTATCTATTGTATTGAACTTCGCCAGGTCTGACCAGGCGAAGTAAAGTCTAGTGTAAGTGGTAACGTTCAGGAAAATTTTGATCTTAGTGAATTTGCGTAATTACGATCCTTTGTCAGTGCGCAACTTCGCCTGGCGGAAGTCTATCTACTTTGCTAACGAAAATTCGCCAGAGTGGGTGTTAGTGAATTTGTGAAGTTACGAAATGACGTCACGCTGGCTAGCGTTAGATGCTTCACGCTTTAGTGAATTTGGGCCAAAACCCATGCATTTGCTGGTGGAAATATTCCCTAATGTCCTTAAACTCTGCCCTCTACTGGTCATGAACAAGAGTAACAACTATATCTAAAGCTGTATTTACAAATTAGATCTTAGCATGATGTCAGCAAATACAAAGAAAGCCTCAAAGTTATAGGCTAACAGCCCACGGTGCAAGACTCCCTTTCTCAGACTACACTCTGCAGAAAAATACATTACTATCTATGTATATAGTGCAGGATTTGTCATTGAATAATCATAACAGGTTGGGTGCCATACGCAGGAACTGTATGGGGAGGAACATTGCACAGCCTGTATTGCACACATACTCTCTAGTATTCTTAGATGGAAATTTAGAAATTCTGACTATTTAAAGCAATGTTCAGTCAACCCTAGGTTTGCCTCAAACTATCCCATTCTAGGTTTATTTTAGGTACGTTGCAGTTCTATAGATTTATTCTGTCCCGCCTAAACTAAACCTACACAGGACCATCCCAGTGTCACATTTTCTGCACACATTGCAGTGGGACAGAGTTTGGGGCTGATTGGGGGGATTTCATAGTTCGGTGGATCTGGCTGACTAAAATGTGCCTAATATGCAATGTGAAAACATGACTACCAAACAGATTCTCATCCTAGAAGGTTTGATGGTTGGGGGGAACATTTTCTGTGGTTCCATCTCCACAAACACAGGTTCTATGTAGGCATTACCCAATTTGGCAAAAATACGTGCATTTGTAATATAAATATTATATGATGAATGGTCATCATCACCATGTGTAGTAGAAGGGATACATGTCTACATGCTTATCAATTACATTCAGTTTGGCAGGCACAAAAAAGAGGCACAACATACTTCTCTGGTCAATGGCAGGTATAAAATACAGGGCCTTAAACTTTATTCATATTAATATGTGCAGAAGGTGCATACTCACAGGCACAGTCTGTATATATTCTTGCACCTAGTGTTGTACAACTAAATAATACTCTAAAGTCTCTCTTGAATTGTTGGAAAAACCCTAATTCAAAATTCCATTTGTTTTTTTTTTTTTTGTGTCTATCAAGGCTGAGACAGTGAACATGAAAATAGCAGTCTGGCATGTCAAGTTTATAGAATATTACTTGGTCTTTGCTTGTAATGTAAACGTACAGCGCGTAAAATCACCCACATTTATAAAGCTGTATAATGATTTTATGTATAGCGTAAAAAGATTTGCTGGCTTGTAAAAAGCCACGTAAAAAGCAGCGCTGAATGCTGACACTTTTTACACCTTGTTTCCCACCACAACTGAATTTGTTTTTTGATGTCAGTGGGCTATGCCCAATTCTGAGATGAAAAATTAAAAAAGGGTGTAAACTAAAGTATTCAGCTGGTGTGAAGAAAAATAAACCTTTACAAATGGCCTGATTCTTTCTAAGGGCAAGGCCAGACGTGGAGATTCGGGGGAGATCTGTTGCCTGGCGACTTCTCGCTGCGCTTGTTCACACACAGCGGCGCGATTTTAAAAGCCGCTCAAAATTGCCTCGCCAGGCTATTCGGGAAGATTCGGGGGAGATTCGTCGCGGCGAGAAGTCGCCAGGCGACAGCTCTCCCCCGAATCTCCCCGTCTGGCCTTGCCCTAATAGGCTATTTCTGTGATTGCAATGCATGGTACTAATGCACAGATAGGGTCAACAATCATACGTTTTACACCAACTTTTTTTTAGAGTTTAGAGAATGGTTTACACATCTTTATAACTATGCCTATGTGCATACGGCTTACTATCACTGCACAAACACTGGCTATAAAGGGTAGGTTCTATTATTCATGTGCCATTCTGAAAATGAAAGTGAATGGCATAAGATTTACAGAAACATGACCTCTAGTGGACACTGCAGAAGGAACAATGTTTATTGCCTGCTGTTTCCAAAATGTGCCATTATAGTAACACATGAAACCTAAAATCCCAGGAAATGAGTCTCAAATTTCTATGCATAAGACCAATAAAAGATGCATTGGTGTAGCACCTCCATGACATTGGCCTAAACGTTGTGTGTTCCTCTTATTTGATGCTTTTATGTGTTGGTGCCCCAACCCATCACAGTTTGAGCTGCTGTAGAATGGTAGTGGAGGTTGAAGGGAAGCTAGAACTTGTATGAAAGCCAACTTGGTGATCTTTATAAGGTTGTTATATCTGCAAGTTGGTTCTGTTGCATCAATAACAGAGAAATTTGAATTAGGAAGCATCTTTATTGTGGGCCTCTGTTGTCTTGGATTACATAGATCTCGCTGGTGTCTTCATTGCATAAAATTGAACATACACACATACAGGCCATGCATACAGTAATTTCTAGATGCGAAGAGCCAAAAATCATCCACAAAGAAATAGCCACAAACAGTTTGTCCTAAATAGGGTCCAACAGTCTGGGATACTCTACTTCCACATATCGGACCTCATACAAAACAAAAAAATCCATAGCATGAATATGTTAGAAATACACTGTATCCAGGGTTGCCTTTCTGGACTGCTCCATGCCAAAAGCAGACAAAATAAAAAGGGTCAGGAAAGCTGGTCTAGAAAAGTCATATCAACTTACTCATAGTAGAAGTATAAATATATATTGACCTGTTCTATGTAGAACTATAAAATAGGGATGCACCCAAATCACTATTTTGGATCCATCCAAACCCCCGATCCGAATCCTTTGAGAAAGATTTGGCCGAATACCGAACTGAATCCGAGCCCTAATTTGCATATATGGGAAAACATTTTTACTTCCTTGTTTTGTGACAAAAAGTCATGCAATTTCCCTCCCCACCCCTAATTTGCATATGCAAATTAGGGTTCAGATTCTGTTCGACTGGGCAGAAGAATTCAGCAGAATCCGAATCCTGCTGAAAAAGGGCGAATCCCGAACTGAATCCTGGATTTGTTGCATCCCTACTATAAAAGAGTGTATCACCAATTTACTGGAGCTTAGCCAGACATCCATTATTGGGTAATGCCATTTGGTTAGCTATTTGTGAATATTACTACAAATGTTGCTCCAACTAAACCAAAACACATGCACACACTTGAATTTATATGTTGATTTGCACTACAGTACTTGATCAATGATAACATATGATGTACATGTTTTAAAGGAGGGAAACCCAGTAAGAAAAAAACAGAGGTAGAGGGATGCTAATGAGAGGCATTTTTCTCCAGAAGAAGCACCACTTTTATACTAATATATATGACAAGTCTGCTGTTTAGTATTAGTACAGGAGCCACATCACTCCATTTGGGCGCTCAGTGTATGACTGATGTTTCTCATAGTGGGATTACTATGTCTAAATGGTTTATGATAAACTCTCTGTATAGGCTATGCGCTTACTAAGGGGTGATCCTATGGCATAAGTATTCCCAACCACTTTCTGTTATTCAATCACCCACCAGCTTTTAATTGGATTATCACAGTAGAAGTGTGTTTGGGGAAGTGAAAAATCCCTTCCATGCTATAAAAATAAAATAAACACTATGAGACTATTGCAAGCATTGTTTGGCATTCCTTCCTTGTAGTATGAACCATTCCATTTTGTGCTGATAAAGTATTTACATTGGTACAAAACATGAGCAAGGGTATAGGGTCCCCTATTCTGGCACATAAACAAGATTTTGGCATGATGCAATGCTTTCATTAATAACATGGTCCACAAAATTGCAGCTGCCTGCTTGATATGACTGTGAATTCCAGTAAAAACAAAAAAAACAAACAAACAAGATTTAAAGGGCAAGTCAACCACAAAATAAAAAATTGCCTAATAAAAGAAAACATAATTTTAAGCAACTTTTCAATTTACATTAATTAAATATTTGCATTATTCTTTACGTTTTTTGTAAAAAAAACAATTGCTATGGAAAGCAGCATTTGCTTAACTCCTGGTTGTTTCATTTTAAACAATGTTGCAAAAGTCTTGTTAATCAGCTGCCTTGTCTTACATTGTATCAACAGTCTGAGCCTCCAGGACAGAGAATAGACAGGGACAGACAAACACTTTCAATGGCAATATGTATACAAATAACTTAAAAACCACAGAAACAGAATGTATATTTCAGTTGCTTAGAATGATGTTTTCTATTATTAGGTAAAAGCATTTTTGGGTTGGCATTCCCTTTAAATTATTTTCATAGTGTGAGTGAAATAATTAATTTTGCTTGACTAACATCATCAAACAGGATATGCAATCGTTGCTTCATGTAACAGGTCCCCTTTAATATAAACTTCAATCATTATCACTGGGAATGTTATTGGTATCATACATCATTTACTATTTATCTCATCTTTTACTAACTAAACGTACTGATGATTCCTCTCCTGTCATTAAACCCAACTACTGTATTGCTAATTCAGATCAATGTAGGAGGTATCGACATGCCATTTTTTGTAAGAAGTTATGTCTGAACTTAACAAAAACATAATTTCTAATTATCTGCTTGTTTTCTCTTATTTACAAGGTGCCTGAGAGTTCGCAGTATCACTGCAGAATTAATTACTGACTGCTCAGCAGTGGAAATGAGGGATGGAATCTTTATAGGCTGATGCTAAACCCTTGTATGGAGGCTTTGTAGTAGATGTTTCCTCTGCCTTTTACGGAATAATAAACAATTTGCATGACTTTGTTTTTTTTTTCCCCCCCCCTAAAAAGATGTCTCTCTTTTACACTCAGATTAAAGTTCTTGTTCAGTAATTGAGATAGAGTACTTGTTAGTCTTCCAACAGTATTGTGAGCTGGCTTTGCTGGTTTTCCATAGCTCAATTATAGTTAAAAAAGATAAAGAGCTGCTTTACTAGTGTGGATGCAACCGCTAATACCAGGAACGTGGTGAACGTGCCCAAATAGCCTCGCAAGTCTATCACATCAACATTGTCTCCCCAACTGCAGGCTAACAGAAGACACACACTAGTTGGGGAGAAAATTATATTTTTTGAAGACCCCCCCCCCAGATGGAGGGAACTATTTTGATGTAATGGGTGATCTTTTAATTACTTTTGCTTTCTGTTTGGATTGCTTTTTGTCCTACATAATCGAAGCAAAAATACATTTCCAAATTGTTCCCAAAAATATTGATTTTTATGCATTTCTAATCACCACTCACCATTTTCTCTTACAATTGCAATATCATTGCTTCTAATAAAATTGCTGTAGAGTTGTTTCTTTTGCTTTTCTAAGAGGCCTGGATTGGTGGAGAGGACACCAAGGCCTGGGGCAGCAGGATTTTAGGGGGAGCATGCTGCCCAACTACACCCACAATGGTTCAGAAACACTAGGGATGCACTGCTAAAGCAGTACCACTGATTCCTGAGCTGGAGCAAGGAGAACTTTAACTGCTTTATGGCAATTCCATAAGTAAGTGCAAAAGTCTGAATATATATATACAGGTATGGGACCTGTTATCTAGAATGCACTGTACCTGGGGTTTTATGGATAACAGATCTTTCTGTAATTTGGATCTCCATACCTTAAGTCTACTAGAAAATCATGTAAACATTAAATAAGCCTAATAGGCCGGTTTGGCTTCCAATAAGGATTAATTATATCTTAAGGTGGCCATACACGGAGCGATGTTGCCAAACGAGCGGATCTCTCCCTGATATGCCCACCTTGAGGTGGGCGATATTGGGCTGATCCAATCGTGGACCCTAGGGATCATAATGGAGGCCAAGTGGGTGGTCAAATCGTGGGACCGCATCAACTAACAGATTTAGTCCCGCCCGATCAACATCTGGCTGACTTTTGGCCAGATATCGATTGGTAAAGCCCGTCAGAGGGCCCCATACATGGGCCGATAAGCTGCAGACTTGGTCTGTTGGCATCTTTTATGTATTAAAATAATATATATTTTATAATAATAATAAATAATAATATATTTTATGCCCATGTATGGCCACCTTTAGTTTGGATCAAGTACAAAAATCTGGATAAAACTGAATCTATGGGAAAATATTGAATCTATGGGAGATGGACTTTGTGTAAGCTTTCTCGATAACAAGTTTTCAGATAATGGATCTCTTACAAGTATAGTTTTTTAAAGCTATTTAACTATAGGCAAGCAAAGAATCGGGTCAATAGATTAATTAGAGTAATATTTTTCAAGAGTAAAGGACAACCAAAGTTTACAAAGACTCAGACACACACAATAAGACAAGACAAGCTGACTGCACATCAAGACCCTCTTTTTTCTTTTGTGCTTATCAGGAATTTTTAACCAAACGTCACCTGCTGTTCAGACTTCCCTGTAGCTAATAAAATTGCCCTGACACATTGATTTGCTGATGTACTATTTGGATAAACTGTTAGTCAGGATTTTTTTTCAGAAAATGCAAAGATAAGTCTCATAGGGAAATTGCATGGTTTTAAATGTGTCATTTTCAAAGATGTGCTGCATTTTCTCTCGGGCCATACATACATACTGTAATGCCATTGTCTGTGATGGTGCTCTATTTTATGCAAAAAGAAAGAGAGAATGCCTAATTTTTTTGATGTTCCGTGTTGCGTTGTTTCTGATGTTCTTGATTCTTCCGCTCTTCCTTTAGTTTTGGTTGGGATGTGCTTTGCTTTTACAGATGTATTGTTATTTGGTTTTTTGTTTCCATTTCTCCCATAGTCGATATGTGAGTAAGCCCTCAGATATTTGTGTTTGGGTTGTTGCTGCATATTTCTCATAGGTGAGATTTGAGTCAATGAGGTTAATGAAATTGTCTTTATTAGGTACTTCTGTGGACTTCCAGTGCCTTGGAATGAGTAGGCATGCTGCTGTGATGATGTGGAATGTTATTTTTCTTATGTTAGGAGCTAGGTCTTGTATTCCCTGGTTTATTAATGCCATTACCGGTGTCATCCTTATTGGGGTCCCAACTACTTCTGTAAGTAAGGTATTGACTTCTGCCAAAATGGGGAGATTTTATGGCAGTTCCCCCATATATGGATCATGTTGCCTACTGTTGCATTGCACCTCCAACACCTGTCTGATGTATTTGGGTATTTGTTATGCAGAAGCGAGGGTGTTTTGTACCATCTGAATAGTATCTTTTTGTGGTTTTCTACGTGATTCGTACATTTAGAGTATTTGGAAGCAATTTTAGCTAAGTTTGACTATTGTTGTAGTGTGAGGTCCAGATTTGGATCTTTTTACCATTTTTTAATACGCAGAGGTTTCTTGTCCTCTAATCCTGGGATAATTTTTTTGTATATTTTAGATAGCTCTTTCCTCTGTCCTGTTTTCTGGAAACAGAGTTTTTCGAAGGGGTTTGTAATCTAGAGAGATTTTTTGAGAATGGTCCTAGAAAATGCCTTATACATAGATATTTGTAAAAGTTGTGCTTAAGGAGCTTGAATTCAGCTTGTAAGTCAGTGTATGACTTTAGGGTGGTGTTTGAGAATAGCTGAGCTATTTGTGTAAGTCCCAACATTTTCCAATTGGTTATGGAGAGGTCAGGGATTTCCAGTTCCAGTAGTTTAATAGGTGAGTTTTTTGCTGGGTATATGTGGATTTGTTTTTTCACCTTGAATAAGCTCCAAATTCTCAGTGCTGTTGTTGTGGTATGGTATAGGGTTTTTGTTAATTGCGCCGGCGATTTTGCCAACATTAGCTGCTGTAGTGTTCATGCTCGAGAATGCCTAATTTCTATAATGTAATCTACTATAACTTCCCAAGCAATGTCTGGCAGGATCACTCTATTATCAGTAGAAATATCTGTCTGTTCTATATGGTATCCAACACCTCCCAACAACTGGTGCCAGTCAAATGTTAATAGAGTGTTCATTTCCAGAAATGTATGAAATAAATTGCAAATACTTTATGAACAGCCACAAGGTGAAATGCGCAACGGCTGACTTAATCAAATGCGTGGTACCCAGTTGAAAAAATCCTGTGACATCTTAGCGCTGGACTCATCACTGCAGGGCTCATTCACTCTGTGCAGGTAGGGTGATTAAGACACAAATGATCCACCATGTTCTTTGTACTTTGTGCCCCTGCAATGGTGGTAGGGGAATTAAAGTGGGAACAAAATGTCCATATTTCTCTGGAATACTGATTCAGAAATGATGGATTCTTTAAATCTTAGTAGCACAGTCCAGAAGGAATACATGATACCTTTTCAGTTCCCACACAGCATTTCTTTGTGCTAATATTTTATTCTGTTGAATTGAGTTTCTGTGAACAGTGCAGGGGACCTGTTAGATATCGGCTAAGGGAGTGCTTGTGATAAAGATCTCTCCATTACTTGTTATTGTTCAGCCACAAACTTATCTGACATGACCCTACAGACCCAGTACTTATGTCCCTGCCAACTTGTATTTTTATTTTATTGCTCCTCTCAGAGGCACTATGAGCTCTCTTCTATTATAATGTACTTGCAAGTAATAAACCCCAAATTCTCTGGTTTATGGAGCTTATGTACTATTCTAGAACATCAAACCACTCATTTTCCATTAGAATATTTACACTTACCCAGTTCATATTTTATTTTTATTTTGCTACTTCCTTTCTGCTGTGTCTCAACACGAGTCACTTGTTATATGTGAATGCTCATTTATATTTATTCAATTAATGATTCATTCAGGTCTGTACAGTTATTGCATTGTGTAATGGCTAGTGGTGCTTAAAATAGCAATATATATATATATATAAAAATACATATATTATGAGAAAAATCCCAGCATTACGTTTGCTGCTGGGTTCACTGTGGAATTTGCACAGGACTCTAAATATGTTTTTTCTAGCAAGAGCTGAATTGGTAAGTGTACATAAAACATGCACCTTTCAGTGATTAGAAATACAAAGGCCCATGTAAATGAATGTTGTGCATGGAAAGAAATTTGTTTATAAGTCAGGCTCATCTTCTATTTGTTTTAATTAAAACAGTGGGGAATAACTTACTAACTGCACAGAGATGCCTTCTTTGGGTATTTGTGTTCATATAGTAGGAGCAACCATGTGTCTATTCAAAAGTAATGAGATTGCAGACTTGTCCACAGAAACAGATTATTGGGGAATTACCTTGATTTATTCCCAATTACTTGGTAACCTACAGTAAATCAGCTCCCTGTAATTTTTACCTAAATTAAAGCCTAGAATAAGGAGGGGTGCAATCAAGGGAATTCAGACCAGAACGAGGGTTAGGCAGAAGAAGCATAAGTCAAGAATATAAAGTTGTGTGGGGCACTAGGCAAGTACCACTCCTGTCTGCCCACTCCAAGTCCCCCAACAACAGCAAGTAGGGGTGATTTAGTGCCTGGATTGGAGATGACAAGAGATGGGGGCTTTGACTTGAGCGCCTCATTGTGAGTCAGCTGTGGCCAAGACACATTCAGATCATAAAAATAGTTTTGTCTATGGTGAGGGATAAATCCTCGGGGTTAAGAAAAAAAAAATATATATATATATACAGAGAGAGAGGGGTGGGGGGGGGTGGGGGGGAGTAGTGAAACCACTTACAACAATGCTGCAAAGATCCAGATGCAAAATGTGTGTATCTATGATAATCAACAATTTACTGAAGCTTAAAAAATCCTTTCTTGGTAGTGATTAGTGATAGACATTCATTTCCAGTCTGAGCCTGTATTTATGCAGGACAGATATGAAGGCTCATAAAATTAATTTCCCTCCGATAACACATTATTCACATCACAGCATTATTATGCCTATAATGCAATTCATTCTCTTATTTTTAGTTTTGATTTTAAACAACACACAGATTCAAGCAACCCTACAGGATACGTAAATGAATTGTAAAATTGCGCTTGTAAATCAAGCATATAATTAATTTGGCTTGAAAATTGTTTAGTATTTTGTCAATGATTGATATGTTTCCTTTTAAACGAAACAGTAAAAATGCCCATTTAGCTTTGGGTGTTTTGTTACAGATTGTATTTCCAGATAATATGATTACAAGGCACTTACAAGTATTGCATGCTTCCTAAGCATCTGCATACTAGAGATAATTGACATTTATTGCAATAAAGTTTTTGTTTTTTTTTTTAAATAAAAATTTGAAAGAAATGGGGAATTATCAGTTGATGGAGTATAAATAAAGACAGGCAAAAATACGGGCCCATCTGTATTGCCAGTGCATTCCATTGTGCATTGCTTCTGCAGCCCAGGAGGAGAGATGGACATGAAGTTATGAGCCTCTGAGGAAGCTGATTGCTCAGCGAAACGTGTCAGGTGGAGGTGACGTCACCGCAGGCTGCAGAGATGAACCACGAGCTAGAGAGAGACGCTGGCAAAACTTTTCTCTCTGGACTAGAATCAGGGAAAACCAGCTAAAAGACTTGCATATGGGTGACTATCCTCATGAAAACTAATTTGAGTGTAATATTTTTTTATCCGTAGCAATAAAACATCATTATGCTATTAGATCTATGTGTTTCCATATTGGGGCATGAAGTTACAGCTTGGAAAAGGAGAGAACATGACTATTACATGCAATAAGGCACTATTTTGTAAGTAGGCACTTTTGCCTGGTGGAGTGGGTGGAGGCTTTTGGAATAGGCTTACCTGCATGCTTTGGGGCAGATTTACTATTGGTCGAATTTCGAATAGAAAAGAATTCGACCAATCGAAATATGTTTTTGATGGTTTTCGAGCAAAAAAGGACCGTATCAAATTCGAATCGTTCAATCACATATACGAATCAAACAATTGGAACGAATTTCAAAAAAAAATTTTGATTTTCCAAAACTTAGAAAATAGCTCTGTTAAGGCTATGGGAGGTCCCTCATAGACTAAAATGGCAATTTGGCAGGTTTAAGGTGGCTAATGGTCAAATTAGAATATTTGTAAAGAGACAGATTTTTTCAAATCAAAGTAGCCCAAAATTCGAAAATTCGAATTCCTTTTGAATATACTACACCATAGGCGCTCAGGGCCAGACTGGCAATCTGTGGGTTCTGGCAAATGCCAGAGGGGCTGCTATAAGGTCCCATAGAAAGTCAGTATTTAGTGGGCTGGTGGGGGCTGTTGGCTGAAATGCCAGGGCCTATATTAATTCTCAGTCCGGACCTGTATGGGCTGATTAGCTTTTATACCTCCTTCTGTTTTGCCTCCATTAATTAAAGGGATACTGTCATGGGAAAATAAGTTTTTTTCAAAACACATCAGTTAATAATGTTGTTCCAGTAGACTTCTGCACTGAAATCCATTACTCAAAAGAGCAAACAGGTTTTTTTATTCAATTTTAAAATCTGACATTTTGTCAATTTCCCAGCTGCCTCTGTAACTATTGCCAGCACTTTTAGAGGGAACTGCTTTCTGGCAGGCTGTTGTTTTTCCTTCTTAATGTAACAGAATGGAACGCAGTGGGAAATGGGTTTTTACTATTGAGTGCTGTTCTTAGATCTACCAGGCAGCTGTTATCTTGTCTTAGGGAGCTGTTATCTGGTTACCTTCCCATTGTTCTGTTGTTAGGCTGCTGGGGGGGGGAGGGGGGAGGGAGGAGGTGATAGCACTCCAAATTGCAGTACAGCAGTAAAGAGTGATTGAAATTTATCAGAGCACAAGTCACATGACTTGGGGCAGCTGGAAAATTGGCAATATGACTAGCCCCATGCCAAATTTCAAAATGAAATTTAAAAAAATCTGTTTGCTCTTTTCAGAAATGGATTTCAAGGGAGATTTCTGCTGGAACAGCACTATTAACTGATGCATTTTGGAAAAAAAATTTTTTTCCCCATGACAGGATCCCTTTAAGTGATCAAGTACAAGGTACTTAAGGTACAGAGATAAAGGAAATCGTTTAAATTTTTCTAATTATTTCATTATTTCAAATGGAGTCTACGAGAGATGCCTTTTCCATAATTCAGAGCTTTCTGGATTATGGATCCCATACCTGTATACTTCATATATATATATATATATATATATATATATATATATATATATATATATATATATATATATATATATATATATAGACTAATAAAGAGGGACCTTGGATGTGGCAAGTGTAATATTGCCTCTATCATAAGGAACTATAAAAGAGTTGGGCATTTTTTCAGTCATTTAGATTTTGACCACATATGAGTATTTATCTGAAAGCAGCTAACCATGCATTATCTAAGGGCAGATTGAGAAGATTAATCACTGCAAGAAGCAGCACATTCTCTGACCAGTGATTATTTCTCATTATCATGTTGCATATTCATAATCACAATATCAATCCGATATCAGAGTCAAAACACTGTATGGGAGTGTTTGATTTGTCACAGCAGGAAGTTCTTGTCTGCATACTTCCACATGTATATCCAATTGAATATTATTTCTAAAAATAGGATCATTTCATCTCTTGAATATTAATATTTGTTAAGGGCTGTATTTGTGCCTTCCAATGTTTTCACCCATTTTGTCCACTTACGTTATCCCATTAATGGTCAAAGGGAAAGAGGTTTACATCATTTAGTCATCTGTACCTTGGCTGACCCTAATCATGATATGGATACTCAAATCTGAGAAGAATTCCCCTAAATGATAAAATGACATCTTTTGTGTTCACCTACAGTGGTCATGTTAAAAAGTGTTGGAATTGGTTTAGCCAAATGCTACGGATTGAGTCCAGTCTAACCGAAATCTCTGAAATGTATTCACAGATATTTCCTTTCTTAAAGTGATACTGTCATGGGAAAAAATGTTTTTTTTTTCTTCAAAATACATCAGTTAATAGTGCTGCTCCAGCAGAATTCTGTGCTCAAATCCCTTTCTCAAAAGAGCAAACATATTTTTTTGTACAATGGGGGTTCTACTGTATTTCATTTTGAAATCTGACATGGGGCTAGACATATTGCCAATTTCCCAGCTGCACCAAGTCATGTTCAAGTTGGAGTGATATCACCCCCTCCCTTTCCCCCACCCAGCAGCCTAATAACAGAACAATGGGAAGCAGTGGCATAACTAGATGTTACTGGGCCCCACAGCAAATTAATTTTAGGGCCCCCAACATATCCAAAGGTTGTCCTGTTTTACCAGTATGTATTGATATTATGTATGAAGGAGAGCCTCATGGGCCCCCTATACCTCCTGGGCCCCCCTGCGGCAGCAGGGTCTGCTTCCTCTGTAGTTACACCCCTGATGGGAAGGTAACCAGATAACAGCTCCCTAACACAAGATAACAGCTGCCTGGTAGATCTAAGAACAGCACTCAATAGTAAAACCCATGTTCCACTGCGTTGCATTCATTTACATTGAGAAACAACAGCCTGCCAGAAAGCAGTTCCCTCCTAAAGTGCTGGCACAAGTCACATGACCAGAGGCAGCTGGGAAATTGACAAAATGTCTAGCCCCATGTCAAATTTCAAAACTGAATATAAAAAAATCTGTTTGCTCTTTTGAGAAATGGATTTCAGTGCAGAAGTCTGCTGGAGCAGCACTATTAACTGATGTGATTTGAAAAAAACATGTTTTCCCATGACAGTATCCCTTTAAGAACAGTTTGTAGCAGTATGCTTTCCATCTTATTTTATGAATTTAATGAAAGGCAGTGAAATGAAATAAATAAATGTAACCTTCAATTAAAAAGAGGAAATGCATGTTGCTTATTATAGAGGGCGGATCTACTTTAATTATTCGGATTTGGACAGTCTTAAAATTTGCAGAAGTGCAAACCATGTTTGATGATTAGCATGAAATTAAAATGCCTCTAGCAGCGAGCACATGGTGTAGGCTGTTCCATGCCCGCTTTGACTTCACAGACATTGTGACAGCAACATTTTGTGGGCAGGAGATTTTATTTGCTAATGGTACTATATATTGCCAAAATAAAGAAGCTTTACATTTTAATGGAGTTTAATAATAAAAATCTTGGAAAGCCCATCTCCCATAGACTCCATTTTATCCAAATGATCTAAATTTTTAAAATTGATTTCCTTTTTCTCTGTAGTAATTAAAAAGTACCTTGTGCAAGTATCGGACCTCTTATCCAGAATGCTTGGTACCTGGGATTTGCCAGATAACAGATCTTTCCGTAATTTGGATCTTCATATCTTAAATCTACTAGAAAATCATATAAACGTTAAGGGGCAGATTTACTAATGGTTGAATTTAGAAATGAAAAAACTTCGAAATTCAACCATAGAATTTTTAGTGGGTAGTTTTCGATCGAATATGGGCATTTTTGATCGAAAACGGGCGTATTCGATTGAATAAAAATTGTTTTATATCGTTCCAATCATCCCATTCGAACAATACAAACGATTTTTATTCGATCGAATACGCCCGTTTAATTCCTAGAAACATTTTCAGGACAGGTTCTAGGAGGTCCCCCACAGACGTAAATGGCAATTTGGCAGCTTTAAAGAGGTGAATAGTTGAATTACAGGGTTTTTAAAGGGCCAGTACTTCAAAATTAAAATTTTTGAATTTTTTTTAATGCAAATTGAATATTGGGCTATTCGATAGTTGAAGTAGCCCAAAATCTTTTAAATTCAAATTTTACTGGACTATTCACTTTGACCCTTAGTAAATGTGCCCCAAAATAAACCCAATAAGCTGGTTTTGCTTCCAATAAGGATTAATTATACAGTAGCTTAGTTTGGATCAAGTACAAGATACTGCTTTATTATTACAGAGAAAAAGGCAATCATTTTAAAAAATGTGGATTATTATAATGGAGTCTATGGGAGACGGCCTTTCTGTAATTCTGGATAAAAGGTTTCTGGATAAGGGATCCAATACCTGTACTTGATTCAAACTAAGATACAATTTGTCCTTATAGGAAGCAAAACCAGCCTATTGGGGTTATTTATTGTTTACATGATTTTCTAGTAGACATAAGGTATAAATATCCAAATTACAGAAAGAGCCTGTAATGATAAGTTACCCTGGTGGTCCAGTGGCTAACCCTGTGGTTGGAGGAGATGACTGCTGCGCCCACCGCACTGTTTCTTCTCTCCTTTTTACCTATGGTTCACGGCACGCACTTCTGGGTTTCATGCGCCGGGGGGTGGCACAAAATGTGCATAGGAGCGAAATTAAAAAGTATTTAAAGAGATCTTTGCATTAAACACATTGTTAGGTTCAATTCAGCTTGTTCCTGGGTGTTATTCTTAGTGAATCCTGATTGTCTTTCCTGTTATTGACCCTCACCTGCCTAGTTGACTACTCTGTACTCTCCAATCTGACCTTTTGCCTGTCCACTGACTATTCTGCGTTCTCCAGTCCTGATCCCAGCCTGTCTGACTATTCTTTATTCTGCTTGTGCTGGCCCAGCCTGCCTGTTCCACGCTGTGTTGTCTGGCCTGTCTTCCAAGTGGCGTTCCTCCATCTATCCTTTGTGAGAAGATTGTGCCCCTTTTGCTTGTCCTTAAGCTTTGCTCCCCTCTTAGTAAGACATGGAGGCACCCAAATAGCTGAGGGCTCCTTCCGGGGTGAAAGGCGGCTGTTATAGGTGGAATCAAGAGACCAGGGAGCCTAGCACTGGTCCTGGATTTAGGGTGCCGTTTGCAACAGAGCCATTATCATGAGCATTCTGGATCACGTGTATATTATATTACCTTGTATGGGATTTTCTATATGATAGGAATGCATGTCATTAACATTCTAGAAGTTATCCAAATAGCAAGTGAATGGGTAGAAAAGAGTGGACACTGTTGGACATCTTTGTGAAATATGCTTTTGTTTAATGGTTCAATGAGCATAATAATGGTATGAATGGGAACATTGCCTGTTTAATATAATTAGTCAAGTGTTGCTATGGGACATAAATAGGCCAACCCCTGCCTTAGCTTATCTTACAGGCTCTGATACAATAACACAAAAGAAAGTGCTATATGTGTATATAAAACACTTATGGGATTCCTTATCTGGAAACCCATTTTCTAGGAAGCAGCTGAATAGGGCCATCTCCCATAGCATCCCATTATAAGCAAATAATTCTAATTTTAAAACATGATTTTCTTTTTTCTCTGTAACGATAAAGAAGTACCTTTTATCTCATGGGGACTAATCTGCATGAATTTATAATGTTGGTAAAACAATCCTGTTAGTTAATATGTACATTTATTTTTTTGGCGGTCCGATTTACAGACAGATCCCTTATTTGGAAATACCCAGGGCCGAGCTTTCTGGAAAATAGATCTTATACCTGTAGCAATCTGTGTAAGAATAAATACAGCATTTTTTACCGGAGACAAAAGATAATGAAATGCAGCGAAGCATCACATCAGTTTAGAAATGTGTATAAAGTACTTGCCATCTTGCTGGCCTTGGAGATTCTGAGGGCTTTGCATTCTTTCCTCTAGGTTGGAGCTGAGGTCGGAGTTCACAGCTGACATCCTTGTAGAGTCACTCATATCAAATTCATCACTTTCTATAGAGCTTTCATCCTGCATACAGAGATCACAAGATGAAATACTGGTGCACATAAATAGGAGACTTTAGCATTAAGACAAAATTCATCTAAAGATGGCTGTGAATTCTCCAGAGAACATGAGATTGAAACAGAGCCTGACTAGGCAACATTATTAAAGCTTTTGTTTTTCATTTCACTCATACTGTATCCATTTTACTGAAACACATAATTACCCTGATTTTTTTTTCAGCTAGTGAGAAGGAACAGTCCGTTTGTCATTCTATTTGCCTTTGTCATTTCCTTTGTGGATTTTTGTAGTTTTTATGTTATTGTTTTATTGTGTGGCTGCTAGATGGCATATCTGTTTGGAGGCGTCTTTAGTCTGGAAATCGCTCTTTTTTACCATTGTAGGGTGATAGTGTGAAAAAGAGCGATTTTATTTTTGGGGGGTTACCCTCCTTCCCCCCCTACATTTCCTAATATATGGCATTACAACTATATAGGGGGCACATGTAGGGCTATATGACAACTTAATTTTTTTATTTAAAGGTTTCCTGCGCTTGTGTAGTGCAATGTAGTGGCTGTAACATATACTTCTATTAGACTTTGAAATTGGCGCCGTATGCAAATTAGGCATCGCTAGCGTATATGCGCTCTGCCTGATAAACAAACGGTAGCGCTACTTCGCTAACATTCGCCGCCATGAGCACAAATTTGCATCTTAGTGAATTTGCGTAGTGCTGGCGAAAATTCACCTGGCGAAGTGCGGCGAACGCTAGCAAAGCCAGCGCTAGCGAATTTTCGCATTTTAGTGAATTTGCCCTATAACACTGCTGTGCATTAGAAACTCCACTTTGAAATAGCAGGTTCATTATAGCATAGTCTGAATTATACATAAGGGCTCATTTAAATCCAATTCTGTCTGTACAGGAACTTACTGTAGTTAAATTTACCAACAATGGGGATCGTTTATAAAGACAGGGAAAATTTGCACCTGGACAGTAACTGATGGCAACCAATGAGATGCATGCTTTCATGGCTCTACCTGCAGCTGGCTAAGAAAATCTAATTTCTGATTGGTTGCTATGGTATACTGCCAAGGTCAAATTAATCAAAATTTTTATATATGAGCCCTAGTGCAGGGGTCCCCAACCACCGGGCCGTGGACCAGAAGCGGGCCGCAGACAGTCCTGATCTGGGCCAGCGAGTCTAGCCTGAAATTAATGAGGCGCATTGAATTCAATGTCGGCGTGCCGAATTGGACGCCAACCCCCTCCCGACCCCTGCATCCCTAACTTGATCCCCCCCTGACCCAGTCCTTGACACCGGCCCCTGGGCCAAAAAAGGTTAGGAACCTTTGATTTTATCATTTGGTCATTTGGGTAGTTTGTATAGTAATTATGCACATTTCTGGGGCTGCTGTCACCTGAGGCAGCAGCCCCGATGTCGCCCCCAACCCCGCACTTTTAACTTGAAGCGTCGGAGTGGGTCATGGAGGGGCAAGATTCTCACCTTGCCTCATGGCCAGAGTTGGCCCTGGTAGTGATTAAAAAGAGTAAACACAGTTGTTTGACAATAAATGGCTTCAGCCAACCACTAACCATGAGTGCAAGAAAAGTGTTTGTGTTATCATTCATATTCTCTGAAAAATTGTTAAGTAATCATAAATTCTGCCAGTGTATGTAAACGTATGAGCACAACTGTATATGTGGCCATTATATACCAGTAGCAAATATGTAAGAGTGGTTACTGTCACTCTGTACAACACCTCCCCAACACTAATTGCAAACTAACTTTAATTACTTTAAATGATTTGAGCAGTTCATTTACTCAGGGGTCATTTTTTCTAAAATGCAACTTTTTCGGGCATGGTTTTTTGCTGCCAGAAACCCGTCAAAGTTGCAGAAAAGAAAAGCACAACATTTATTATGCGAAATTTTTTTTGCAAATCTGAAGATATTCCAGCTAAAATCTGAGTCATGTAGTAGTCAGTGGCAGGAGCCTTTCTTTGCTTTGTGGTGTTTCAGGTTTTCAGGTGTTTCTGACGATGGCTTTGGCCAATATGACAAACTCATAGTTATCGTGCAACTAGGGTTGCCACCTTTTGCCAAATAGATTACCGGCCGGTGAGGGGGGGGACTGAAAAGGGGCGGGATCGACGCAAAAAGGGGCGGCACCGACACAAAAAGGGGCAGAGCCACGGCGAGAGATCAGCTGAAGACTCGAGAAAGGTAAGTTTTCATAGGATTTGGCAAAGCAAGGGCCTTTTTTTAAGGGGTATTACAAATTTACCGGCAGCTACATTGCAGGAGGGAGTAGCTTCCCACAGGTTTTGAAAACCTGAGTGCAGGGACCTCAGTGAGGAGGGACTAGGGCTGCCACCCGGCCTAGCCGGTAAAACACCAGCCAAGGCAGGGGCCGGTATTACAAATTTACCGGAAATGTAGCTGCCGGTAAATTTGTAATACCCCTTAAAAAAGGCCCTTGCCTTGCCTTAAATCCAATGAAAACTTACCTTTCTCGCGTCTTCAGCCGATCGATCGCCGTGGCTCCGCCCCTTTTGAGTCACATCCTGCCCCTTTTATGTCACATCCCGCCCCTTTTTGGCCCCGCCCCCGCCGGCCGGTAAGAAATTTGGAAAAAGGTGGCAACCCTAGGAGGGACTGTGAGGGTAGCGGCTACTTTCCTTGTCGACTTCCAGGAGGGAAGGGATCGTGTAACTGCAAATGCCTGCTGGATGTCTGTACTACTGCTGTAAACCTGCCTCTGATATGATGTGGTGGATGTCCTATTCTAATTCCTCATTATCCGCTCCTGTGTGAGTAAACATGAGGTCCATTGCCTTGTGCATATGTTTCATAAACCCAGTTACTGTTTTCACCAAGAACCTCCTGGCCCCAAGTTTTTCCCTGTGTGTGTGTGTACAGTGCCTGAGGGTTGTAGCTAAACCGCGTCTTAAAGGGATCACTTCCACATTGCGAAGGCCCTGCCCTGATGTGTAAAGTCGCAGTGTAACCCATGCTCATGCCGTAGCTGGAGGCGTTTAACTATCTGTGTGCCAGATAGGCCAATAAAGCGTTACACATACAGCAGACTAGCCTAAATACAGCCTATTTGGATCAAAAATAAATGAAAGATTTCATAAAATCCATTCTGAAACACAGCAGAAATTGTATACATTCTCCATGTCCGAAAGAGGATTTCATTGTGTAAAACACATTTAAAATGGGTTATTTTGTTCATAACTGTCAAGACAGATACCGGACACCTTTATTATAAGAGATTACAGCAGGTACAGGGCCAGGATTTTAAGTATTCCATTTCTCGTGGTGTGAAGGGTAATTGTCAGTGTATGTATTGCAATTAAAGGGAAACTGTCATGGGAAAACATGTTTTTTTCCAAAACGCATCAGTTAATAGTACTGCTCCAGTAGACTTCTGCTCTAAAATCCATTACTTAAAAGAGCAAACAGGTTTTTTGTATTCAATTTTGAAATCTGACATGGGGCTAGACATTTTGTCAATTTCCCAGCTGCCCCGGTCATGTGACTTGTGCCAGCACTTTAGGAGGGAACTGCTTTCTGGCAGGCTGTTGTTTTTCCTTCTCAATGTAACTGAATAGTACGCAGTGGGACATGGGTTTTTACTACTGAGTGCTGTTCTTAGATCTACCAGGCAGCTGTTATCTTGTGTTAGGGAGCGGTTATCTGGTTACCCAGGGCCTCTCCGACTACAAGGCAAGGTGAGAATCTTGCCTCAGGTGGCACGAAGTGGCCAGTTACCAGGAGCAGCAAAACTCACCTGTGGTTACCTTCCCATTGTTCTGTTGTTAGACTGCTGGGGGGTGGGGTGGAAAGGGAGGGGGTGATATCACTCCAACTTGCAGTACAGCAGTAAAGAATGACTGAAGATTATCAGAGCACACATGACTTGGGGCAGCTGGGAAATTGACAAAATGTCTAGCCCATGTCAGATGTCAAAATGAAATATAAAAAACTCTGTTTGCTCTTTTGAGAAATGGATTTCAGTGCAGAAGTCTACTGGAGCAGCACTATTAACTGATGCATTTTGAAAAAAAAAAATCTTTTTTTTTCCATGACAGTTTCCCTTTAAGAACACTGGCTTGGCAGATATATTCCCATTGGTAAGTAAAACTGTTTACGTTTGTTTTAAAAATGAATTTCGAAAAAGCGTTTCAATATTCATATGCTAAATCATCTGTTTACTCGATTTTGCACTCGTATTTAACATACATGGCAATTAGCAAAATCTCTGTTAAAACATGGAGCAGCCATGCCTTAACCTAAATACCTTTAAGGGAATGAATCTAGAAATCATTCAGCCTGTGTACAATAAGACAGGCACAAACAAGAACGTCGGGCCGGCTAATGACCTGCAAGAGACGGCTTCTCTGTAGTGATTCGGCACTGGCACATTTATTGTTATGAGTTCTGATAGATGACTTGTGTTGCGCAAGTCTCTCCTTTTAGGAAACTCTTTGTCATGCTGATACACACTGGCATCTTGACATCCCAGACATCATGGTGTGATTCCTTTTCATTCATTGCTTCACTAGATGAACTGGCAGTCAATACAGCAGGTACACTGTCTTTTATGCTCTGAGAGGGATCAAGGAAAATGCCTGTCTGAACGTATCCTCCAATTCCAAGCGACTGATTCATTCCGTGGACTTGCAGCCGCATCCGTAGTTCCCATTGTCATATATAAACAACTTTGCTATAAAGTCAGGAAACATCGCATTTCTTCCTTATCCAATATCAGATGTTGTCTTGTGTAACAAGGCAGTGTAAATTGTTAATATGGTTGTTAATCTTTTCTTGGTGAAATAAAGAAATTCCAGGCTTCTACAAATTTGCTCATCAGTAGTCAGTAGGAGTTTAAAAAAAAATCCAAAGAATTCTGTAGTATTTAACAGGTGAGCAAACATGGTCATAATGATATTTCTTGTCATATGTGTAGTGTTCACTATACACATACTATTTACAGTATGTGTCTATTAGGCCTGGGACCATGCTTAAATCGCTACTTCACCTTTAAGTTAGCTTTAAGTAGGATGTAGAGAGTGACATTGTGAGATAATTAGCAATTGGGTTTCATTTTTTATTATTCATGGTTTCTGAGTTCTATACCTTTTTATTTCTAGGGTCCAAATTACCTTAGTAACCAAGCATTGATTTGAATAAGAGAATGGAATATGAATAGGAGAGGGGCCCAAGAGAAAGATGAGAAATTAAAACAGCCTTATAGAACATTTGTTTTTTAGATGGGGACAGTAAGAGGCAAGACCAATAACTCAAAAACGATAAAATATAAATAATGAAAATCAATTGCACAGTGGCTAGGAATTGTCCATTCTATAACACACTTAAATGTTAACTTAAAGGGATACTGTCATGGGATTTTTTTTCCAAAACAGTTAATCAGTTAATAGGGCTGCTCCAGCTGCACTGAAATCCATTTCTCAAAAGAGCAAACACATTTTTTTTTATTTTTCATTTTGAAATCTGACATGGGGCTAGACATATTGTTAATTTCCCAGCTGCCCCAAGTCATGTGACTTGTGCTCTAGTAAACTTCAGTCACTCTTTATTGCTGTACTGCAAGTTGGAGAGACAACACCCCCCCCCCCAGCAGCCTAACAAAAGAACAATGAGAAGGTAACCAGATAACAGCTCCCTAACACAAGATAACAGCTGCCTGGTAGATCTAAGATCAAAACTCAATAGTAAAACCCATGTCCCACTGTGTACTATTCAGTTACATTGAGAAGGAAAAACAACAGCCTGCCAGAAAGCAGTTCCCTCCTAAAGTGCTGGCACAAGTCACATGACCAGGGGCAGCTGGGAAATTAACACAATGGCTAGCCCTATGTCAGATTTCAAAACTGAATATAAAAAAATCTGTTTGCTCTTTTGAGAAACGGATTTCAGTGCAGAAGTCTGCTGGAGCAGCACTATCCCATGACAGTATCCCTTTCAAGGTGAACAGCCCCTTTAATTTCATTAAGCCTAATTGTGTCTGCTTGGCTCTCTGCACTTACAAGGATGTGGTCTCAACAACTACATTCCCACATTACATACATACCACAATATATTTATAATATGTGAAAGGCTGCAAGTCTACCCTGGAATTAATTTGATTTCAGTGTAAGCCATGTATATCAAACAATCAATCCGTTAAATATTTGGTTTTGGTTTTAATTTGGGCCATTACACTCTCAAGTGCAATCAGTGCAATCAGTGCATTACCTCATCTTGTTGAGAATTCAAAAGCTGGAGTTTCATGTGCTTCATATAGGCCATAGTGATTGGCATGTTATAGTCTATCATACTTGTCACCAATGTAGGGGGTTTTCCATTATCTGTGGGGGGAAATACATATGAATTAGATGGTGCAATTAAGAATAAACATCTATTTCTGTTTTATTGTTTCTTCATGCTGCTTTTTTTTTTTGCCTTTTATTCTGATTTGCAGCTTTTTTGTGTGCCACAAATATTGCATTCTTTATACAATAATTCATAGGAAAGCTGAATGTATAACCTACTATGCTGTAGCCTATTAGTTTCAATGGCTGTTTAGGGTACAGTAGGTCTGGGTCACTGGCACTGGTTTGAATCCTAGCACAGGTACGGAACCTGTTATTCAGAATGCTTCGGACTTGGGATTTTTCACCTAATGCATCTTTCTGTAATTTGGATCTTCATACCATAACTCTACTAGAAAATCATGTAAACATTAAATAAACCCAATAGGCTGGTGTTGCTTCCAGAAAGGATTAACTAATTAATCTTAGTTTGGACCAAGTACAGTTATGGGACCTGTTATCCAGAATGCTTGGGACCTGGGGCTTTATAGATAACGCATCTTTCCATAATTAAGACCATCATACTACAAAATCATTTAAATACTTCCAGTAAGGATTAATTATATATTAGTTGGATCAAGTACAAGCTACTGTTTTATAATTACAGATAAACAGGAAATCATTTTTTTAAATTTGGCTTATTCGGATAAAATGGAGTCTATGGGAGACAACCTTTTCATAAGACGGAAGCTTTCTGGATAACGGGTTTCCGGATAATCATTCCCATATCTGTACAAGACACTGTTTTAGTATTACAGAGAAAAAGAAAATCATTTTTAAAAATTTTGATTATTTGGATAAAATGGAGTCTATGGGAGATGGCCTTTCTGTAATTCAGAGCTTTCTGGATAACAGGTTTCCAGGTAATATATCCCATACCTGTACTTCTTTGTAGCACATTCAGATAGATCCATGTACAGAACAATGAATATTAATGAACATTTTCACAAACAAAAAAAGATAACTTGTAGATACAAATGCTGCAGCTTCTTTATATACAACCCCCTCTGGTTTCCCCTGACTACAGTTAACCCCATGCTGTGCCCCTGTAGGCAAATAATTAAAAAATGCAAGATCTGAAATATGTACATTGTACACAGATTGATATACATATGCTCCCTAAGGCAAACTTAACCAGGTTGCTTTTCAGTTAGTGTGAATGGCACAGGCATTTAGTGTTATTTACCTTTTGTGCTTGTCTAATTTTAATAATTGGGAATCATTCAGGGTTATATTCATGTGGCAGGGCTGTCCCTAGCTTCTATAAATATAAATCTAATTGCAGATTCTATAAGAAAGATATTGTTCCTTGCTTCATTGCTGAATCCTACCCCAAACTCTTTGTGATCATACATGGGCAGATTAAGATGCAGATTCAGCCCATTAAGACTTGTTGGTAGTTTATCTGCCTATATAGAGGGCCTTCAGACAGGGCTGCGTATCTGATATCTGGTCAGATGTCGATTGGCTGGTTTAAATATCCTATTGGGGCAAGGACTGTATTGGCGGGTCAAAACAATCCTCTACCTAACAGCCTGGGTCCACATTATTATGATCTGGTCATTAGGCCCTCGGGACAAACAATCGGATCAGACTTATATCTCCCACCTCAAGGCGAAAATCACTTAAAGGAACAGTAACACTAAAAAATATAATGGAAAATATATGTAGTGTTGCCCTGCACTGGTAAAACTGATGTGTTTGCTCCAGAAACACTTATATAATTATATATTTATACAAACAATAGAAGTGTTTCTTAAGCAAACACAGCAGTTTTACCAGAGCAGGGCAACACTACATTATATTGTCATTACTTTAAAACACTTTTCTTTTTTGATGTTACTGGAGTGGATCTTTCCATGTATGCGCTACTTAAATCTTGTGTTTTTAATATAAACTATATCATAAGGTTAAAAAGTATTGTAAAAAATTATACTATTTCCCTTCAAGGACAGTGCATTTTGCTGGATTTTATCACTAGAGTGAATAGTGATGGGCAAATTCATTCGCCTGGGTTGAATTCTCTGCGAATTCCGGCGATTCACCGCCGCGGCCGATGTCTGCATCCAAAACGAGGCGCTAGTTGAGTTTCACAAATTTTTCGCTGTTTCACGAATTTCTGGGGATATTCGCGAAAAATGTGGTGAATCGAAATGCCCCAGCAGTGGCGCTCCGCCAATGAGGCGAGCTGAGGCGGCAGTGCCAGCTAGGTCTCCAGAGGTGGCAAAACCCACTCCTGGTGCCTTTAAGAGCCGAATTTCTGTTTTTTAAAACAGAAATTTGGCTTTATTAGTGTGAGAGAGCAGTATTGCGCTCTCCGCATTAGCGTTTCTGCCTCTCCCCGGAAAAGTCATCGGACTGGGGGGGGTTGGCAGCATTACTGGAGCCGACTCAGGCGGCAATGTCTTAAGAAACAGCATTGTGCCCCAGATTTGCCCATCACCACTTTTGAATAAATAACACCAAGTAAAATTGGTCAAGAAGATACTGAGGATGCCTTACTACTGTAATGTACTCCCACTACGGTATAATCACGTATGAACTCCATCCAGCTCAGTGAAAAGGAATATGACATTTGTCAGGTCACCAGAGTGTCCCGGACACTGCACTCACCTTTATGCTCGCCACCATCTGGGTTTAAATGCATTCTTTTCTGACACTCTGAGCAGCTCATTAGAAACCTTGTCACTGCTTCCCTGGGTAAAAAGGCATATGTCTCCGAAATCTAAAACAAATAAGCAGGCAGTGTGAGTTTGACATCCAGGGCAGAAACATTATTCTTTGCATGAAAGCGACACAATCTACCACAATCTTTCAAAGATATATAAGCCTGCGTTTCGCAGCTAAGTGCCGCCATTTCATTGTAAACTGCAAGTCAGGAGATTTGAGGGAGCAGCTGGGAACTTACATAAATTTGAATGCTAAGTTTCTAGAACCTTTCCGAACCCACAGTCAAGGCCAGGACTGAGATTTTCGCAGGGTACTTGCTATCCAGAAATCAGTCCCATGATGCTTTATGGCCTAGGAGTCTGAAGCAGACCCTGCATACTGTGTAGCCCTGCAGTCCAGTGGGTGTATGTACAAAGATGGACTATGTTTTAAGAATTTTGATCTAAGTAGCCACCCAAGCCCTACCTGCCTCCTAATGTCACATACAAAAGTATGTAATACAATCCCCAAGATTGCAATATCTAGCAATAATAATTGTCATTCTGTTGCCATTTTGTGAGCCATAGATGCACTATTTGCATTTAGTAACACACTTATATAGCTATGGGGCTACAGCACAATGTTTGCCCTTGTCTAGTAACCAATAGCAACTAGTAGCAGACAGTAAATGATATCTGCTGATTGATTGCTATAGATTACTAGACCTGCAGAAAACCTTGCACCTTATATTAAACTGTCCCATGTGTGAATTCGCACACACACTATATAAAGAAAGAAACACCCTTTAAACTATTGATACTTACAGTCATATGAAAAGGTTTGGGAACCCCTATCAGCCTGCATAATAATTGACTCCACTTTCAACAAAAAAGATGGCATGGCATGGCAAGGGGTGTTTTCTGAACAAAGATTTTTAGTAAAGCAGTATTGAGTTGTATGGTATTAAATGAAATGTGAAAAACTGGCTGTGCAAAGATTGGGTGCCTTTGTAATTTTGCTAATTTGACTGAATGCAGCTCAATACTGATTACTGGCAACACCTAATTGCTTGGTATTTAAGGTGGCCAATTGCAATTTACGCTTCTGTTTGACTCTCCACTGAAGAGTGACAGAATGGGATCCTCAAAGCAACTCTCAAAAGATCTGAAAACAAAGATTGTTCAGTATCATGATCAGTAACATAACTGGAGGGTGGGCGGGTCCCGCGGGACATGTAGCCGGGCCTCCGCCACCCTCCAAACCAGATTATCTGCACCAAAATTGGTTGCTGCGTCCAGAAATCTGCAATGTGCAAGCTGCCGAGGGGCTCTGAGGGGGTGCAGACCCTGGCCCAATTGCACCCCCTGCTCCCCCAGTAGTTCCACCACTGATCATGGTTTAGGGGAAGGCTACAAAAAGTTATCTCATAGGTTTAAACTGTCGGTTTCAACTGTAAGGAAAGTAATCAGGAAATGGAAGGCCACAGGCACAGTTGCTGTAAACCCAGGTCTGGCACACCATAAACAGTCACTTGTTGTATGCAAAAGCTCAGTTAGACAAGCCACAGTCATTTTGGAACAAAGTGCTTTGGACTGATGAGAAAATAATTGAGTTATTTGGTCATAACAAAAAGTGCTTTGCATCGCAGAAGACAAACACCACATTCCAAGCAAAACACCTCCTACCTACTGTCAAATTTGGTGGAGGTTCCATCATGCTGTGGGGCTAGTTCAGGGACTGGGGCCCTTGTTAAAGTCGAGGGTCAGATGAATTCAACCCAATATCAACATATTCTTCAGGATAATGTTCAAGCATCAGTCACAAAGTTGAAGTTACACAGGGGTTGGATATTCCAACAAGACTATGGGATGAATGAAGTAGGCTGACTATGCTTGGCAGCTATCAAATTTAACTGAACTGGAGAGATTTTGTATGGACGAATGGTCAATAATACCACCATCCAGAATCCAGACACCATCAAAGGCTATAGGAGGTGTCTAGAGGTTGTTACATTTGCAAAAGGAGGCTCAACTAAGTGTTGATATAATATCTCTGCTGGGGTGCCTAAATGTATGCACTTGTCTAAATTTGATATATTCTCTGTTAATCCAATAAACTTTATGTCACTGCTGAAATACAACTGTTTCCATAAGGCATGTTATATATTAAAAGGAAGTTGCTACTTTGAAAGCTCAGCCAATGATAAACAAAACGCCAAAGACTTAAGAAGGATTACCAAACTTTTTCTTTTGACTAAATGTAGGCTTGTACTGATATTCAAACTGAATGTTCCCCACTTGGGAGTTGAAGAACATCTAGAGAATGGTGCTGTGTGGAGTTGGAGTGCCATAGCACTTAATTTGAGGGAATTGTGACATTTCAATGCATGTCCTTATACCAGTAATTATTAATTATCAGTACATAGATACACATAAAACAAATATAAAGAATTAACGGCTGTAGAGTTGTGGCTTACACGCCATGCTTCTCTAATGACAAAGGCATTTGAATAAAAAGCTTTCAGCACGCTTGCCACCTTCTCAACCTTCTGCATAATCTGAGTAATGGGAACAGCCTGTACTCACAATATAATGCAAAATTCCAATGAATGTGCTGAATGTCAGAACAGTAGTTTATCGGCAGACACCACGCTCATGGTTCAACTGCAAGTTTCTTGTCCTATCATCTTTACCTTGAGCCTGGTTCGGCTGTTCCCAAGCAGCATGTTACCATGTTTTAATAGCATGTAACCCTTGTAAAGAACCTATATGCACAACTCCAGTTAAAGTGAAGAGAAAGGGTAATTTGACCAGGACTCCCAATAACAGAGAGGATCCTTTGAAAAATGTCCTTCATAAAGGTGAAATTTACATATTATTATTATATTTTTAGACACCATTAGCAGTAATGTGCATACTGTGATCATGTGTTGCTGGAGGGGGGCTGGGAGAAGTACTACAAGGCAGCTGGAGGGCCTCAAGAGTTACAGATGATCAGCTATGATATGTATATCATGTTTATGTGGCATACAACTCATTGCATTGGGGGAAAGGTTGTGGCTGTATGTGACATACACAAATCTGAACTCAGAACACCAGTCTTCCTGTACAACTGTTAGATGTAGAAGAAGCTGCCTGTTAATATTCATTCAATAGACCATGGATGTCAAACTTGTATGCGTTTAGCTGTTTAGCTGCTGTTGAATTACAACTTTATTTTAACAATCTTTAAATGAAACTAGTGCTATGCACATACAGTAATTGCTCTTTGGCTTTAAATCCAAAGAGCAAAGTAAATCACCCATGCATGCACATAAGAGTTACTTGCCCTTTAGGGATTTCATCTTATAACTCATAATATGTGACTGGAGTAGTGATTATTTGTGTTGCCTTGCTAACAGATTTATATGTAAACAGAAGAGTGTACTGTCTTATCTGTGAGCAATAATGGCAGACACGTTTTGGTCCAAAGGAGAGGAGGTATGATCAGAATATATTAATAGCTTTCCCACTGGATCTGATCATAAGGGCAAAAGCCTTACAGCAAACTCTGAATATGCCAGAACAAATATATGTTTCATTGCCCCATTGTACTATATCCGCATCTCAATAGGCCTCTTAGGGGCAAATTCACTAAGATGCGAAAATTCGCTAGCGTTGGCTTCGCTAACGTTCGCTGCACTTCGCCAGGCAAATTTTCGCCAGCACTACGCAAATTCACTAAGATGCAAATTTGCGCTCAGGGAGGTGAACGTTAGCGAAGTAGCGCTACTGTTCATTCGCCAGGCAAAGCACAGTTACGCTAGCGATCCCTAATTTGCATACGGCGTATAATAGAAGTATATGTTACAGCCACTACATTACACTACACAAGCCCAGGAAACCTTTAATAAGGTGCCCCCTGTATAGTTGTGTTGCTATATGTAAGGAAATATAGAGGGGAAGGAGAGTAACCCCCCAAAAAAATCGATCTTTTTCAGACTATCACCCTACAATGGTAAAACATGCCAGCGTTTTTTTGAGGCTTAGAAAAGTTTTCCAATTTTTTTTTTCAGACTCCTATCTATTGTATTGAACTTCGCCAGGTCTGAGTCCTGATATTATTGTGCACAAGACAAACACATTTCTGACAGATGCCTCATTCATGCTACTATTTTTAACAAATCTTTCTGTCTCTCACACACTGCTTTATATAATAGGAAATATTGTAACAGTCAAGCCCATTTAGTGCAGCTGGACAACTGGGTGACAAATGCGTCCTTCCAGGGGTGCAACTACAAGGGAAGCAAACCCTGTGGTTGCAGGGGGTCCAGAAGTATAGGGGCCCATTGAGGCCCTAATTAATGAGCAATTTTAATATTTTAATATATCTTAGAACAGGGCAATTTATGAATATTGAGGGCCCTAAATTAATTTTGCTGTGGGGCCCAGTAACATCTGTATGTTAACAGCCCTTTTAGCCTGCACAAGCATTCCCTTGACTTTTCTGAAAGACTCAATCATTGTAACAAGCTATAGCCCACAAACATTTGAGTATTACAGATACTTGGCCTGCTGTAGTTGAGAAGTGCGGAGGATCTCTTATATTTCTCTGTAGTTGAGAAGTAGGACAGCTCTGGATTATAGCACATATTCAGGGATGATTTAATGGGGCCCCAGCATGGTCAACATCCCTAGACCCTGCAGAACAGCATTTGAAATAGGTTGACTGTATGTGAAATAAACAGGATAATAGTAATAGGAGACAACAGTTGTGGGTAGGGAAAGATGGAAACAGCAGCAAAATATTAATAATTACGCACATAAACTGCACATAGTAGTTGATATACATCACTAAGTTCTAAAAAAAGGGAAAGGCAATATCACAAGTTTAGAAAGGGAATAGTAAAATCCTTCATACTGTATCCCAAATGTCACGTTCAAACTTTTCTTCCCAACTGCTACGAAACCTCTTCATTCTGTGAAATAGGCTTCATGCTGTGATAAAGGTAATGCATCTCTGCAAATGCAAATGAATGTTGATAGTCAATTTGTTTAATTTTAGGCTGCTCTTCGGTGGCGGCGTCCCCGATACCAAGCATTAGCAATTGTATACTTGACAACAAATGAGGAAATATGTTAATACTATTCACCCTCCACCTAACAAATGAATATTTTGAATATTTAAGGCTTTGAAATCACAGAACTGAGACCCAACTTGCCAGTAATGACAGAGGCGAAGCTCGGATGCTTTCATTGTTGATGGTATTTGGAAATGGGAAGAGTACAAAAGAATCACAGCGGCAGTGCCCTAAAAATGTGTTTATGAATATAACATTTCTTTGTTGTCCTGAGCTATTACTTACTATTTAAATACTATTAAATATTAGTTAGTATTAGCTTTAGTTAGAATAGTTTACGCACGTCTTTTTCTTGCATGATTATTTTATACACATTCTAGATTAGTTTTACACTACACTGCCAATGATCCAATATTCTGAAATACTCTCAACTACAAATCTGAGAATCCCCTAACATCAGTTTTTCCATCTGAAAGTCCTTAATCCTATACATAGTAAGACAGCAATAATACTCTTTTCCAGTTGAAAATATTATGCAACCCTTTGCAATTTCTCTATAGTTTGACTAAGCAGAATATTTTTATTAGTAGTAGTAGTAACACACGCAGTGAAGGTTTTCAAGCATCTGTACACTGATTTTCCAGCATTTAGTCTGTATTATAGCTTTTGTTAAGCAGTAGCACTGACAAATGACCCACAGTGCCTATGTGCGACATTGCATTATACGTTGAACTACTATATCAATTAGAGTGACATGAGTCTTGCTCTTTGTTAGGAGCAGAAGGCCACCATGTCGCCATGACGATATTCAGCCAATCATAGCAGGCCATCTCTGTACAATATGAGCATCTAACAGAGTAGGAAGAGAACAGAGCTGGCTTGCATGGAGAATGCAATCATATTCTTTTCCTATGGAATCAGCTGGATATGCTGAAGTACTGCAGGACCTTGGACAGCAGCAAATACCTTGGTAACAAGTTCCTGACTGATCACCGGCTTCAAGATGAGTTAATAGTGCATAAAGAGCTGAATATTTCCCTGATTATTATTCTGTTACACCAGATGCAATGATGTTATACTCATTCAATAGTTTATATAGAGTATAATATTGCCTGATATGGTACTTATGTATTAGCTTTTTCACAAGGTGTTGAGGAGCAGGCCCAAATTTGTGGCAAGGCCACAAATGTCCAGGCCTTGGGTTAGTGCCCAGCTGCATTCAAGTGAGTTGCCCCCCTTCCATGTCACCTTCTCGTCATCCTCCCCGTATACTTGTGCCTGTATGTATATGCACATGTGCACATCTTGAATATGCATACAGGCGCATGCACATATACGTGCAGGCAAAAGAAGACATGGAGGACGACATGAAAGGGGAGGGGAGAGGAGGACGGCATGAAAGGGGAGGGGAGAGGAAGATTATGCAGAAGGGGAGGGGAGAGGAGGAGGATTTAGAAGAGGACAATGCAGGGGGAAGTGAGACGCTGAGGTGGAAGACAGATAGGGGGGATGCATACAGGGTGATGAGCGGAGGTGGCCTAGGGGTGCCCCGTTAGTAAATCCAGGCCTGTTGAGGAGTAATCAGATATCAGATAATGTAAAGTAGATTCTATATCTCTGTATGTATGACTGTCATCGGCACAAATAAAATTGTGAGCCAGTAGGTGTAGAGGAAATAGGGACATTATATGAACAGTGAGTATATATTAAAGTACATGAAGCGTGGCGGGAGGCGAATGCTCGGTGATACTGCTTGTCTCCATAGTTACTAGCTGGGTGTCATGGTGTTTCTGCATCCGGCTGACTGGCAATGCAGAGAAAGCCACTAGATTTCGAATGTGCCTCTAAATGTAATACTTCTGATCAGAACTCCCTATGGCTATATGAGGATGTATTGCTTAGTGACTGACACAGAGATGAGTTACAATGTGAACTGAAGCATAAATCAAATCTGGAGGTTCTTCAGATGCTAAACTGCAACTCAACAATTCCACATAGAGATATATGAAATGTTCTGCTTATAGCATAATATCTCATCAATATCTCCTGATCTCATGCATCACTGCGTGACTCAAGAGTTAACTTTACAGTAGTTCTTAATCTTACCTCTTTATGATGGAATATTATTTGAGTTTTGTTCATTTTACTCTCAGCCCCCAGGTTGGAAAGAATTGTTTTCACCAAGTGCCTGCACTTGGTTAAGTAAAAACAGTTTGCCCCTAGAGCCAGGGAGAAATGGATCAGCCTGAGAGAACATTCAGAGTGTTCTGTGCTGGAGGCTGATATCTGACTGGAATAAAGGTACAGACAATCAATAGCTATGATATTCTATAGAGTATCATTTTCAAAGTGCAAAAGCTTCAGCTACTGCTATCAATAAGCCCTATGCACTGCTCTTCAGCCTACTGAGATGAATGCAACAAGGGTAGTTCCTTGTATGAAATCAGTTTCTAGAAACATAATCTCAGTGATAAATGTGAAATGATATATCTCTCACATACAAGACAATGTTGTTTTCCATGTTCCCTTAAGAAGAGTGAAATGTTTCTCTTGCATATTGCCCTTCCTTGCTAGAATATGGCAGCCAGATTTAAACTCAAGGTTGGCTTCACAGTAGAGAAGAAAGGACATATTCCCAAAATCCTATCACCAACTAAATGAACTGGAAGTTGCAATCTGCTGCAGGCTGGACATCCAACATTTGTGTAATTTTTCATCCTCTCAACCTCTTCCTCAGTTTGGCACATGATCAATGACCAACGAATTTCTAAGTCTTATAGCCCTGACTACTGAAAAGACCTTAAACCTGATTATGTCCCATTATCCATCATTTCATTGAAGTGAATTAGCAATGGCCATGCTAAGCTAAATGTAGGAAACACTTTCTCAAAAATCCCACATTTCCTCTGAACTAAATCTAGTGCCATAACAGTTCTCAGTTGTATTCAATCTGTAAATACATTCTAAAGGGCCAATATTTTGTGATTTGAGAAACATGGAAATAGTTTAATAATTTATGCCTCATTCCTTAGCAACAGTTAGCAGTATTTTTAAAAGAGACCATACACAGGCCAAGGAGGTACCCCCCCCCGCCTAATTTATCCATTAGATGAATGACCAGAGAGCACATGACAGGCTGCATGCTATGGCCACTATCCTATTATTTTGATTATTCATGCAGAGCACATAAATGATCAGAACAAGTGCAGAAGAGCTGCACTTCATATGACTTCCTCATGTGCAAAAGATTTGCCAGTAAAATGAATTGTGAGCACAATGTGTAAGGCAACAGGGAGCAATAGGGGCATCACAGTGATGTTCTATTGGCATGTGCCAAATACTTAAGGAACCAGACCACCCAGAGCTGCCACCTGGATGTGCTAGAACCCTGTTTATAATGTCTGACTTATTTGAGAAAAGTGATGGTATTTCTGTGGTGGTACCTCACCTACAACATATTAGGGGGATACTGCCATGCAGTGTCTTTGCAAGCTGCTTTAATATCCTGGGTTTCTATTTTTAATCCTAGTTATTATAGCCTAACATTGTGAGCCTAATAATTAAATCTAGTTTAGTTACAGTTCCAGATTCATTTTTTTTTTGCACTTGCTGCCATGCTAACACCAGACGTAATGTATTTACATACGCTGAAGGAGAATAAAAATAAATAGAACTCATCCGTCTGTAGAAGTGCTATCTATGTTCTAGCATGCTTAACCAGATAATTACTTTCCCTTAGTATGTATGTAAATTACAGAACAGACATTCCCGCAAACTGAGTTATAGTTATAAGAAATATAAAGTATCTCACATTTGCATTTCATAGATTGATCCAATTATAATTTCACATTAGGCTGGTTTATTATTTCTGCATGATACTGAAACATTTTATACTGGACGGTGAAGAAAAGAAAGTACAAGAAACCACCGGAGACTTTAATTATAACCTACAGTATACATACATTCTAATATTTATATGTAATCAAAGTTTAGAGGAATTAGTCAGAGATGCTGTAATGTTGAGGTCTGATTAGCCCTTGTGGATGTCATGATGCATGGAATACCTGTGAACTGGACTCCAGTGGGATATTCTGGGAATATTATCAGTGCTGTGTTTCTCTTGAGAAGATTGTAACCCCACAGGCACTGGTTATTTAAGCAATATAGGTCATTGCTAGATCTCCTCTCCCTTTATTGAGAGTGTCAAAGTGTTTTATATGTTAGCTAGTAATGAGAACACCATTTCGGTTGGAAATCTAAACTTCATTTTAATATGGCCCGTCTAGGTGAGCCTGGAGCCATGGGTCTGAGGGCCCATCTTAGAATGAAATTAAATGAATGCATATTTTGTCTCCTGAAAGCTAATCTGGAAGGTCAATTAGTATGAAATTTGGGACTGAATACTTATTAGACTTGGTTGGAGTTGTTTGGAATCATTCTTGGAAGCTAAATAGTGGAAACAGCAATCTTTTCATACATCTTTAACATTGCCATAAACATGAACAAAACAATTGCATTAGAGCATAAGAATGTTGGTATGGCCATTGCCGATTTCTAGAAAATTGACTCTGACCCCCACATTGTCTTGTAAGCATTTATAATAAATTCATCTGATAATCAAAAGGAATTGTTGTATGTGACTTTAAAGTTTAACTACTTATTTTTTCCTAAAAGTTTCATGCACCAACAATTTTCATGCCACACACACACTTAACAGTTGGCCAAAACAGTTGGACAAGAAGTTAGGTCAATTTCAAACATACTACCAGGGCTGTATTGTGGTCCAATGTTGCTCCTTTCATTGATTAATGCTGGTGCAAGATACTCTGTACATGTCCTGATTGGGGATAAGAGGGTTACCTCCCCTGCCCAAAACTCTCTCATTAGATTTAGTCACAAGTGCCCAGCAGCAAACTGGGGAGATTATTTTTAAGTGTTTATTTTATTTGATGTAGTAAATATGGCCCTGCACACTGTCCTACCACCTGGGAAAGTATGAACTGTGTGTGTGTGTAGCACCATGGCAGGGAGAGTATGGCGATACATTAACAAATAAAACATTTTCAGACTGTCAGCTTCCCACATGGCATATCTGATTCAATAACACTGACTGTGATGATGGGCTGGAGGGGCCTTGGAAGGATTATCAGCAGCAGAAACAAATAATGGAATTGAAAAATATAGGGTACTATATGTAGCATAAGATAAAAAAAAACTATTATATTCTCTCCAAACATATAGTAAGATAATGAGCCAATGCTATGTAGGACGTAGGCCAAGCTGAGTGATAGAAGTCTGTAGTAACTCCAAGTAATGGATAGCACACCCAATTTGGAAAACTAAATAAATTTATTACAAAAAGGAAAAAAACAATATACAGAAATTATAAATGAAAAAGGTGAGCCCAACGTGTTTTTGACCTTAAGGGTCTTCTTCAGGGGCACAAATTAAGCAAAAATCAATTATGGGGAGTCACCTATGGATCAGCACCCTGCAATTCAATCTAGGGTGTGCACCTACTTTCTTTATTGTGTAAAAGTATGTAGGAATGCAGAATTAGATTTGTAGACAATATTCTACACATGATTAGAAACAACAATTTAGCTGTTACATCAAAAGTGAATAATCCCCCACACGCAAGAATATAACCAGATATAACATTTTTACTACACAGAATTCAATGTTACAGAATGCTGACTAGCAATACAGAAATGTTATTTTTCGTAATAAAATCCCACTAAATCATACTCGGCGTCCACCTGTAGACTTTGAAGTGCCTGTCTGCCTTCTCTGAGTCATTCATTATTGAAACTGGTTATCTCCTCCCTCCCGCATATATAACATGAGAACAAGTACTAGACGTGAGCCGAGGAAATCCCCTGGTTCAGGTAATGTTTCACTGGGTTGCTCAGTGCTACTGGCAGATATCCAAACCCATTGTAATTATTTCCACTGAGGATTTGCCTGGCTAAAATAACAGCACTTTCTTTATAAGCAACAGGTTTGCCAACAAACTGAAATTGTCTATACTGATCATTCAAAGTTGCAGCAGAATCAAGTATTTACAATAAAAGTATTTGTATAGGGGTGTAAAGTCACAAATTACCAGGATATTTTTGGTTAAGGGTCTCGCAATGTTTTGAAGGGGTATTTTCAATGAATTTTACCTGATTATAATCCCTACTGAGGACTGAGTTATACAGGGATACATACTGTATATTATCACATGCCACTGTCTGGCTGCTCCTTGCTAGTCAGAGCATAAAATGATGGTTTAATGAATTAATGGCTGAACTCAACTGTAAGGCTGATTGAAGATGAGCGCAGCAAATGGCCTCCTGTCGCTTCATTTGATTTGAAACCTCTAGTATACACATATTTTTCAGCACCAAAACTCATAAGAGCAATTTCATTGCCATTCAACCATAGTTATAGAATATCTAGGGTAGCAAATTAATGTTTACCCAAAATTTTACTGTACCTTCAGAAGATTAAAAATGCATTCTGTACTGTAAACTAACTGGCCTTTAGGCTGTGCTTTCAGCCCTGTCTAAAGATGCCAGTCTCACAATTATAATATCAAGGTGCCCATGTGGAGCAAAAACTATTACACCTCTGGCTTATATGTAATCATGCTTCATTTAAATATTAATAACACAAGATGTAAACTCCAATTGCCCAAGCATGAATCCCACTTTGCCAGGTGATCTAATTTTTGGTGAATGCTTAGCCATATGTTTTTCTGGACATGGGCAGCTATATAGAGTTTATATTTTTCATTAGTGATATCTGCAGAGCCACAAAACTAAGTTGGTACAGTATTTCATGTAATAGCAAGGCCAAATAACCTTAAAACTAACAGGCGGATGTCAAGCAGTTCTAGGTTTCACTATTACGTTAAACCAAAATACCATAAATACTCTTAATAATTGTATTGCAGACAGTCTAAAGTGTTGGGAGATTAAGTGACTTGCTGAAGGTCACAAGGACTTGGCTCAGGAATCCAGCCCAGACCTCCCTTAGTCCATTGACATAACCAATGCATCACTACTGTTTAGTAGTTTATGAAGGAACCACTTTGAAATACGCATTAAGATTTTCACTCAAAGACTTTCTATAAAAGCAAAGATCTTAAGCTAAGGAAATTGGAATCATTTCATTTAATCTTTTTTCAAACATACGCAGCTCTTTTTAGGTATTATCATCATAGCAACCAATCACAACATAGCATTTACTCGTCCGCTGTACAGAAGCAAACATCTTTTTTACCACTATGTATTACTAAAGCTGAAACAAACCTCTTATTATATTAACCCCCCCCCATTGTCTGATCTCTGTTACTATCATATCTCCTGGAAATAAATAAAGAAATAGAGGTCAGCTAAGCTTGCACACAAACGGAAACTATTAATATGTGCTAGGAATGCACAAAGTGATGATATCTTTGTACTCACAGCCTTATAAGTCCTCTTTTGGCCAGCATGTTTTCTGATCTGTTCCCCGTTAGGCCCCGTTTCAACATGCATGGAGTAGATAATGTCAAAGAAGTCTTCCACCACCGCCACTCTTCTTAAAGACAGCTTTTCTTCAATGCCAACTCCATCCTTAGGCAAAAAAAGATAAGAAGCAATTGGTAAGCAGATATATTCTGATATCTTAACACCTTCACACAAATCTGATTACACTGGAGAAATATTGTTGAGATTTGAATGCTGGCACCAAAGGGCTTCGTATCGCTGTAAGTGTAGCCTGAGAGAAGAAATATTCTTGTATTTTCAGTATGCAAGTAGATGAGTAATGTGAGGGTTCTCTTACTGTTTTTATGTTAGTGATGTGTTATAATGTGAGTTTATGCATGCAGTTATTATATTTTGCTTTTTGTGCAATTTTATGTCTTCCAGACTGTCAGCACTTTGGCAACAGAAACAGCTGAATTTGCTGCATGTCAACTGCTTGTACCTGGAAATACAGTATATATGGGCCAAGAGGGGATAATATAATCTAGGTACTGCTGTTTGCTCTGTTTGCTAGGCACTACACTGACTGCTAAAGTATTATTTGTTAACAAAACACTGACAAAAACATGAGTGGAACTAATCTGAACATATAAAGGCTCATGCACTAAATGCAGATGTTTTGGAAAATCATATAGACATGTGTGTTTCTCATAGCTGAATAGTGTCCTTTCTGGTGCATGTAAATAATGTCATTAGTATCTGCTTCACTTGCTGCAAGTCAGTTACATTTATGGACCCAAGCTGCTAAAGAACACGCTAAAGTTATTGGCAGGTCCAGGCACTTGGTTAGTCCAGGGTTCCCTTGCGTTCATGCATTGAATTCATCACAGCCGGCTGAGCAAGCAAATTAAACTCACCCAAGATGCAAATTGTGAACTTGCATTTATAAATGAGCATAATAATTATGTACATTCATTTGCATGAACCTGGAGTAGGAAATTTTACAATGGTCAAATGTATATCGTTCTACACATATCTGACATTAGATGACATTGACAACTTGAACACCAGGCATTGGATTAGGTCAGTGCTGCTATTGGCACTGCTCTCAAAGTTTGTCCATAACAATTTCTGTCAAAGCTTCTATTTCATAAGTTATATATGCCGGGTTCTGAGCATGCCATTGATAATGATATAATACACAAGAGCCACGAAAAGCCAGTAAAATATATAGTGAATAAAGTACCCCTTGTAAAATATTAGGATATTAAAAGTTACAGAGGAGTCAAATGACCATATAAAAACACGAAGCCAAAGACCACGGAACTCTGAGGTGACTTCTAATATCATATTTTGCAACAGGGGATAATTTATTTATTTACTACAGTGAGTCATAGTTTATAATAAAATAAATATGCACATTGAGTAGAGATCACTCTTTATCCAGTGGATGGAGGTTTGGGAAGAAGGAAACTTATAAGTTATTGAATAATGGGGATTTTATTGTACAGTGAAAATGGCACAGAATGAAAACAGACAATGTTATGTGACAAGTTTAGAGCCTCATCATTAGTTTTGGATCTGTGTCCATCCAGTGAGGATCAGGCACCTTTCATTTTTCCCAAATGTGTCCCAAAATTTGCTGAAGAGAACTCTAAAACTATTATTAAAATGAAAGATTCAGAAAAATAAAGATATGCTTTCTTTATTCACTATTTTAGTACAGGTATGGAATCTGTTATCCAGAAACCTGTGTGTGTATATATGTATATGTATATGTCCATAATGAACACTGCTGCTAGGCTTATACACCTCAGCAACCGCTCCTCCTCTGCCATACCATTCTGCCAATCCCTGCACTGGCTTCCACTCCCCTTCAGAATTAAATTCAAATTACTGACCCTGACATTCAAAGCACTTCATAACTCTGCCCCTCCCTACATCTCTGAACTAATCTCCATTTACTCACCCAACCGCCTACTACGCTCCTCTACTGACCTGCTACTCAACTCTTCTCTCATTACCTCCTCACATGCTCACATTCAAGACTTTGCAAGAGCTGCACCCCTCCTCTGGAATTCTCTCCCACGGTCTGTCCGACTTTCTCCCAATCTTTCAGCTTTCAAGAAATCTCTAAAAACCCACTTTTTTAGAGAAGCCTACCCTCACTGTTAACCACTCAATGCAATACCGCTTACATTACTACATCTCTCACCCACTTTACTCTGATCTTGCCCTCTCCCACACCTTGTGTATCACTCCCTTCCCGTTAGCTTTTTCTGTACAGGGCCTTCCTCACCTCTTGTACTAGTATTTATTGTGATGCATGCACAGTAACTCCATATTTATTGTGATGTATGTAACTCTTTATGTTCTATATATGTAATTCATGTGATTTGGTTGTATAATCACATTCACTTTACAGCGCTACACAACAAGTTGGCGCTATAGAAATACATGTTAATAATAATAAAATAATAATAATAATAATAATAATATATATATATATATATATATACGTATATATATATAAATATATATATATAATAGTTCAGATGAAGCAGCAATCCTTCTAATGTGAATCAAATTTTCTATATATATATATTTCCTTGAGAAAGGTCCTTGTGTGGGACCAAAATGTTGGATTTATAAACTTTTTTAATTTTATCTCCAAGTAGTTTTTTTCTTAAAACCCTGTGAGTGCCATCACTTCTTACTTGGTATATATATTAGGTATAGAATCCATTATCCAGGAAGGCCATCTTCCATAAATTATTTTCCTTTTCTCTTTAATAATAAAAAAAGACCTTGTACTTGATGCAAACTAAGATATAATTTATAATTATTGGAAGCAAAACCAGCCTATTTGGTTTATTCAATGCTTAAATTATTTTTTTAGTAGACTTAAGGTATAAAGATCCAAATTCCAGAAAGATCCATTATGTGGAAAATGCCATTCTGGATAACAGATCACATACCTGTAAAATGTAAACTGGACTACACTACATATTTCTAAAAAAAAAACAAAAAAAAAATCTACCTTTTGCACTGATGTAAAGAACTGATTTTTTTCAATAAACACAATTTTAGGATATAACTGGAAACCGCTTAATAAATTCTTTCTCAGATTCCTTGAGTCAGAAGCCTCATGTGCGGAGAAGACCCTCTCTATAAACAATGGCCTAATGTTGCCGCTTGAGCTAAAATTTAGAGAGTCAGTCCAGTTCGGCAAGAGTCACGCATACAATCAGTGCCGGCTTATTGGTTACTTTCCCTCTCAGCATGGAGCTCTGATAGCTTTAACTCTGCATGCAGGTCCCTCCATAACACACTGAAAATTACGTCCAACTATGTGTCGTTTTTATACCGCAATCCCTTTCTTTTATTGGTCCCGCAGGTCAAAGTGAGCCTGCTGAGGCTGGTTTTCAAATAAATACAACTTGATACCGAGGAAGTAAGGGACTGAGTGCGCATTATGATTCCCCAGTCACATTTCTTACTGTGCAAGAAAGGCCCAGGAATAAGGTTTCTCATTTACCATTCCCTGTACTCATTTGTGTGCATTTAATGGGAAATATCACTTTACTCATCATTTGTTTTAGAGTAAAAGCGTGTGTAGTCTTCAGTTCTCTTCAGTTCTCTGCAGTCATCTTTGCTCTTATCTGTAGTTTGCAGAAGTATGAACTGACAGTCCTGTAGAGCTACATTTAATATTTGAAATGCATTATCTTATTCATGTGATGTATTAGAATGGGGACAAAATCAGAGAAGTATTTGGGCAAAAAGTGTAAATTGCATACAGGTACTATGTATAACAATGGCTACCCTTATTCACTGCATGTTCCACACTGTGACTGTGGATAGGCATGAGATTTGATGTTTAATTAATAATTGTTTAAGATGCAGAATCATGGCGGCTTAGGATACATGCACAAGGGTGCCATGACACAGCAATGCAAGTATAAGCTGATCTCAGTTTTAATGCCATTTTTTTTTTTCAAATCTGCCCCTAGATACATGACATACTAACTACTGTCTAAATTTTTTCCCTGAGTTGAATGGATTATGTCATGTCAGAAATGGTGTAAAATACTGCACTATATTTTTTTATGAGAACAGCACATTTCTTGAGGGACCTATGTTCCTGATTACTGGTTCTCCTTACTTGTACCACTTCTGGGGATTATAAAAAAAAAATCCATTTGAAGGAGTGTCATCCAACTGAACAGAACAACCTGGTACACACAGTACTATCTCAAAGTCTTTAAAACAGAATATCCAAACACCACTTTATCTATTCAACATCTTTTGTTTGGCACATACAACTAAGAAGCAGCATGCAAAAATTGTAATAATAATAATAACCATTGAATCACTGATTCCTATTTTAATACAGGTATGGGACCTGTTATCCAAAATGCTCGGGGCCTGCGGTTTTTCAAATAAGAGGTCTTTCTGTAATTTGGGTCTCCATACCTAAGATCTACTAAAAAAATCACATTAATTAGACCCAATAGGCTGGTTTTGCCTCCAATAAGGACTGATTATATTTTAGTTGGGATCAAGATACTGTTTTATTATTACAGGGAAAAGGGACATCATTTTAAGAAATTTTAATTTTTTAATAAAAATGTAGTCTATAGAAGATATGCTCATAAGTAAGAAGCTTTCTGGATAATGGGCTTCCGGATAACAGATCCCATGCCTGTAATGCAAACTGTAAAATAAAAGCTTCCTAACTATCCCTATATTTTAACCTGTGATGTTTTCTCATCAAATACCCTTTAGTTATATAATTTGTAAGAATGGTTTACACTCATAGCTAATTAATAACAAAAATCTCTTTTACTGACTATTAAGCTGCAGGTATAAGACTGTGCTAAATACAAGGCTTGTTTGTTAGTTGAAAGTAGAATTATGTAATCACAGAGGTCAGTGTGACAAACGTGCAAGGAATGGAATAAAAATCGAATTCTCACTAGGCTGGATGTGGGGGCTGAATTTCAAGTGGAAGATGAAAAGGTTCATAGGTTAATACTAAAACAAGTAAGAAATGTACAGAACTAAAGTTAGCATTCCTTCAGTGTACAATACTTTTTGCTTTTAGTAAAAAAAAAACCATGATGGGCAAGTGATGCTGACTAATAGAAATGTACAGTTCACACCAAACCTTAAAACTAGTGGATAACTTTTCCATGCTGATTAATTGTCACTGAAATACCTTACAGAATACCTTCATAAGGTGTCTATGAAGCCAGATACATGACTGAATGTGATGAACATAATTATTCAAAATTGCATGCTTTTACGGTCCAAATTATACTAAAATAGATCTTCAAAAAGTGCCTTCAAAGCTTCAGAATCAAACTGAGGAGAAATACAGAGCACTTGGAGAGCTGTGTTTGACACCCCACCCGTCCACCCCATCTCCAGTTGAAATCCCTGCTGTAAATGAGTTCAGGGAGCTAACTATTGCTATGTTTTCAGTAGCAAAAGGAGTTGATAAACCAAAAGCATTTGACTTGAAATAAAATACAATGGGGGTGTTATATGGCATAGCATAATGGGCAGGTGAGGCAGAGAAGTATTAGTATAATAGAAGTAAGAAATATTTAATTTATATATATGTATGTATATATATATATATATATATATATATATATATATAGTCCCACAGTGCCTGCACTCATATCCAGAGTAAAAAATAAGAGGTACACAATCAAACCTTAATAATACTTGAACAAAGGATCCGCACTCTCTGTATAGTGGTTCTTTAACCACTATACAGAGAGTATATATATATATATATATATATATATATATATATATATATATATAAACACATCCACAGGGAGCCGGCTCTTTCCATATAAAGTATTAGTCTGCCTGGGTGCACGCTCATTATTCAATCTCCAACAACTGCAAAAAGGATCAGCACTCTCAGGTCTTAAAATTGTAGAAAATATTTTTATTAATAAATGGGCTCAAGACTAAAGTTTCGGCCCCGAAACATTAGCCTTGAGCCAATTTATTAATAAAAATATTTCTACAATTTTTAAGACCTGAGAGATAGGATTAACCATTGTGGTTCAGTATACAGAGACTCTGACCTTAATCTCACCTTGGCCCCAATAAATTAGAAGGAAATAATAGCTGGTAAAATGGAAATTGAACCTCTGCTTCAGCACTTAAACTCTAAATACCTGTGAGCTGTGAGCACTTGACTTATGGCACAAGAGAAGCACGCAGACAAACATACATTTAGGTACACAAGAGATTCAAATTTTTTTTTTTTTCTAGATGGTCTCTTAACTTCGAGTCCTAGGGGCATACACACTGTATTATGTGTGTGTGTGAAGCTTCCTTCCTACATTTACATATTAAACTGAAATTACAGTTCCTTTACAAATAATTTCCGTTGTTTGCATTACCATAACATGTACATATTTGCACTGTGCCATGAAAAGCTAGCCTGAATATTGTGACTGCTGCCTTTCTTGGAACAGCTGGAATGACTGGTTAAATCTGCCTGCAAAAAAAGGATGTGTAAATAATAATGATAACAGCATTGGTAATTACAGCTGTAATGATCGTGATAAATTATGAGCACTTCATAACTTGTCAAACTGCAATAAATCTAAAGAACCAAGCCGGGTGACTCTTAAGCCTACAGATGGTGGAGCCCATAAAATGAAAAAATATATTACCCAATTCCCACGGGTTATCAAGGAGTTTGGGTTTAAAGGAAAAATGTCAATACTTATGCCTGTAAATCTTGAGTCCTTTGTAAAGTATTAGGGACATTACTTTAAAAGAAGTGCTGGAAATGTGTTGTTTTTATATTTGTGTGTTTGTTGCATTCTTGTAGATGTATAATATAAAGCATTCATGTTATTTAAATATTCTGCACAATAAAAGCCTGATAATACCAAGGGGTAGATTCATCAAAGAGTGAAGTTAAGAGTGAAGGTCCGCCACTAGAGGGAAATTCTACAGCTCTCCATTCATTTCTATGGAAAATCCCATAGAAATTAATTGAGAGCTGCGGAATTTCCCTCTAGTGGTAGAACTTCACTCTTAGGGGCAAATTTACTATTAATCCCGGAAATTAGCTCGACCAAATTCACAATTCGATAAGCATTTGACCATCGACTGCTTATCGAATTATCATTTTGCTCGATATCCGATTTCTCTATGAATTTGTACGATCGGAATCGTTTGATTTCACGAAAAACAAAATCGTGCATCCGAAAAATTCATACAATTCGAACGATTGAACGTTCCGGTCGTAGGAATGGTTGACCTTCCTGAATAAAGGGTTTCCGGATAATGGATCCCATACCTGCACTGTACAATGATAGCAGATGAGAGTTAAGTTTTTTTATTAGTGAAACTACCAGTTACTAAAAACACAATAAACACTAGAGGCTTATCTACCTATCTACAAGCATAAAGCACTGTGAAGGTACCCAACCTACAATCAGAAATACAATTAAATCTGCAAATACATTCTCGAACGGTGGAGTATATAATCAATAGTTTTACGTATTTTCCAAGGAGACAAACGTTTGTCATAAACTCTCCAGTGTTTTTGGCTGAAAATAACAGCAGTTTATTGTTACAACATGAAATTGCTCCATTCCAAAACTCTTAAAAGAAAAAGAAATACAATTCAAAAGGTTCTGCCTGAGCAGAGGATTTAAAATAAAGGACTTTTAAAAAATGATCTTCATGAAATGTGTAGGGCTTTACTGGGTGAAGAACCATAAGGTCATATATTACAAGGATCAACTGACACCACTGAGCTACTGTTGCAATAATGCACCTTTTTTCTCTCTCTCTCTAAGGGCTCTTACACACGAGCGTTTTTACCTGCGCTCCCCTGCGTTCTGTTTTGCTGCGTTCAGCCGCAGGGGAGCGCAGGTATAGACGCACTCAATGCTTTTCAATGGGGCTGTACTCACACAACGCATGTAGGTGCCGAACGCAGGTTCAGACGCAACATGCTGCATTTTTCCTGCGTTCGCGCCTACATGCCCTTGTGCGAGTACAGCCTCATTGAAAAGCATTGAGGCGTCTATACCTGCGCTTCCCTGTGGCTGAACGCAGCAAAACGGAACGCAGGGGAGCGCAGGAAAAAACGCTTGTGTGTAAGAGCCCTAATAAAAGCTGAAGTGAGGCTTTTAACATGCTACAAAATATTTTATACTTATTCACTAGTAGAATCTATATATAACTTCCAGCTTCTGGCTGTTTAGCAGCTGCTGATATAAACCAGTTCTTTTCATGGTGGTGCACGTTGCAAGTCCCAATCAGATCAGGGACAGGACACAATACTAGGATGTTGGGGATGCTTTCCATTTACACTCCCATAGGACAGTTTCAAAGTCAAAAGGAACAAACCTCCCAGTTTTGCTGAAATCCTCCTGTTTCACACCTCAACAAAATAAAGGGGCTGTTTATCTTCCAAAACTTTTTCTGTTGTTTTCAGATAAAAAAGAAGTTGTTTTTTTCAATTACTTTCTATTTTATATGTCTGTTTTTCTATTATTCCACACGATAATGAAGCGTTAACCTCTGTGTTTTGTCCCTTCGGCCCAGGTGCTTAGCAGTCAATTACCCACTCTGCCAGGGGTTTAAAGTCATATATAACATCCATATGACCGCAGCACACTGACGATACAATTCTGTTATTCGTTGTGTATTTATTGGCTCATTTTTAGTAGACAAAAAGGCAACGTTTCGGGCCTCACAGGACCCTTTATCAAGCCTGTGATCATATACAGCTCTCAGTTTTAAATAGCAATAAGTGAGGACGGGAAAAGATCACGAGGTGTGTTGGGTGGGAACATCTATTACAACAAATTTCAATCATGATTCACACAGTGTCAAAATGATTTCATCTTTGGTAAATTGTCCCATTCAGGAAAAGTGTCCATCCTTATTTGTGTCCATAATCCATAAACTGTATACAAGTGCCCATGAGGATATATTGTGTAAACTGTAGTCACTATATACAATTATACCAATTCTAGTCACATAAAGGAGAAAAAGGGTCACTATGTACAATTATAACAATTCTAGTCACATAAAAAAGAAAAAAGAAGTAGAAGATTGTAAACACTTCCTTGAAGTCCATAGTCAGATAAAATCCATAGGTTCGATGATCAGGTTGTTAAAAGTAAAAATAGGAAATCAAGGAAAGCCTCTGGTGTTACAGTCCTGCAGCTCAGAAACCCATGTGCAAATTCTGAACTGTTACAATTTCATTTAATTTCATACAATTAGTGGATACAGTTCTCAACAACATCTGTGAAATATTAACAACTATTCAATTCTAACAGCTGCTTTTAAAGAAACTTAGGAATACAAATGATAACAAATGTATCAATTTAGGGGCAGATTTGCTATTGGTCAAATTTCGAATTGAAAAAAATTTGAAATTCGACCATGGGAATAGTTAGGGAATTAAAATCCTTCGAATTCGAAGGATTTTACCGCAATTCGATTGGTCGATCAAATCGTTCGTATCGACCGATTCGAACGATTTTTACCATTCGATCGAATTTTTATAATTCGATCAAAATTCGCCAAAGCCACTTCGGCAGATTTAAATTGGCGAACTAGTCAGTCAAATAAAAATTTAAAGGGGAAGTCATTCAATAGTCGAGTATTTGAATATTCGAATAGATTTTTATTTCATTCGATTCAATCGAATTTACAGAATTCCCTAGTCGAGGTCATCTAATTTGCATATTCAAAATTCAAATTCAAATCTTTTTGTAAATTCGATCAAATTTCGAATCATTCATGTGAATAGATGTGAATTTAGTAAATCTGCCCCTAACTGTATCAAGTAAAGAATCGGTGACCCCCACCCCAGAGCTGCTTTAGAAGCTGAAAAATGTAACACTTCAATATTAGAAAAATTGTCACAAATAGAAAATAGAAAGTATTTAGAAAAAGTCTTTTTTTCTGGTGAACAATCTGAAACCATCTGAACTGAAAAAAGTGTTTGAAGGTGAACATCAGGCAGCTGTTAGAATTGATACAATAGTTGCTAATATTCCACACAGAGAAAAGTACCAGGCTTAAACACCAGAGACACGAACATTCAACTTTTTTGTCAAAAATAAGAAAGAACTTGAAAACAACTGAACTGAAAAAAGTGTTTGGAAGTCGAATAACCCCTTTTAATTTAAATATAGGAAGCTAACAAAAATCAGGAAGCCTACCATTTATTACAGCTTCAAGTCAAGATTAAAATGTGGATAAATAAATCACAATATTAAAAAGACAAATCATTTCATGTGGCCTTGTGGAGGCACAGTTCTGCTATGAATTATGCCCATATATGTGTAGGGCTCATTTAGTATCCACTAATTGGTTAGGCATCCTAAAGTTTTGTCCAGCTATACACTGAAGTACTAGTGAGTAGTTATTATAAGCAGATGCATGCTCATTACTTACGTATTTGGGCTATGCAAATATTGCATAAAGGGATTCTTTTCTTCCCCCCCCCCCCCCATATAATGATCAATGATCTTACCATTTACATAGAAAACAGGAATTTACTGCATTTTGCAATTTTCTTGATGGGTAATACACCACAGTTTAGTCAACCAAAAGCAACATTCTTGTCTATACGTCTTTTTTTTTTCTACAAACATTTTAATCAGTACTAAGCGCTACGCAATATGTTGGCGCTATAGAAATACATGTAAATAATACTAAATATTTATACCAGGCATCTCCGCTAGATGGGTTTCTCCTAAATGTAGATATATGAATCTCTTGTGAATGAGACACATTGTATTTAGCAACTACTGTGCCTAGAGAGAGAAAAGATGAATTCATAATCTTGTCCAGTACCTTAAATTCCCTGATCTGGAAGAATGGCAGCGAGAAGTGCAGAGAGTGTTTCCCCCTTCCTTCTGGACAAATGAAATAGATCATATCTCTTCTAAAGTGTAACTTTTAACTTACAGAACTAAAGCAGGTCTGTACCAGGTATTTAATATTTCATGCAGTCAGCCTTGTTCTAGTGTTTAGAGCCATTTGAAGGGTAAGTCAGAGGAGGCCTTTCCTTTAGGCTTCACAATCAGGGTGGTCCCATGGGAGAAAATGTAGATAAAAAGTATGAGGACCTATTGTATTTTTTAAAGGGATACTGTGATAGGAAAGCATGTTTTTTTCAAAATGCATCAGTTAATAGTGCTGCTCCGAAAGACTTCTGCACTGAAATCCATTTCTCAAAGAAGCAAACAATCTTTTTTATATTCAGTTTTGAAATCTGACATGGGGCTAGCCATTTTGTCAATTTCCCAGCAGCCCCTGGTGACTTGTGCAAGCACTTTAAGAGGGAACTGCTTTCTGGCAGGCTGTTTTTCCTTCTCAGTGTACCTGAATGGAACTCTGTGGGACATGAGTTTTTACTACTGAGTGCTGTTCTTAGATCTACCAGGCAGCTGTTATCTTGTGTTAGGGAGCTGTTATCTGGTTACCTTCCCATTGTTCTGTTGTTAGGCTGCTGGGGGGGAGAAAGGGAGGGGGTGATATCACTCCAACTTGCAGTACAGCAGTAAAGCGTGATTGAAGTTTATCAGAGCACAAGTCACATGACTTGGGGCAGCTGGGAAATTGACAAAATGTCTAGCCCCATGTCAGATTTCAAAATGAAATATAAAAAAAATCAGTTTGCTCTTTTGAGAAATGGATTTCAGTGCAGAATTCTGCTGGAGCAGCACTATTAACTAATGCATTTTGGAAAAAAAAAACATTTCCCCATGACAGTATCCCTTTAAATATCGTTGGCTAGTTTCAGCAGACAGAGAAACATAGTCTAATGCTTTAATCTATGTTATGGTACAATAACGCTAACACAGCAGTGAATTTCAGTTTGTGCTGGGCCTCTTTTTTTCCACATAAACTACAGTTTGATACAGGTATGGGATCCATTATCCGTAAACCCGTTATCCATAAAGCAGTCTCCCATATACTCAAATAATCCAAATCTTTAAAAATTATTTCCTTTTTCTCGCTAATAATAAAACAGTATCTTGCACTTGATCCCAACTAAGATATAATTAATCCTTATTGGAGGCAAAACAAGCCTTTTGGGTTTATTTAATATTTACATGAGGTATGAAGATCCAAACTACAGAAAGATACCTTATCTGGAATTCTACAGGTCCTGAGCATTCTGGATAACAGGTCCCATAACGGTATAACCATATATCAGGGAGTTGCACCACCAGAAGGAAAAGCTACTCCCTGTATCTATAGGAAGTGCTCCTGATTGCAAAGAACGTTTGTATTTGCCCAAGAGGGGATTCCAACTTTCCTTTGTCAGAGGCCCCTCTATTCTTAATCCCAGCTACTTTTCACAAACCTAGTTGTAAATAATCTCATATACCCATATATCCGGCAACGTCTATGTTGTTGGCTGGGTTCATAGAGCTAATGTGAGAGCAGTCATTTCTGTCAGTCTGACTGCTAAGAGAGAAAATAGAAGCGTTCTATCAGCAGTGCACACATGTATTCTCAACCAAATTGCTTCCATGTTCACAGCAAAAAATGTAATTTCTCACTATAGTATAGTTTACGCCTGTGGAGCATGGGTGGTCGCTTACATTCTCTCTGAACACATTTATGCAGACACAAGGAAAGAGAACCAAAGGGATAAGGTTTAAAAGAAATGCTGGACTTAATTCCTCATCAATGTCAGATGAAAAGTTCCTTTGCACCTAAAATCTCCAGTTCATGAGAGACATAATAGAGAGGCCAATAATACAGAGGCCACTGAAAGTAAAGACAAGGACGAATGAATGGTTGCTTACTATAGGTAATGGAGCCTGTTGTCCAGAAAACCGTTATCCAGAAAGCTACAAATTACAGAAAGGCCGTCTCCCATAGACCCCATTTTTCCGAAATAATCCAATTTTTTTTAAAAATGACTCCCTTTTTCTCTGTTATAATAAAACAGGACCATTTATTTGTAGCAAACTAATAAATAATTAATAGTGATGGGCAAATAAATTAGCCAGACACAAATTTACGGTGAATTTCCACGTTTCATACAAGCAAATAAATTCCTGAACCTGCGGCGACACTTCGCCGGTGAAAAATTTGCTGTGTCAAAAAAAATGGCGAGTGTCAGAATGGTCATTTGCGCATATAAAAATTATTTTGAGGTCCGTTGACTTCAATGCGTTTCGAAATTCGGCCAATAACTAATAATTAATCCTTATTGGAAGCAAAACCAGCCTGTCGGGTGTATTTAATGCTTACATTATTTTCTAGTAGACCTAAGAAAATAATTCCAAATCCGAAGTTATGCTGCAAGTCAAGCGAAATATACTTAAGTTACACTTTACAAATGATTTAAATCTTGTTTCTTGTAGTCTTAGAATTCTAAATCCCATGAAGCAGACAGCTCCCATTTTGAGTACATTGTTATTAAGACAAGCTTTTCATCATGCCAAGATCTTGTCTATGCTCCAGAATGGGGTACCTGATGTCCATGTCCTTGCACTGGCTAAGAAATTAGATGTTGAGGAGAGAAGAGGAATATGAGCAGGGCAGTGACCTCAAGTAAATGCAGAATGGAAAGTGAAAGTGAAAGTATGCCTCTGGCATAGAGAAGGGGCAGGCAATATATGATTGACAGCTAAGATTTTTAAACAAGTTGGGGTATGGATTTTTTTTTATTAAAAAAAGAATTTGGCTTAATTTGAAAAGTACTTTTATTATACAGCTGTTTATGTTTGGATGACAGGTCCCCTTTTAGGTACGAAGATCCAAATTATGGAAAGAGCTGTAATCTGTAAAACTCCAAGTCCTGAGCATTCTGGATAACAGGTCCCATGCCTGCACTTTGTTATACAATAATAATAAAATTAATTTTTAGATGCGTTACTATTTAATGGAGAGCCAACCCCATTAAGCAGAGACTGACACTTTCGAAAAAAACATCCTGTCCTTTATCATCCTGTTTCCTTTGCGACCCAGGCAAATGCAGCTGGGAAGGTAGTGTGCTGTGAGTTATAATGACAAATGTTAGGAACTCTTCTGACACATTTCAAAATAAATGATTGCAGTACAAAGCAAGAGTACTATACAGTACAAAGAAAGCAGCAGAGAGTGATGATAATTAGAATCTTCCTTTAAATATGGACTCTATTCTAGGTCCAAATGAATCAGTCACCTTGTCAGTCATGCCTGTTACACGCTACACTAGACTGAACAATTTAAGATTTGGTGTCACACACTGAGACATTCTTTTTCCGGCAACCAGCAGGTCAAATGAATATTAGTATAAAGCCACATCAACAAAAGGAAATGGAGTATACTCCAACCGGTCAAGGGAAAGGGGCTTAAATAAAGCCTTAAACCAATCACAGCAAAGCAGCGCTAATAATTACTTATATTTCAACCAATCACGGGAAAATGGGATAAAATTGGCAAAAGCAGAACTGATATATAAACAATTGATTATATTCTAAACTAATAAGAACAATGGCAAGTAAATATGGATCTAGTATATCTGATTATATATTATGCAGCCTTGCATGTCAGCATATTTGAAATATATATAGATGTACAGTATATATATATATATATATATATATATATATTTATTTATTTATTTATATAGACACACACACACACGCATACTTTCCCAAGTGGTATGTGAAATAAAAATAAAGAGTTTTTTTTTTTTTAATCCAATGCATGAGGTCCTTACCAAATACTGTATATATAAAATATATATATATCCAGGTGTAGGATGTATTATAGGAAAAGCCTGGGGGCTGGGGCCTAGAGTTTTCCAGATAAGGGATATTTCTGTAATATGGACCTGCATACTGTAAATTCTTTAAAAATCATTTAAACATTAAGAAAGGCCATTCTAGTTTTGACAATATTATGGATGGATGCACCTTTCTGGTTACCATCAAGTACAAGGTAGTGTTTTATTATTGCAGAAAAAGAGGAAATAAAAATAATTTGCCTACAATGGACTCTATGGGAAATGTCTATGTTCTGAATAATGGTTTACAGATAATTTGTATATACTTTTATAAAAGTTGCAATATACCCACTGAGCATGTGCCAGGGAGAATAATGTGAATGCAGTGCATTCTTGCATTCCTGATAAATTGTCCCTCCCTGCACTGGGTGCAGAGATTTATTTTGCAGTGTTGGATCCCAGTGCCCACAAATTTCTGTTCTTTGTGTTTCCCTCTGTACGTTCTTTTCTGCAACATCTTATTGATCTTCCAGCAGCAGCTGTTATCTGCCTCAGCAGCAGTTTTCTATATGAGAAGTTGCAATAGCAATTATGAACAGCACCATCAATAGAGACTAGAAAATAATATGTGCCTGTAAAAGCTCCATCCATGAGCTCCCGGATAAATAAAAACAATATGTTACAAATATTGGAATACGTGCTATGCTGAGTGCTTTTTGTCTATGAAAGAATTCTGTATTCCCGGGGTGCCTGTGAAATTAGAAAATAACAAACTAATAAAAGTCGTTCAGCTGAATTCCCACTTTACAAGTCCGTAGCTACCATTTGTTCATAGTCAAGCACATTTCCATATGCTTTTATATGCTGCATTTCAGGTAACATAATAGGTTACTGAGAACAATTAGAGGCAGTGTGAGCTGTAAAAAATATCATGTGGTGCCCACCCAGCAGATTCAGTACAATCTAATATCTAGAAATGCAATATTCTGCAATAAGGGAAACAAATATTTGATTCCACTGAACATTTTGTTGCACAGAGAGTTTCTCTGGACTCCCAGGATACACTGTTCAGAGTCTAAGTTATAAGTCCCAGGGGAAGACAATTTTTCAGACTTGTCTTAGAAAAAGATATACATTCCTAACGGTTATTTGATTGTAATTAACAAGTCATTTGGGGGCTTGAAATATGATTGGAGGCCAGAGATGCTTATACTGTGCACTATTCCTTATACAAGAAATCATGTTTTGGTTTGTGATCAAAGCTCATGAGTGTCTGCACTAAGCCAAAATGTTACAAAAACAATCCCTTTCCCCAGCTTATTCTTATAGTTATATATGGAGTAGAGTGCATCTAGGGCAAACATAATGTTTTCAAAAGGGGAATTTCATAAATGTTCATATTTCCTGATCACTGGCAGAGCTATATATTAACCCATACCCAAATCTTTGTATTTGTCCTCATCCAACCTCAAAATAATTGCCCATTTGTGAAAATACTCTGAAATTTGCACATCAGTCAGTAATGCCTATAATTGTCCTATACTCCAGGGCCAACAAGCAGATGCTGATCTACTCTTAAATTATTATTTTTAAAGATGCATAAGCAACAAATTTAACAGTTCTCCCAAAAGCTTTGCATGCTAACAAGTTTGTATAGAAAAACTGGTCTTATTCCCTATTGACAAATATAATCTTTTACTGTATGTGTATGTGAGTTTGTGTGTCATATATATATGTGTGTGTGTGTGTGTATGGATGTATGTGTATATGAATGAGTGTGTGCATGAGTCTATGTCTATAACTTTGAAGGGTATAAAGAAAAGTAACATAGTTGTTCCAGAGTTGCCTGAATCTTTGATCCCACTTTGCATCTTGCATTGGGTATTAAGGATTCAGAGCGGTATTACATCTCTAACTTTCCCTAGAATAGAATGGTATTGGCCTGCTCTAATCAGTAGAAACCATTGTGACAAGTTGGCATCTGGTTTGATGCAGGCAGAGCTGGAACTGGTGGTAGGCAGAAGAGGCATGCCTCGGGAGCATTGGGAATGGGGCACAATTGGTATGAGGAAGGGGTTAGCAATTCGTTTTCACTGAGTTTCGCTTTGGAAATGACACCCATAGACTCCAAAGGAAGAAAAAAAATGTTGTGCATCAAAAAAATTAAAAATGTTGTTGCCTGTTGACTTCAATGCATTTCAGAAAATTTTTGGCGAAGCGAAACAGGTCAAATTCACCCATCCCTAGTATGAGGACCAGATTGGTGGGGTTGTACTGACAAAGCAGTAAATATATCCATCTTCGTAGCCCTCCGGCCACTTTCTCAAAAGCTTTTTGAGACTTGACAGGGAAGGGGAGCTTGTCTGGGCTCTGGTGGATTTCTGACTTGTGGGGGTATTTTGGGATCATAGTGGCATGTAAACTGAGATGACTGGATGATTCTTGGGCATTTAAATTACTTTCCTGACAGTAAGAACGTGGTTAGTAACAGAAACAGCAATGCAATCAATGTGGATTTATCTGGAATATCAAATTTGAATTTTGGATTTCACGTTTAAGCACTACCAGTAACACATGCAACAAGAGTGCACAAAGTATTTCAGGAGTGATGTGTGTGTGTGATTGATTGTGTGAGCTTGGGTGAAGATGTACATATGAAGGTATGACAATGCTTGTTTGTATGTATCTGTACGTAGGTTCATGTTTATATTTACATGTTGAAGTAAATCCAAACACAATATAATCTATGGACAGGTTAGAATTTATAACCCTTTTGAATTCAGGATGTTTTTTAAAATGTGTGCAGCCAAAAATGGCATTTAGTTTGTGTAGGTAATTATTATTTATTGCACCAAACACTGAAATCTCTATTTAATGTTTTATTACTGCGTTTTCTACCTGTGAGAATAGTAATTTGTCATTTTGAGAATTTAAATTTAGCCACACAATTCCTTGGCAATGAATGCCAAAAATAATTGCAAAAAAAAAACCCTCAAAAAATAAAGTCAGGATCATTAAAGTGGATTCTGGGTGTCATTTAAGGTTGCCATGTTAGAATGCAGATTTGGTTTGGGGTAATAGATGGGTTTTCTTGTTGGTAAAGATTGACCGTGTTGCCAGTGACCAACTAGATCTTGATATCTCTGTAAGGCTTAAAACTAACTTTAGTCTTCTCCTTTAAATATATTTGATTTCATGCTTCAATGGTACTTAAATTGAACGTCCATCAGCCTTTTATCAACATCACATACCTGTTACCTGTATTAACAGCCAAAACCTTGACATATGACATGGAAATACTAAAAATTAAAACGGTGTCACGATAAAATATTCTGATGTGTTTGTACCCTGAATTTATAGCAAGACTCATTCTGTGTGATAAATTGGCTGTTTATCAAACCCATTACAAGTGTGGTGTGAGTGCTGTTCTATGTGATTTAATGGCGTGTCAATAGTCATATATATTGACACTAAGATGAAGCCCCATGGAGCATGACCAATGTGACTTGGCCTGTAACAAGCCTTACATAACAGCATAGTTCCAGAATCTTGTTAAACACAACAATATAATGTGGTAGGAGTAGTTTATGAGAAAGTCAACTCTTCCTTTGCTTCGAATGTCTGCCGCTCAGCCATAGATACAGTATAGTGATTAGAAGCTGTGTTTTAGCAAAAAAGGCAGCTTACAGAACTTCCTATTTAAGGAAAAATTGTGGTATAACACCAGAAACACAAATACTGTCCAATTCTGAGTAAAGGGAAAGGAAAATAAGCCTAGCTCCATCAGACATGTGTTCCATTGCCCTAACACAAAAAGATGTGTTTGTTCTGCTGTGACTGATAATAACAGGGCAGATGAGTTTCAGTCATTCAAGAGCCCTAGTAGTGAGTGGTATAAAGAGCAATGTAATGTAGGCTGCAACTGTAGACTGCTAGTTCCAAACTACATATTGAAGTCATTGATTTTCTCAAAACAACCAGTGCCTAATGCTTTGTATTTACTGTATTTGCATTTATATGCCACATTCACTTACAACATATTATTGCTACTTTATCATTCTCATCTTTCTAAACAACATTTCTGATTTAAAGGAGAACTAAACCCTAAAAATGAATAGGGCTAAAAAATGCCATGTTTTATATACTGAAATTATTGAACCAGCCTAAAGTTTCAGCTTGTCAATAGCAGCAATGATCCAGGACTTCAAACTTGTCACAGGGGGTCACCATCTTGGAAAGTGTCTGTGACACTCACATGCTCAGTGGGCTCTGAGCAGCTGTTGAGAAGCTAAGCTTAGGGGTTGACACAAATAATCCATCAGAAAATAAGGTTGTCCTTTAACATAAGCTGATGCTACAGGGCCGATTATACAATTCTGATGCTAATTTCACTGGTTTCTGTGCTGCCATGTAGTAATTATACATATTAATCAGCCTTATACTGTGATATTTATATTCTATGTGTCCTGTATATTGTGAGTCGGTCCCTGAGCTCAGTAACTGACAAAAGCCCAGAGCATGTGCAGAGAATCAACAAAAATTAAGATGGGGAGCTATTGGGACACAGATCTATACTGCTAAAGGGTTGTGGTTACTTGGGCGGTTACAGAAGCCCAAAACATAATGTACAACATTTCTAGCCTACTTCTTTAGTTTCTTTGGCTCTAGGGCCAATAATTGGATCATAATTGCTGCAATGTCAGATCAAGGACTGCATCAACAAGGAGATGTGGACCTCAATTCAGCAGGAACATCAAACCTGCCCAAGGTATTGTTCAAGTGGGCCCCATATATGGACAGATTAACTGATTAATTGGTCTGAAGTGTTTGAATCAACAGCTTAAATCTGCTTGTGCATGGTCACCCTAAGAACTGTTGGATTACATTCATGTTACATTCATGTTCTACAATAAGAGCTGCAGACATTACTTCTAATGTAGTCAATAGACACCATGGATGTAGACTGAGAAGTGTGAATACTAACAAACTGCAGGTATCCCAGATGCCTTGGAGTGTATTGTAATTTTGGAGACAGCAACTGTTTTTTCCTTAATGTCTGTGGTTTGACTAGAAAATTATTGCTTTCCCTGGATTCATGCTGTTTGCATACAAAAAAATAGAAGGTCTTCTTGCTTCAAGTATGCTGCTCATGTGAAGCCACTTACCTGTCTCCCTACAGGTGGATCAGAAAACCCGGCAGTGCACTGACAACCGCCAGTAAGGATGAAACAGATCATCTGCCCATAGTTTTATTTTCGTCTATTGCATTTCTTGCATTCATATTCATCATTTCTTGGGTTGCAGAAAGCACTGATTTAGTCAACTGCTTGGTTTTTTTAGGACATTTTTGAGTTTAAAACTTATCTGGCAAATTTCAGGCTATTCAGCTCTTACATATGACCACTATTTTTTGCATGTGATTGGCATTTGAGTCACAGGTGTAATTCCACTATATTGCCTGATTGTACGTCAGCAAGGGGAGGGGTATGATCAGAGGTACAGTGCATAGGGCAGCACTAGACCCAAACACGACACTGTTTTTCAGTGCTAGACTGGGGAACCTTGTGTCCACAAGTAAACCTCAATTCAGGGGCCCAACAAATATAAAAGAGTACTGCAGTCATTGCACCACCCACTCTCATCAAGATTTGGGCCCGTTAGGACTTTTCTTGGTCCCTAGACTAGACTGACCTTCAGTATCCAGTGCAGAAGGGTCTTAAATGAAGCACCAGGAATGGAGCAGAGAATGCAGAAAGTGCTTTTATAGGGCAACATTGTAGCAATTTCATAAAATATGAGATCCCTTCTACTATGCTGTATAAGTAAGGGTTTTTATGCTTATTTAAATCTGAAAAACGATTAAAGCATGCAGCATTTCCATAGAAATGTTTTATTTATCACTAATACACAAGTTTCAAAGTCATAAGTGACGCAAGAGACATCATTAAGGATATATATTAAGTTTTTTTTGTTTTTTTTTAATAAAAAACATAAATTTACCAAAAAATCCCTATAAGTAATATAAAAACCAACATACCAACCCTTGCTACATAATACTGAAATTTATATTTTGCGTGGACCTCTACTTCCAATGTTGATTTCCAAAAGATAAATCCATGGGTATCATGAAAAAGAGTATGGTGGAAAGAAACTAAGAAGAGATGCAACCTTAATTACACCACAATTTATAACTGATGTGTTTGATGTGAGCATATGATTGGCCTGAATTCCAGAGGTTTCATGTGCAATAATCTAAAACTGCATGTTCAGCAGGAAGGAATCCCAAGCAGATTCTAGTGATTAAGAGAAATATTTTATAGGAGTTGAATATGTTTATGCGCTGATAAAAAGTGTATGGAAATGTCTCTTTCATAGAGAGCAATGGTACAGTGTCTGATTTTCCTCTGCTTTTAATGGCCCAGGGGACATACGGAATGTCAGAGAGGGTAAAACAGAAATAGGTTTGAATATAGAAAGGGGTTTTCCATTTACACAATGGAGCTGCAAGAGAGTTAAGAGCCTCATGTACAACCTCCTACAGAGCCTAAACATACAGCCTGTATATATATTGTGTGGGGGAGACAGGGGGACTCAAGACCATTTTAACAAAAAAAAGCAAAATGAAATTGTAGTGTGAATAGAAGTGTGTGTATATGTATATATATATATATATATATATATATATATATATATATACATTATATACTGTATATATATGTTATATATTTCGAGACAGGTGTTTTCTTATAATTCCTTATGCCAGCAATCAAACATCAAACACATCAAAAACAGAATATTTGCAATTACTATAAAACCCCCATAAAATAATTACATGTAAAAGTCTTTGGAAACTTGTACAGATGAGTCACATATTGAAATGTTACCCTGCAGGCAAATCATGTACTTGTCCAAATATCCTACACACCTGAGAGGATGACAAAATACACGAATACACCCGTAATATGATGAGAAGGTGGGTATCCTGCCATCTTCAGGACTATTACAATAAACAGGTTCCACACTGCCAGAAGTAACTGCTGGAGGAGCGACCTGTGTTTGCTGTAATTACATTAGAATGAATGTGGCAAGATAGAATCAGAATAAAACGTGAATGTAGTTTACATGCAGGCTTGTATTCCCCAATGCAGACCTGCTTGTATAACACAATACATCTGTTAGCCATCTGCAGCATATTGCCCTAACCTCACCTTCATCTGGAGAACAGCCAGCATGGTAGATATTGGTACAAACCCCCCTGTGCTACTACACTGAGTTCACTTGTTCCAAACTAGACAATAAAATGTCCTTTCTTAAGGAATATAAGATATGTGTTCCCATATTTCCTCTTCCACTAAGGACAGATTGCATCCCGCATATCAGATGTATGAATAAACATCATGGAACTGATAATAAGTGAAAAGTGGCTTAGTCTAAATCCATCTATATCATACTAAAAACTAACTTATATGTTAACTTCCCCTTTACTGCAAGTTGTATAATAAAAATGTAACTTGTGTTACTATGCACTTACCCTGTGCAGTTGTATAACCCAGTCATTCTTTATATTGTAAAACTAAAGAGAAAATATTTGCCAATGCATAACTCCTTTGAGTGATCATTCTCAACATTTCATACAATTATTTTTATTTAGGGGATCATTTACTAACATAGGTGCTAATTTTCACCACTGTAGTTACCCATAGCAACCCAATAGATCTCCTCTTTCATTTTCCAACTTGAAGCAGACTGATCAAGTCTAATGGCTTATTGGTTGCTAATGGTAACAGCACTGGTACCATCTAGTATCTGCATTAATAAATGAGCCCTTTAATCTCTTTATTACACTTCCCTGTGCAAGCACAAAAGTCACTTTAATTTCTCAAGATTTAAGCAATTAAGCTTTTATGAAAATTGAGTATAGTAAATTTTCTCAGCTAAGCATTCAGCTCAGACCTTTATGTTCAACAATGCAGTATGTCCCATTCAACATCCCTGGTATAAATACAAAACACAGCAATGATGGTGGCCCCCAACTGGCATGGGAAACATTCTGGTGGGCTCTTGAAATGGCACAGCACCTGTGTGCACCACCAGTCTGCTTTCCACCCAGTCACTTGAAGATTTTCAATTCCAGTAGCCACCAATTTAAGCATCTCTCCTACTACTGCAGCAGGCTACTCAAATCAAGAAATCAGCCCAGTCAAGCATGAGGTTACAACTAGCTGCATCCTTCACTTGGTGGGAGATGGGGTGCTTGTAGTATTGGCTAAGACTAGCAGATTCTGGATTAAATGAAAATCCCCACTGTGGCCTCTATAAGTAGTTCGGTCCCAGCTTACCTCCACTTGATGAAAGATTTTCACCATACTTGTTTTAAAGGGAAAACAAACCCTTACTATCGAAGAAATTGTAATTGTAAGAACCCTTCCAAAATACATTAATTGCACGTTTAATGGGTTAACAGGGTTTTTTTTTTTTTTTAAATATACCACTGAAAGCAACTATGTTCTGTTCTATTCTCTGCCCCGTGGTTCTGAGTTTTGAAACAATGTAACAGTGGGCTGTCACCTATGAAGAAGCACACAAAGCTGCTACATTGTGTCCAGAGACCAAACACATTCAGAAAAGGGTAGAAAACACTGCTTTCAATTGTTATTATATTTGCAAATAACTCTAAACTGAAAGTATTATATATGGGACAGTTACATTTTCTTTCGTTAGACAAAAATATATTTTCCGGCTAACATTTAAAGCCTTAAAGAATCTTCCCTTTGTCTCTCTTCAAAAATAAACTGAAAGACTCTCTCTTGGAGCACTCCCATAACATCTGACACTCTACGGACATTTACAGTGTAGTGACAACCACTGTAACCTGCAGCACTTCACCCCTTATTTGTGTCTGTAGGTTACCACCCACATAGACTGTAAGCTCCACAGGGAAGGGATCTTCTTTCTCTTGCCTCTTTAAGGCTTAGTACTTAGTGGTTCACCTTTGAGGTAACTTTTAGTATGTTATAAAATGTCCAGTTCCTAGCAACTTTGTTATTGGTCTTCCTAATTTGAATGTTATACTTTTTTTTAATTATTTGCCTTTTTCTTCTGACACTTTCCAGCTTTCAAATGGGGGTCACTGACACCATCTAAAAAACTAATTCTCTGTAAGGTTATACATTTATGACATGGGGCTAGGCATTTTGTCAATTTCCCAGCTGCCCCTGGCCATGTGACTTGTGCCAGAACTTTAGGATGGAACTGCTTTCTGGCAGGCTGTTGTTTTTCC
>CM044441.1:114684459-114713525 GCA_024363595.1 Xenopus borealis
ATATAAAAAAAATCTGTTTGCTCTTTTGAGAAATGGATTTCAGTACAGAATTCTGCTGGATTACTATTAACTGATGCATTCTGGAAAAAAAAATGATTTCCCATGACAATATCCCTTTAAGCTTAATCTAACGGTATATTTTATTATTTTTTATTCTCTGATGTATTATTATTGTATTGCTCTCTGTCTGTTCTATTAATGTGTTCTTCTTCTGTTTGTACAATTAGAGCTATATAAATAAAATATTCACATATAAAAAAACATTAGCTTCAAAATGTGAATGGCAAAGGTTATTCTCCCCAGAGCCTGACTGTGTAGTTTTCTACTTCCATTCCCCTTTCGTGCTTGGCCATGAGTTTGCCCCCCTTAGCAACTGGTAGTGTCGTGCTTACTGCATATGTGGGAGTGCCAGTCCTTATACAAATGCATATGAAAGCAGTGGAGGCTGATATGGGAGCATGAGCTGAAAGAGTAAGTATGAAGGCTGTTGGGGGTTGGGGATGATATCTGTATTGTCCCAGGGCTGCTGTAGCTCTAGCCTATGAAATCTACAATTAAGTATGTGTTACCCTTTATAATAAACCAAAAGTAAAGTTGTTTTGCAATTTATATTATTTGGGGGGTTATAAGAATATACCAACGAGATCCCTTCATATGGAGCTTTAGATTGTTACCTTCATTACTGTAAATGAGATTTGTTAGTTAGCAGATGACTGGACAAATCTACAGCAAAAAAAAAACCCCTAAAGAGGATTCTTGTCCCACAAACAAGAAACCCTTGTCCGGTCAGTTCTGTCTCTATCCAAGCATGCTGTATTGACTCTGCCTCCATCTGTCACAGCCTAAGCCCTCACACAATGTGACTGGAAGCCACGTATAACAGGGCAGCTGGGAGCAGCTCACACAGGGTGGCATTAGCCCAGCAGGGGTCACATAGTGCCGGCACAGGGAGAGCGTAGTGACTTCATTCATAACTAAACCCCTGTGTCATTCTACAGCCGTGTCTTTACAGGAAAGGTGGCATAACAGAGACAATATTCACTGCAAAGGGGATAAATTGATCTCCATATTAAATGGGCTGGAAGAATACTAGTCAATAATGTTGCTATGTGGTTGCCCAACATGGAGGGTTTTACCTTATCAGAGCAGTACATATACATTGGTTAACCAGTTCCTCTCAATCATCTAGAGCAGTGATCCCCAACCAACATGTTGCTCTCCAACCCCTTGGATGTTGCTCCCAGTGGCCTCAAAGCAGGTGCTTATTTTTGAATTACTGGCTTAGAGGCAAGTTTTGGTTGCATAAAAAACAGATGTCCTGCCAAACATTCTCTCCTGTAGGCTGCCAGTCCATATAGGGGCTACCAAAAAGCCAATCAGAGCTCTTATTTGACATCCACATGGACTTTTTCATGCTTGTGTTTCTCTCAAACTCCTTTTTAAATTTAAATGTGGCTCATGAGCAAAAAAAGTTTGGGGACCCCTGATCCAGAGCCTGGGCAACATGGTCCCTATCTAAATTGGGTACACAATGTTTTAAAGTCTTGTGCAACTAGGCTTTCAGGGAAAGAGTCCTTCAGTAGATGAGCCACTTGCTCAACAGCTGATGTCACTGCAAAAGACCATTATACCAACAGCATTTGTCTGCTTGCGCAGTTTGGACTAAAGACAGAAACAGGGCCGGATATTGGGTGCCCCTAGGCCCGCTGTTGTTTGTCGCCCATGTCCCCTCCCTTTTATTTGCTCGAATTTTCATCATCTGGACGGAGCAATGGGAATTGGCAAACGGGACATTTACATTTCTGAACCAATGTGGGTGTGGTTGGGCAGCATGCCTCCCCCTAAAATCCTGCCGCCCTAGGTCGGGCCTAAAAAACGCAGGAGCAGGGTCGGGCTGGGGGCGCACTAGGGCCCCTACTGTGACGCTCCGCATGAAGGCTTCGCAAAGAAAACTTTTTTTTTGTAGAGAGGGGTCTTTGGGAGGGTGGGTCTGGCCTGGCAAGGGCCCATGAGCAGGGCCGGGCCAAGGGGTAGGCAGATTAGGCACGTGCCTTGGGCACAAAGCTGCGGGAAGCACCAGGCACATATCTCCTCTGTCGCCAATATATCCAATCTGCGCTAAGGCAGGTACCTAGGGCACCTGTGTGGTGCGGCACATGAGGGTCAAGTCGGATGAGCCGAAAATAAGGTAAGAAATACAAATGTTGGATGTTGTTGCAGCGTGCACGTTGCGACAACATTTATTTTCAGTGCATACAACTGACACCCATGTAGTTCTGCCCTTAGCGTTCAGGAAAAAGCATGGGCAATACAACCATTTTTCCTTTTTAATATGCTAAAACAAATATAATTGCTTATTTTTCGTTAGTATAGCTGATAATGATATTCAATACAGAATATCCCACTGCATGCATGCAATATATGTAGAAACTTGCCAGCTGAATATGTTTTAAACAATAATGAGTATGCTCAAAACTGATATTCTAATATTCATCCCAAACGGAATAAACTGCAACACTTAAGATTTTATGTGGAAGCAGCAGAGGGTGCTGTTCACAAAATAAATCTTAAGAAGTGAGAGATTAAAAAAGCAGCTTGCACGGTCCAAGCACACTGTTGTTTCTCCCCAATTGTGCATGCTCACTACTCACAGATAGGAGTTTCCTTAATGAAATATTTAAAATTGTAATTATACTATTTAAAAATCATGAAACAAGTATTGGCCAAGCAGATTTTATGAGAGTAGTGCACAAAACACACATTTAAATTAATCGGCATTCTTTACAGGATAAGAAGTGTGTTTGTGGGCTAATTTGTATTGTATAAATATTAAAAATAAGAGGATCACTTGGCCAGCTGCCAGTCCCATCATTTTGCAGATTGCATTATTTTGTCACCAACGATATAACAATAGAGACAGCAGACCCAGGGCCTTCTAGTGGGCTCAAGAGTATAGAGGGCCTTGTGGTTCAAATAATATATAATTTCAATGTGTGTGCATACATTTTCTCCCTTAGGTTTAGAGGGTCCTAGTTATGCCAGTGACACTGCAGCCTGGAGCTTAAATGCTCCATAGTGCCATTAATTTCATCATCTATAAAACACAATGTAAACCCAAGGGACACGATAAAGTGGATCTGCCCCCTAAAACCCAATTGCACTTGGATTATTAATTGTGTATCCAATTCTGTTCCAGTGCTGACTCTTGAAACAATGTAGCAGATGTACTATTTTCTCTTTCAGCTAGCATCTGTTATTTTGTTTCAGGAGTCTGAACCGACATTACAGAGAACAGAAAGTGCTGATCTCTGTAGCAATTACACTTACAAATAGCCAATTACTTTAACACTAAATAATTTTTTCTAACATTTTCTTTGGGTGAGATTTATTTCAAGATTCGGGTCTATAAGACTGGCAGGGAGAGAAAGCAAATGGTGCAAAGGCCAAGACATGCTCACAAAGGGAATCTGTCATGATTTTTATGATGCAGTTTTTATTTCTAAATTACACTATTAACGCCGCAAATAATTCACTCTATTGTATAAAATGTCATTTTGTGTTAGGGAGCTGCCATCTAGGTACCATTGTTCTGTTGTTAGGCTGCTGGGATGGGGGTGATATGACTTCAACTTGCAGTACAGCAGCAAAGAGTGGCTGAAGTTTCTCAGAGCACAAGCCACATGACTGGCGGCAGTTGGGAAACTGATAATATATCTAACACCAAGTCAGATTTCAAAATTATAATTATAAACAAATCGGTCTGCTCTTTTGCAAAATAGATTTCAATGCAGAAATCTGCCAGAGCAGCACCATTAACTGATGCATTTTGAAAAAAACATTTTCCCATGATAGTATCTCTTTAAAATTGTCTACAACTCATTGGTAAAATTAGCACAGCACCCATGTTTACTAAACTGTGATGCACTTAATTTATATTGCAATAGTTGGTCTTATTTATGCAATGAGCTAAACTCATCATTCATTTAGTTTATACTTTTTAATTGTAATCCTTTGTTAAAGCCTGCATAAGGATTTTTTAATATACATTTATCCTAGAGTATGTTGGCACAGCATGGACACACAGATAATGAGCTCCGTATAGCAAAGTCCTCCCTACTCTATGCTTAAATAGGACAATAACTGGGAGAGTAAATCTGAGGAAAACCTTCCCTTACTACAAATTATGAGTCCAGGAGGCATGTATAAGTGAAAAATAAAACCACTCTTCATTTCCATTGTTTGAGTGATAAATATACCTTATTAGACAGAAAGATAGAGAAATAGATACAGACAAAGAGACAGCTAGACAGACAGACAGAGAGAGAGAGAGAGAGAGAGAGAGAGAAAGAGAGAGAGAGATATTATAGTAATGTTAATTATAACGAGCAAACATGTTTGGTACTACAATTTAACCCCATCCTGAGACTCTAATAACATAGTGCCCTCTAGTGGTAATATTAACATAATAGCATGTATATGCATGTAATATTCAATAACTTTTATACAGATAAATGATCAGCTTAATACTACGATATAAAACACATAAAAAAGGATACAGTATAACCAGACCTCTTATCAGTTTGTTTCCATATCTTAAGAACTTATCACATATCCCACCTATCTTACAAAATGTACTGGCAAGTAACCCATAGCAACGAATCTGCAGTTAGCTGTAAATACTCTGATACGGTTATAAGCTATAGGTAACAGAACGTGGGCAGCCCATCTCCATGTTTGTTCTTAGCAGGGACATGTAGTAAATAATGAATGAGAAAGGGTAAGGCACAGACAAATGGTGCAAAAGCAGTTTCTGGCTATTTATTCACAAAAATAACAGTAAACATATACAAAAAGAGGCAGAAATTAATATTCTTAATTCATTTCCTAGTTCTGACAGCATCTGGGACAAAGCCACCAGGTATCAAGAGAAGGGCTGTGAGCTGGTATATTAATAGAATTTAATTTAATTATATAGTAAATTTTTAAGAGGAAAACTCCCATTGCCATTCATAACATGTGATATTGATGTAATGTATGCAGTACACTTATAGGGTTACCACTAATTAGATGAATTAATAAGAAAAGTGTTCACTGATCGACCAAGACAACCACAGAATTCTCACTCAATCACTATTGGTTGCCCTGCTGGTCTTCCACATCACCTGACTTTGGAATTTGTCTCTCCAAAATATAATTTGCTATTAATAGTGATTTAATAGTCATAACGACTATTACTTAATAACTAGAAACTATTTATTTCAGCTTCTTCTGTTTTAAAAACCTCCTGTGACATAACAGCTCCTAATAATGATGAAAAAAAGCAAAGCCATGTTGAGCAGGGCACCAGATGTCAGAGCACAAAGGGCTTTAGCTAAATTGTGTGCAGGGGGGGGGGTGCAGTGCACCTGCCACAAATCTCATTCTGAAATATGAATGTGGAATGTGTCCTTGTTAACCCATTTGGCCCAGTGAGACCTGTGACGCTTTACCAAGTAATAAACATCCTTACACCAAGTTTTTCAGGGCCTGGGAAGTATAAATTACCCTGATTTTCATATGTCTATAAATGAAACACAGAGCAGAGAACAGTAAGTTTTTTGTGGAGCGATAACCCTCAGAATTTTGTCATTGCGGAGTGTATTATCATTTTCGAGGCACTGTACCCATGTGGTACTATAGATTAATAATATTAATACAGCTAAAGGCTGGCTAAAGGTGTCGTTTAGCTCCAGCAAAAGAGAGCCAGAAGTTCACCATCACCGTGCCAATTATATTAATATATGGATGAGGGTCTTTGTTGGAAAAGACCCTCATCCAGCAAAAAAATATGTATATTATTTCCTCCATTTACTGACCTATAATGCTTTATGGATCATGTTGGATTAGGACTTCAGTGCTACAACACTTGCAAAAGTCATTTCTGAGGTAGTGTGGAAGGAAGAGTAGGGTGGTACAGACAAGAGTAGGGGACATTTTTACCATATACACTCTTAAGGTGACCATATATGGGCTGATCAAAGCTGCCAACAGATCAAGCCAACTGCTTACTGGCCCATGCATGGGGCCCTACAACGGGCTTCCCTGACCAATAAATGGCCAAAAGTCGGGCAGATGTCGATCGGGCAGGGCTAAAGATCCAGTCGGATCACGGACCGCATCTGTACATTGATGTAGTCCAGTGATACGACTGCCCGTACTCCTTGCTTTATGATCTGATCATTGGACCCTAGGTCTATGATCAGATCAGTCCAATATCACCCATCTGGGAGAGATACGATTGTTTGAGGACATCCCCAAACATGTCCCTCTGTATGGCCACCCACATTTAGAAGCAATTTAATTAAGATCTAAGAGGTGTCTTAAGGAAGGGGACCTTGTTGTTGCCATTCATTTTGGTTGGGATTGCCAAGTGCATGGTCTGTGGAGTGCAATGTGATATCTCAAAGGCTACTCCAAGAGTATCATATAGGACAAACATTGATGGTGAACTGCTCTTGGCTGGGGTAACCCAAATAGTCTCATATACAGACCCAGACTGGCAATCTGTGAGTTCTGGCAAATGCCAGAGGGTTTGCTCTGGAATTTGCTATTTGGGCTTCTGTGTACTTGAAATGCTTGGGCATATTTTCAGTGCCGGGCCAAGTCGGCCTGGCACCCTAGGCAACAAAAGGCGATACTGCACGAGTGCGCATGCGCAGAAGAGCGGAAAGGAAGCGCGAGCATTCATGTACGAAAAAGCGTAAGCGCTGAAGATGGGGAGTGCACATACACCAAAGAGAGCACACCCACAAGAACTGCCACAGCGTCTGGACACAACGGTTTGAACTAGGGGAAGGCGTCAGAAGAGGGATGTGCCTGACGCCCCACTACCTTTGTGCCCTAGGCACGTGCTTTTTCTGCCTACCGCTAGTTCCGGCCCGGCCTATTTTGATTCTCAGTCCAGGCCTGCTGGTGTACCTGAAGCTCCTAGAACACTTACTATTCCACATGGACAGGTCACTTGCCTACACTATACATTACCTCTGGGATGTTGTGTGTTAACAACGAAGCCAGTTGTAAACTATGTTGAAATTTGAATATCACCAGCACTAGGCAGTGTGAAGCCCTTCCGTGTGTTTATCTGCAGCGTACAACGTTGCAAGATAAAAATAAGGCAAAGTTTTCATTCTAATTTAGCTTATTTATCAGGCAGGATGCAGCAGCTGCCGTGGGCTGGGCTGTGTCACTTATTTTAGTCACCAAGTGAATAGGAGCGAGAGAGAGAGAGCAGTTCTCAGGTTGCCCATACAGGTGCCGCACAGACAGGCCGTCTCCATGGGAACGCATGGGGCCTGAATGCACCAAGGACGGGAGTGTGGGAGGAGAACCTTGTATAGTCTCCCTCATCCCTTTCTACCCCCCCGCCCTCACTGTGAGCATCCAACCCTAGAATCCACCAATCGATAGCAGCTCCTGGGGTGGGCCTGGGACATTAGGATTAAGCAGGCTTTTTATTTAAGCTACCAGCTGGGATGCAGTGATAAAAGAAAACAGACCTACATAACTAGAGGGCTACTTCCTGTTAGTTAATGTCACTGTCCCCTTTTAGGAGATAAATATAAAATCTTTGTGGCCTAATGGGTATCATTAGGAATGCAGCAGGAAGCAGGCACGGGGAGTGTTTGCACTTGCTCTGGCCGCTTTGGTGTCGGCCTAGGAGTGGGGATTTTTTTTTTCTATTTTTTTTCTGTCTCTCATCTCCCGGCTGACGCCTTCTCCTGTCCTGGAGGTATTTCAGTGTTGCCATAGAAACCTGGGCAGGCAGTGCTCCCTCCTTCTGCTCCCTCTCTAGTGCCCTGCGTGCCAGGCCGGGCCCAGAATCCGTGACCGCAGAGGATGTAAAGAAACCGTGACAGTCCTGCTGTCCGACATGAAGGCGAGTGTACACCCATCACATGCAAACAGAAGCCTGCAGATTAGAAAAAGCAAAACAACTTATCAAAGTGACCTGGGACATGGCAGACAAAATAGAGTTTTTTCTTAAGAAAATCCTTCTCATCTCCATTTCCAAATGGCTGTGCAGTGGGAGACCCCAGTACAATGAACAAAAACAAAAGAAAGAGACTGGATGCTATAAAGCCAGTCAGAAGAGGTGTGCCATGAAAAAATCCTCCCAGACAAGTCAACTCACAGATTGGAGAAGCCTTAAAGGCAAATTAGACATGACAAGACTTTGCTGTCTATTAGAAAATTCTTCTTCGGCACCCTTCTGCTCTTTGAGGGATAAAAAAGATAACAAGCACCCTTTTGACAGGAAACAGGTTAAGAGAAGAAAGCTAGACAAAGGGGTTATGAATCAGCCGTTGAAGCGTTGAAGAAGAGAGGAATCCATGAAATTGCAGTAAAACCAGGGACCCCCATGTGATGAGAAATTAAATTAGGGATTCCTAACCCTTGCCCCCACCAAAAAAATAAATAAATATATATATATATATGTATATATATATTAAAGTAAGTAGATGTATATTTTTGCAGTCCCATAAGAAACTGTCCCATCTTTCTAAAAATGACAAACAGAGCAAGAGCATAGTGTGGGCAGCAGAGGGAAGCAGCTGAGCAGATATATACAGCAGAACTGGGAAGCTCGAGGCCAGATCTTAGAGTAGGGCTGGACCCCCAGCCTCAGTAAATACAAAGGATTCCTACACTGCCATAACATTCTGTGCCATTCATTGCTAAGTACCTCCTAGCTAAATTAAATGAATGGTGTCTCACAAGATGAATGGAAAATCAGAAAAAGACCAGGCCAATAAGGACATCTTAGCCAAAAAATATGCTCAGGAAATGTAAACCTGATTTTTAACTGCATAAATGTTAATTTTCCTCTACTATTTAAATCTCATTTCCATCCCCCCAGCTTTTGTGGGACTACAACTCCCAGAACTCCCAACTCCGCAAATGAAGGACCAGGAGTTCTTGCACTGTCCCTACGGGGCTCCATTTGTATTCAATGCAATATTTACAAAATATATATTAGAACGTTACAAAAGTAATTCTGACAGTGCAAAAATAGCATTGCAATTCTTCTTTTAACTTGAATGAATCTCTTATTTGACGATTGTGCCTGCTTTGGTGCATATGATGTTTCTCAGTTGCTGTGTGTGCCTGCACTGTTACTGGCAAGGACACATGGGAATTCATAAATATTGTTCAGTCTGGTAATTTTAGGGCAGTCTCCAAAAAACTGCAGCACACCAGCATCTCTTAATCCCCGACCCCCACCCACTCAGCCCAACCTCAACTCCCAACCTTCAGCTTTGAGAGTTGGGTCAATAACCAGGGCAGTCTGGCACTATTTCTGCACTGGATCCCTATATGACTGCGTCCACCCCTGATGTAAAAGCTCTAGGGGCACAGGCACTAGCAAATCTCTTTTTGAAAGTTGCCCCCCCCTATGAATGATGGTGCAACTTGTACCTGATTTATCAAATATGTCAAGTTCAAGTTGCATCTCAGTCATGAGTACAATGAAATGCTGGCTAAGAACGCTGCACTGTGGGTAAAAACCATTGCAGATTGGGATGATATTTTAAAGAGATACTGACACCTGAAAGCAAACTCTTTTTTACATCTATTATAATATTGGCTTTTGAAAGCTACTTCTAACTTTGCCATAAATTATTTGCATTATGTTTTTACATTACCTGTCTGATACCATATGTTCCTGTATGAAGGGGCTGCCATATTTGTGCAGCAGGAGTCCATTAGCATTGCAAACTGTAACTAACAGGCTCAGATGGGACAGCCAGGTTGGCAAAGTCAGGTTAGCTACACTGCTTTGTGTTCTGGGGACAAAATTCAAATTGAGATTGCAAAATGTATTTTGTGACTCCAAAGATAACACTGTTAACTAAAGAATTTTTCAGAATGTAAGTGTTCTACAATTCTTACTACCGCCATGTCTGCCATTGCCTTTAACCAAACAACATGTTGCAGCTTCCCTTTGCAGGAATTCTGGGAGTTTTTGCTTAATATATAACTTTACTAGCTGTGGTACCCAGCATTGCCCAGGAAACATGATGTAAATTTTTTAGGAGAAACACTAATTTTCAATATTTTTATTCTAAATAGTTCTAGTTTTAAATCAGAGACATATAAATAAATAATTTCCTGTTTCATCTTTTCAACTTGCCACGCAGAGGTTAATGCCAACGACCATAACAGACTACCCTTAAGCTTTGTAGGTGGACATTGCGAAGGCAAGCCAATCTGGAAATTGTGAATGTTTGAACTGAAAAGCCATTTACATGGGAATAATGGGTATTTGATGTACGAATACTTCTCCTTTGGCACAGACTGTCAAGAGTGTTGCATCAATAACATTTTGGACTCTAGCTATAATTCAGTTTATACTGAATCTGTGCTTTGTTACATTATACAAATGAAAGCTGTGGTTCATGTAATGTGCTGCCATGTAGTCTTCCAATAATAAGGAATGCTGAAATTGGTTAGATATGTAGGTGGGCCTGTCACCATCATTTTGTCCTTTGCCACAATGTGCTATTGAGTAGTTCTTAGTAGGATGGAGTAGCACAGTTGGTAAGACAAATGAGCATGTACTGTAGACGAAGGAGGAACAATAATATTATGATCCATAAATTTTATTTTGTCCACTTGGTCCTACCCTATGGAATGGCAAAATCTTACCATTCAGACACATTAGCTGGCCACTGGAGACTGAAGTTTTGTCAACAAAAAAGGGTATGCTATCTGAAAAGTGTTAGTTGCAGAGTGTGATCTTAATAAATCAAGTCCACGTTGCCAAGAGTATGGCCCTAGAGAAGTTTTATGGCTTTCACTGAAACCATGTCTGAAAACATCAAGAACAAAACCAAAAACAAAAAAAAAAAATCCATTGCAGATTGGGCTGATATTTTGGACTCTGCACACAGTGCAATTCCATGAATGCAAAATATATTTGTGATAACATCAAGAATTTGGTAGAAGAATTTCCTTGAATACAAATAGTTGAATGAATAATGCATCTGTGGCTGCACTGAACATTCTGAGCAGTGGAATTTCTGCCATTTCAGAACTGGTAGAGGTTTCTCTGCAGGAATTGCACCATAGGGCTCTATTGAAAAAACTTCTAGAGGGTGCAATGGCACTACATATATGATATATATATACTCTGTGCAAGGTGCAGCTTTGATCGTTCCATGCCCCAGTGTGTTCATTCAATTAATTTTAAGGATTTTTTTAGACACTGGGGGTTATTTATCACCACTGGGCAAATTTACCCATGGGCAGTTACCATAGCAACCAATCAGATTGCTGCATTCATTGTTCTACTTGCAGCTGGCTTCAAAAAGCTAATCACTGATTGGTTGCTATCGGTAACTGCCCATGGGCAAATTTGCCCAGTGTTGATAAATGAGCCCCACTAGTCTGTGATGTGCATACAGCATGCATTCATGTTTACCAACACAACACTAAACTGAACACAACAAAGTCTTTGAGTTTGCTGCACATTTACCTTTTGCATAGGCCCCATAGTCATATAGCACATGCCTACTCAGATTAATACATCCAGCCATAGAGATAGCTTTCTGAGTTATCAATAGCCAGTTCCTGGTGGCTGAGGCTTCCTAGCACCAGATGTCAGTTGTGAAGAAGGGAGGGGGGATTAGTGCAGGGTTGGGGGAAGGATGCAGAAGGCAGCACAAATAACTGGAATCTAATTTAACACATTCAGTATCAGATAGACCAAAGAACCCATTGGGTTCTATGTTGTTTTACTCCTCTTGTTTACAGCACCCCCTTGGGGAGGATGTTATACTAGAGATGTTCTAAAGAGAAGAAATTCAGACACAGAGGTTATCCTATATAACTTACTAGCTGAGATCATTGCTGTACATGTAACCTGTGGACAAAAGAAGGAATTGCTTATGGTCCCATCAAGCCACAGAGCATCCCAGTTAACTGCCAATATGTATCTCACCAGGTTATGCGCATTTAACATGAAGACATACATTGCATGACATCAGATATCTACAAAAGTATGGTAGAAGTTGATTTGTTTTTATAAAAAACAGCCAAAGAAATCTATTAGATCCTCTCCATTCCTAACAATGTGGGTCTATTTTAGAGCTTTTCCTACCATCCCTGAGCAATATTCTCTGATGCCACAATTATGCGGGAACCTTTTACTCCTCTTACTCCCAGAGCAATCTACTACTGTAGGTGCATAACAAAATTTTGTGAGATACTGGCATCTATAAATTTATTATATAATCAAGTTAATAACACATCTGGTAGAAAAGATTTGAATTCATGGACCACAAATAATAATAAGTGGTTAGTTATATCTACAATATATCTGTTATACAGAAAGACTATATTTAGGAGTTTTCCAAAGATTCCATAGAAGCATCTACACTCCTGGTACCATCCAATCCAGGATTAAAGCTGCATTTACTAGTCTCTAGCTAAAGGTTGCTAATCCCTGCTGAATTATTGCTGCTAGAGGACTGACATATTCTTCTCTGGAACACAACTGGCTTCAGGAGCTCATTCTTCTTGCCCTACATTTTTAGGTTTGGTGATTCCTTATATAGGAATGCACTCCTTTCCCCCCCCCCCCCAGGATCCTTGGATAGCATAGACAGGATCCTTGGATAGCACAGATCTTGCAGCAGGTAATCAGGAGGAATTTTTGATTGACACATTTCAGAATTGTATGAGTATAGGACCCATACACAATTCAAGACTTATATCTTAATATAGGACACTAGACCTATAGCATACATCATCACCTTTTTATTGTTGCCTCTCCTATGATTGCCTAAGGGACTTGCAACCTAATGATATTCGCTGTACTGCTGACACCTGCCTCTGGCAATACATGGGATAAGCAATATAATTTGTGACACTAAAATACCGGGGCATCTTCAGCGCCATATGTGTTGTGCATTAGCTTTTGTTTTGCCGTACTGGAAATAAAAGTTTTCTCAGCTGTTTGGATGAGACAGAACTGGTTTTGTTTTATTCTATGTCAAAAAATGTCTGAATGGCCCAGACATCATTTTAACCCTTTGCATCGGAGTTAACGTCAACATAAATGCTGGCAGCGCCCAGACATTTACATTCTAATAATTTTACCAAATGCTTGCAAAAACTCAAGGGCTCATTTGCATGTAGTGCAGACATGCTAAATTGTATACAGTGTTGTGCATGTATTAATGCTATTCATTAAAGGAGAATAAAAGTCATAATCACTGGGGGGTGCCAATTTGTTAGGAAGGGTAGAGCACTGTAAGCAACTGCAGTGGATGCACAATTATACTGGAATTGTGGGGAAAAAACGTGTTTCGTTCATAAATGAGCCTTAAGTTTGTTAAAGCTAAGGGTCTAATTTAGTAAGACAGCAAAACTGTATAATTATTTATAGCAACCAGATTATTGCTTTCATTTACTATCTTGTAGTCAGATGGTCAAATTCAATTTCTGGTTAACTACTAATGCTAACTGCACTGGTAAATCTACAATGGTGTATCATGCCTCCATCATTTTTTATATATTCATTCAACAGGGCTATATCAAGCAATTATTGACTATATTTATATAATAGTTAATTTTTTGTTATTTTGCTCTTTATTACGCCATATGGTCTTTCTTTGGTAAATCCCCAGCTATTTTACATTGGTCTGCCAACCAGATTGCATTGCGCCTCTCCTGTCTTTCTCATGCCGTGTTTTACAATATTTGACATGTATATATGATTCTAAACTTATGCAGCTGATGAGACTATTGCAGATGATAAGGAGAGAGATGGGACAGGAGGCATTGCATTCATACAATGGAGCTATTAATCTGTATGATCATTTCTGTACAGGCCTGGATTTGTGATGAGGCCACTTAGGCCCGTGTCTAGGGCAGCAAAGTATTAGGGGTGGCATCAGGTCCTAGCACCTGCCTCCATAGTCCCCCTTCCCTGCTCCCCCCCCCCCCCCCCGCATAGGTGTTAACACCTGTAAATGCCCCATAGCCTGTAATTACAACTCGTTGCAGAATTAACTCAGCGAGGCTCACAGGTGCTATCTTCCAGCACTTAATAATCGCCAAGTCTTTTTCGGTGCTTCAGTAATTTTCGTCACTTTTAGGCACATGCTCAGTTATCATGAAGACTGCTCCAACTGCGTATGCGCCAATGCAGCGCTTACTTACTGAAGATTATCGAAATGACGAAGATGGTACCCGTGGGCTCTGCTGCTCTGACTCTGCAATGAGGGGTAATGAACAGGCTTAGGGTCATTTACAGGTGTTAACACCTGTGCAGGGGGGGGGGATCAGGGAGGGCGAATTATGGAGAGTGGAGGGGTAGGGGTTTTTATTAGTTGGGGGGTTGAATGCCTCTTTAAGGTATGAAGATCCAAATTACAGAAAGATCCATTACATGGAAAGCCCCAGGTCCCAAGCATTCTGGATAATAGGTCCCATACTGGTACCTGCTTTTGCCATATCTTAAAAAACACATTTAGAGTAATAAGGAATCATTCTTTAGCTGTGTAATACTTATTATTTTAAATACCTAAATATTATACATTTATTTTGGCTTGGCTTCTGTTCTCTGATCTTAGCATGTCCCCCATCAAGAAATTTCCTCTTTCTGTTCACAATGGCTAGGATTTAACATCTCTCAGTTTTAGCCTCAAATGGGGCAAACAAGCAGAAATAAATCAGTTAATTATTATTCCTTAGTTACATAGCAGGGAAATATATGGAAATGAATTCTAATATATTGCAAATTTTAAAAAAAAGTTGTTTCCACCACTAACCTAATTGAGGTAATAATCCATTCATCATTAGAACCCGATGGAATGTTTCCCTTTTTTACTATTCAAAATCATCTTTTCAGGTGGAAGGGCATAATTAAAGGCTTGCATGGACTGACCAATTATAGAATACAGGTAATCCTCCTTATTTTAGTTAGGTAATTTGAGAAATGATCATCAGAGACCAAGACAGCAGGAGACCAGGAAATAAAAAGCAGTCCAATATACCATCTGTGCCAACAGTTTCATATTTTTCAGAAGGGGACGCTTCCTAGATGGCGAATAGCTGCAGGCTGCTCATTTCTGCTTTGCTTATCATCTATCGTTGTATAAACGCCTGGTTATTGCTTTGGTAAATCATACGATATTGCAAAAGATAGATAAACAATGATTACATAAAGCTCTGTTCAAGTGCCCTGAGTCAGAGGAAAATGTTAGAAGGGCAGCATATAACCCCAGAGTGACATTTTGCCCACCCCTGCTCTGTGCTGCATTACCTTCTTTATCATTGGTTGAGGAAAGCCTGGGAGAATAATTACACAAGAGGGGGATGCATGAATGCCTTTGGGGACAGGATAATGAGGCCCAAGCACAAATTATAGAGGGAAGGGACTGATAAATTATTCCAAATAAAAAAAAACTATTCAAAAATGATGTACTGTAAATAGATAATCCTCTACCCCACCACTCACGGTCTGTTGGTAATGCTTCATTCTCTCCCTCAAGCCTATGGGCATGTTACAATGGAAAAGGAACAACAGGGCTGTGTGTTTAATAAAAATAAAAGTAGTAGCATAAAACAGCAAAACTGAATCACCTAAATAAAGTGATCGTTGTTATAGTTAGTTCAGATAATCACTGGAGGAGCAGGAATTTACCGACCACATCACCACCGTTTACTTTTAGCACCTGCAGACAGTAAATTATGGAAGAACTGCTACATACTGTATGGCACATACGTTTGTAAAAGTATTGGGCCATTATAGATGCAGGGCCGAATTTTCTTGTGGAAGCGCCCAGAAGCCAGCATCATCCTAAATAACACCCATACAAACGGCGGTAACCACGCATGCACTACCAGGATCGCACCCAGGTCGGGAAGCACAAGTCGGGGTATCAACTCCACCACTGATCGCGCACAAGCACACCCCTTGAATTTACAGAGGGTCAGGAGGCCTAAAGGTCATCTGTGTTGCTAGACCCCAGGGAGTGCCACCATGTGAAGTAAGTTCAGGTGCAGTTGGGAGGAATGCCGCCCCTTAATTTGTGTCCCCCTAGGCCTGGGCCTTTATTGCCAAGGCATGGGGACATTTGACCATATGCCAATTACACACAGAATGTGGTGGTTACACAAGGGAATACACACTACAGACAGGTATGGATAGTAGCACTAACACAAACAGCACCTACAGAAAGGAGGGATGTGAGCACCAGCACACAAGACTCTTAGAAGGACATGATAGTATTGGCACAAATAACACTTACTTAGATGGGATCAGCCATGGTCTGGTGACAATACAAACTGTTGAGCATCATATAAAACAAAAAAACTGTTATGTCTGCATTCTTGTACTGACCTGGACGCAATCTTCCATAATTTCAGAATCTTATTCATACCAAATATACAAGAAAAAATGTAGCCCCTTGCCACTATTTCAGAGTCAAGGTTATATACTGTATGCTTGTATTGCAGTAGCATAAAAACATTACAAAGCCAATGATGCTTCAATATGCATTTATAATAACAGTATATAATCTCCATCAATTGTACTGTGGAAATATTGGATTTGCTTCCCATACTCCTCTTGGAAGCAAGTCTTCTCACATTAGGCCACACTTTTGGTATAGAGGTCAGTGCTTTGTAATGTCCCAGAAAGTGACAGATGGGAAGAAGAAAACATCCCAGATAATCTGATAAATAGCCCTGAGGGACAGTGAACACCTAGAATTATATATCACCATGTGTAACCAAGTCATCATGCTCAATCTTAAGAAAATCACTACTGAGTAATATATACCTGACAAATTCTATAGAAGCCCACTAATTCCTTTTAACCATAGGCATAAACTCTTGGAAAGCCAAATATTCATGTATTTCTTTCCAAATACTTGACCAGTTCCTATATTGTTTACAACAATTAAGTTACCAATTTGTATGGTTCTAATTTTTTCTACGATCAGATCTTAAAGGAAAACTATACCCTGAAAATGAATTTTTGAGCAACAGATAGTGACATATTAAAGAATCTTATCTACCGAGTATATATATTTAAGTAAATATTGCCCTTTTACATCTCTTGCCTTGAACCACCATTTCATGAGGGTCTGTGTGCTGCCTCAGAGATCACCTGACCAGAAATATTTAAACTCTAACTGTAAAGGGAAGAAGTGTTGAAGAAAAAGACAGAACTCAGTCTGTTAATTGGCTCATGTGACCTAACTTTATAGTTTGTTTGGTATGTTTGTGTGCACCGTTGGATCCTAGGATCCCAGGAGGCTGTCCTTATTTTTTTAAAATGGCAATTTTCTATTTATTATTACCTAATGGCACATGCTACTAAAAAAGTGTATTATTATGAAAATGGTTTATTTACATGAAGCAGGATTTTACACATGAGTTGTTTTATGCAATATCTGTTTATAGAGACCTACATTGTTCGGGGGGTATAGTTCTCCTTTAAATATATTCATGTTTAAGGGTTTCCTGACATTCATAAAGGTGTCATTAAAGAACAAGTAAACCTTTTTTTTTTCTATCTGTAAATTTGCTCTAAACAGCCCCCCAGATTAATGTACCTTAGTCCCTGCTGCAAGTCTGCTCGGGTTTCTGTGTTATCAGCAGCTTGTTTCCCCTTCTTCCTGGTGCAGAGTGAAGCCCCGCCCCATAGCTTACTGAGCTGACCTTATCTCTTGGACTAGTCCAGGAGATCATTTGCATAATGTGACAGAGCAGAGACCAGTGTGTTTAGCACCTTTTGCTTGGGGAAACTAGCTTACTAATGCACACACTGGCTCCCTCCTCCTCTCTATTGTGGAACAGCAGCAAATGGACTGCTCAGTAAACTAAGGGGCTGGGCTTCACTCTGCACCATGAAGAAGGGGAAACCTGCTGCTGATAACACAGAAACCAGAGCAGACTTGCAGCAGGGACTAGGGTACATTAATCTGGGGGGCTGTTTAGAGCAAATTTACAGAAAGAAAAAGAAAAACATTTACTTTTCCTTTAACTTTACTTGCAGATTTTGCAGCTTCTTCTCTAAGCCATTGTACTGTGTGTTCGAGTTGATATTACTGCTGGCAGATACAGCCTAATTTTGAGCTGAGCCATATTTCTATATCTTGGTCCTAAAATTATTTATATATTTATATTATTAGAACTGGGACTATTAATAAGGAAACCTTCATTAGCTGGTTCTTCATTTGAGTAGACAGACGAAAAGTATGCATTCAGAATCTGAGCTTTTTGCTTGCTCATCAACCAGCTGACCCCCCTCGGATAATAATGGTCCTACCCCTTCCTGTTTCATTTTTTTACTATTAATATATTTCATAAATAAGTTTTTTCTGGTTAAAGGACAGTACCTTGTATTTATATCTTTCTAACTCTGCTTGAAGATCATGACCTCTAATGATAAACCTTATCGACTCTCATAGTCCATAATCACACTGGTGAAAATTTGCTTCTCGACCAGCTCACCAAAAGTGCAAAGCTCTTTCACTGTCCAGATGGAGGGCTATGTATGGATTTTTATATGCACTTTTCTACTGTTCCTTATTGCAACTTCCTGGCCTATAAATGAACAACAAAAATGTAGTTTCCTAAAGCAATACAATTAATACTGGAGTTCTATCAAGTGACTTTACAACTTCTTGATACTTTTAGGATCATGGCACGTGGGGGAAATTCTTCGGGGGCTGTTTTCAGCTGGCAGAGTTTTGCCCAAATCCAGCTGAGGAGCCTTTCATTTTGATGGGAACAACTAATGATGGACTCCCACAAATACAGGCAAATACAGGCAAATACATCCCATGAGTGCTATAATTTATGATCCGATAACTTATACATTACAATTATAGATTCTAACTGTAACACAAAAGAGTCCTATATTACTTGTAAAATATATCCTTATAGCTGGAGCTTAGTGATGTCATCAGTTATAATTGGAACTTAGTGGTGAAACATGTTCCAGAATACCCACTGAAATGTCTGTTTCAACTAGAATAGTATTAGAAGCCACTGAGGAGTTCCAATCCATGTTTCACCTTTTATAAAGCCATGGAACTTCACAGTGATAATATCTTTATGTAGGGGGTATAACATTTCCTATATGAATACTACAATATACCTTTCATGAGATTATTCATTTACATTTCTCACTGCTATATTATATCAAACATGCTATATCTCTTGAAAAGTACGTATTCAAAATCAAGCATGTATAGAATACACATTGAGAAAAGATAAGAAAAACTAGTTCTCAAAGTTGCACACATTCTCTGTTTCAGGAAAAAGTTGTATTTTCTTTTTAAATAAATTCTACTCCAGATGGTTGTGGGTGAGTTGGGCCCAACAGGCCCTTTGTGTCCATTATAAATGTATGGTAGTCTGCACTCTGTGACCATTTAAGAATTTGGATTCATAATCAGAGACTGATAACTGCAGCTACTGCTCCATCTGCTTTGTCAATACAATAACATACCTCCTCTAGATTTAACCAGTGAGAATACACCAACACGGTGCTTGCCTTACAAGTTCACATTATGATTAATATGATGACATTTCAAGACAATTTTCATTGGGGTTAGATGTTTTATTTTAGATTGTGCGCATATTTTAATTTAACTTCTTTGTTCTGCAGGTTTCTAGTTGAATCTGCTGCCTGTTGTGGCCTTGATACAATTCTGGGCCTACCCACTATTGAAAGCAGAGGGACCTTAAGTCCAGGAATTCATCGTTTTACAATGGAACAAAGCGAGGGAGGGATTGCATTACACACTTAGCACCACCAGTAGTATAACTGGGCGTCACATCAGCCCTATCCAACTCTGCTGAGGATTGCCTTTGCTAAAAGACCAGAACAATTTACACTGGAGCATGTTACCATTTGAAATTCAACTGTGCCTTCACAGAAATGTGAAACAATATAAACTAAATCTGAAAAACATATTCAGATACATGTAAATGCTACAACTTTGGGTATTTTTTTTTTCTCCTTGCCCCTTCCCCATTAAATGAGGTTTTGTTCTCCTTATAAATCATTTTTTAAGAGGGAGACATGTTAAATCTTCCTTTCTTCTCACGCCAGTACCTCTAAAAATAAAAAAAGTGAAGGGTAACTTAAAGATATAATGTTATATAAAAAGGTTTCTGTGCAGTACCTGGGTGGGTATAACTTGTCATTTTAGACAGAAAGAGGCAGCAAGAAGGAACTTTTAGCAATGCCAGTTCATACTTTACAGATTTATTATCCTATGATGAGCATTTTATTTGCCTGTTTCTCTGTGAACAGCCAGTGATTTGGCAGAGATGGCACTGTGCAGCCTACAGCCACTTGTAGGTCAGAAATACAGACCCTGGCGACTATCAGGCTGCAGAAAGCTAACCTCCACCAAATCCCTCTTGTATGACCAGACATGTCAAGAATGAAATTGGAGACTGTGTAAAGCACATTTACATAATAGAAAGCCAGACACTTTTTTTTCTTGCAGCAAAAAAGCAAAAGCTTTCTTTTTAGTAGCTATGGCAAACATGGTTTTCAGGGTAATAGTTATACAGGTATGGTATCCGTTATCCGGAAACCCTTTATACAGGAAGTTCCGAATTACAGAAAGGCCGTCTCCCATATACTCCATTAAATCAAATTAAATAATCCCATTTTTTAAAACGATTTCCTTTTTCTCTGTAATAATAAAACAGTACCTTGTAGTGGATCCAAACTAAGATTAATCTTTAATTAATAAATCATCTTTATTGGAATCAAAACCAGCCTATTGGGTTTATTTAATGTTTACATGATTTTCTAGTATTAGACTTAAGGCGTGAAGATTCAGTTTATGGAAAGACCTTTTATCTGGAAAGCCCCAAAAATTCTGGATAATTGGTCCCATACCTGTACTAAATGAATCAGAAAATATCTGTATAGTGTTCACTGTAACCCTATAATGTGTATAACGTGTATCTCTTTATTTAAGGATGTTTTATTAATTGCATGGGTAACATAACCGGATTTAGTGAGCCATAAATGTTTTCTGATGATTAGGTAGATCAAGTAAAGCTGGTAAGCATACATTTAATGTCAAATACCAGTAAATACCAGCAATGTATTAGCAGCTAGGCAGTCCTGATTTTATAGCAACTTTTCAGCACTCATTATGAATAACGGTTCTTTTCTTGCTAGCAGATGTATACAGTATTACCATAAACAGTTTATAGGATGGTAATGATGGGGTGCAAATGGGCAATATAAATATATTTTAATTAAAGGAGAACTAAACCTTTAATTTAAAAAATATCCTCACTGATTCTATTCATTGTGGCCTGTGAATGAACTTCTAATCCCTATGGAAAGCAAAATTAACTATGCTGTTCTCATTTTGAATGATATGACACTATACTTGTAGGATGCTTCTCTCCACTAGCTTACAAACCAAAAGGCCTCTAAACCAGTTGTTGTCAAACTTTTTAAATCCTACTTTGAAGGTCCAAACTTTGACCAGGCCTTATTTTGAAGGTTGAATATATTGGTGGAGAATTCATAAAATGAGTACAGACTTGGTAAAATGTATCATTCAGTCATGGTTTTAAGATTATCTCTAACAAAAACTACATATCCAACCAAATTCACACCTTAAATTACTTTTGAGCTGGGGTATCTGGGAGAGAAGATGTCCATTGTACCCAAATCTCACCCAAACTCCCCATTAGCTTGGGACTCCCCTTCCACAGAGACAAGCTCCCGCCATAGGGGGCAGTCACAGTTTGGGAACCACTGCTCTAAACCATGCTGTAGAATCTGATAAAACTTCAGAAGCATTTAAGGTTACTACTAAAAAAACATGAACTTGTATTAGTATGAAAATGTCATAAATTATGAAAGAGTGTTAATGCACATGAATTTAATCTAAGTGATATTCACTTAGTCCTGCAGTTAATAAAATGCACGAGACTCAGAATCTGCCCAGCAGCAATCATAATAAACGTCCACAGAGGTAAAACACTGTACTCCTGAGAATTTGAATTGAAGGGGACATCCTCTAATTTACTGTGTTCGGTCTCGCATTAAACTGTTGTTGGGATATGAACGCCAGGATGAGGTTCAGAGCTTTCCAAGGGATGCATCTGTGTAGAACATGTCCAAAGTAACGCAGCGCTCTTATCTGCTAATTCTGTCACTGTAGCAACATAGAACATGACAGCGGATAATTTAATTGTGTGCTACACATGCTGTATAGTGAATAGACTGGATTTATACATATTGAAGGTGGCTCAGTTTAGCCAATGATGGCATTCCATTCAAGGACTTTTTCCTTTATAGCTTTATCTGTTTTGCATCAGCCTCTCTTTATTACTAAGGCAGTTGTATATACGTAAGTGCAAAGGAGTGCTCAAGGCTTTTATTTTATTTTTAATTTCATTTGACAAACCTCAATATATCATCATCGCTACTTCCGGACATTTTAGCCGACACCTACAGATGGAGTAGTCTTTATCTTGATAGTTTGCACAGATGGCTTACCAAGTCCTGCCATATCACCCAATTTAAACAGATTGTCACACCTTTTACTAGTGCCTGATGTTCTATGGGGTACAATCTAATATAAAAAATAGCTACCTCCATCTGTAACTTAATTTTCAATTTTGTCTCAGGACTAGGGCAGATAAGGAATCAGCAGAACCCTATGAGGATGAAAGCTAGAACTGATATGTAAAAACGTCATACTTTTTGCATTTTCAGCCTGAATTTCCCATTGCCCCATCACCAATAAAAACGGATGGACTGTGGGTTTGGAGTTCCTGAATTACAATTTCCCCAAAGGAGACAACCTTTTGGTCTAATTGTATTCTTTTATTGTCTTTACTTAAATTTAAAAAAAAAACGCATGGCTCTAACATCAACAATCCGAATAATAATAATAACATTGTTGAGTCATATCTTCAGTTTGGATAATGAATGAAGTTGTGGCTTTAATGGGGGACCTCAATATGAGACCAAGTTGTAGAAGTAAATGTGTACTTGCATTTCAGTTATGTGACATGTTCAAGGGAATCTAGGTCACACTGAATCACGGCGAAGGAGCTAATGAGGGCAAAGAAGATCTACAGAAGACGTACTTTCAAACCTTCCTGAAGACTCCTGTAAATTAGGACAGTCTCCTGGATGAACGGATGCAATTCTCCAGTGGGGCCTGGGGCCAGCTTCCTTATTAGCTCATGTTACACACATCATAAATTAAACCCCACCACCTGCGTAGCATAGTTATAAAGAGCTCCTACTGGCACATCCTTCTCAGGCTTAGCTTCCAAGTGTCTGTTATTTCTTCCAGAATGCTGAAAAGAGCCAAACTCTCTATGTTCTTGTGTACTAGCAGGTGACTGACATTGGCTTTCTGTGTGCAGTGACGGCAGGGAGCAAGAGATGGTGTTACTTTGATCTTCTGCCAATCACATAAAATAAGTTTTATCCATTGCTAACACAAAGAGACCTAGACAGGAATAGGCAACACTAGTTCTTTAGATTTTGTGGCAACAGATCCAGGCACACTTCCGACCAGCTGAGTTGGCCAAGGGATTGCTGAAACTTACAGTTCTACAACAGCTGGAGGGCGAAAACTGTCTATGTGTGGCCTAAGATGCAGGGATGAGACGGGGCAAGCTGTTCTTGTGAACAATCTATAAAAAAACTTCTCCCAGGCTTCTCAAAAATAAAAAAAACTCATTTGCAACTGCTGTTAAACAAAAGAACTTTGTCCATACAGTTTCTAAATTCCATCTTTTATGCAGCCAACAATGGAGCCAAAATATCTGGATTGAAAATAATTTTAATTCCCCGAGTTATTTCTAGTATTCAAACACTGCATGAAAATAAAGCAATGGCACATTCGGATAAAAATTAACACTAGTAGCCGTTGCACAGCACCAAAGCCCTGCGTGACCCAGCTTGTGGAGGTAAAATGTTCTAATGTGACTTTTTAGGTAAAACACTAGAGGACAGATTTATCAATTCGAAATTTTCAAAAATATTCAAATTCGAATTTCGAATATGCAAATGAGGCGATATGCAAGGACAATTCTGCTCTATGGCATTAAGTGAATGATATGCAGTATCATGGAGGCATGGAATGGCATGTTTAAGTTTCTGAAGGAAAAACAAAGCAATACATGGGGAGGCCCATTTTTCAAAGGTCGGATTTCAAATTCATGTGAATTTTTTAAATAAATGAATAAAATTTGATTATTTAAAGGAGAATTCAACCTGCAACATAAAAAAACTCATACCCCCTACCCTATGTAGACCCCCCTCCTCCCTCACCAGCCTACCTGCCCCTAAATTTCTACTTAGTTCTTGGTGCAGATTCTGTCCTCGGGAGTTCATGGCAGCCACCTTCTTTTCTTTGTTAAACTTCAGAAGCAGAGCAGAATTTTGGTGCATATGCAGTTGGAGTAATATTCTGGTCCTGAACAACTGCGCATGCACTGAAAGACTCCAGGAGGGAGGTGTACGTAGGGTATGGGTTTTAATGTTACTGGTCCATTTCTTCTTTAAGAAATTGAAACTCTAAAACTCAAACGAATATTACCGACCTGAAAACTCGAATCGAATTCGACTAAACTCAAATCGAGTTTTTTCGGAGAATGTAAGGAGAGCTATTAACATGTTTGAATGGGTCACTAGACCTCTACCATTGACTTATACAAGAACTCAGCAGGTTTTTGGTGGCGAATAGTCATATTATTCCCTGGGAAAAGTTTGATATATCTCGAATTTCAAATTCAAATTTGAGTCACAAATTCAATTTCTGAGTTTTGACCCAAAAAAAGGGTTCCAGCACACTCAATAAGTGTATTCCTATAAAAGAGAGTAATACATTTTAAGTCAATTGCTATAAAACTGTGATTCAGCTATGTGTCAAACAACAAGCTTCATTTACTATTCAAGTATAATTAGACTCCAGGTTCGTTAATCACACACAAGTTGCATCCACTGACATTTTACTCTGCATGCAACTTACATTTTTGTACAAAAACAAAAAAGAGAGAAAAGTGCCTGTTGGCTCAATAAACCTTTGGGTCTACTCGTTCCGCTCTGTAATGTAAATGTTACAGTAAATCATTTCGGTTAAATGTTGGCTCCTTTGCACTGTGTCTGATGTAAACCTAAGAACATTTTTCTGTGCTTTTTAAGAGTTGGAACATATGGCATAATTTAAAAATGCTGATTTATTTTTGGAAAAGTCATGTAGACGTATGCATGATATTTGGACTTACATAAATATTATCAACATTTCTTTTCAAGCGATGTCAGTGTTAAACAAATCATTGTAGTGTGGTGACATCACAAAGGACAGCAATGGGCAGCGATAAAAAGTCCAATGACAACTAAAGAGCAATTGATCTCCATTAGTGCTAAGGCTGACTGACCTTTGAAATGTCCTAAAATGTCTAAGTCAGTGGCCCAATGTACTGAACGTACCAAGAAAATATAACTTACTCTAGGTGAATAAGTAAATAACACTCTAAAATGTAAGTTCCCAGTGACATTCACAAACACAAGGGCCAATTTGATCAGCAGTGGGTTAACCAGCCTGTATATTTTTACAGTGAGAAGATGAGACCTACTTTACTTATTTGTAGAGCAGTAGGTTTTAGTAGGGTGAAAACTGCCTTGGCCTCTTGAGACAGGACTGTCATGCTCAAAACCAGCCAGCTGGCATGTCAAGAATAAACATATCTGTAAAATCTAACATAGTGTATTTTTTAAATGTGTTCTTAAATAAAATAAGTTGCCTTAGCACAGAAAGACTTAATATTAGATCTCAGGATATCTAAACCTGGCAACATACAGTTTCTCAATATAGTTTTTTTGTTCTGCAATTGGAGCAAACGTCCTGGTTGGCACTCATTTAGGCTTTTATGTAATCCCTACATTGCCTGTATATTTTAATCTGGAATACTAATGCCATCCTAGTTAGAAAGCTGTGCATGCATTTCAATACCCTCTGCAGGTGATTTATAAACGTTGCTACCTTTTGTCACATAGTGATAATATATTCTTCCGCACAAGTAAACAAGTTAGTTGCACCTTGCTTCTGATTATAATAGAAATCTACAGAAGTCTATGCGGTTTAGGGATAAGCAATACCATTTTGACTTCCAATTGCACCATCCTAGGCATTTGGGCACACAGGCTGAAGGCTCTGGCTGTTCTCAGCCTGCATATTTTTGCAGACTAAGAAAAGCAGATCTGCTCAGTGCCCCATCTCCATTCATCTCAATCCAATCAGCCTGTGTGCGGTCATATACAGTGAAGCTGAAGCTGAGGTCAACCCAAATATGTGAAAGTAAGCATCTCTGGGCTGACCTCAATTTTTTATGCTGGGTTACAAGCGTTCTTTAACTGAGCACTAGGGAGCATGGTCTTGCACCCCTTAGCACTCTTGCTCTTGTGCCCCCTGGATCTGGCATAGTGGAGCAAAAGCTGATTTGTTCCCTTGTGCACCATCTTGTGTGTGTACTGACAGGTATGCAGGTATGGCAGTATGCACACAAGAAAGGTAGATCAGGGTTTTTCTTTACTACTTTATACTACTGTATCTACCCTAGGAGAAAATGCTTGCTGTGTCTTCCTGTGATGATATTACAGAATTACAGTCTAATTCGCTTTTATTTCTATGTTTGCTGCTCCACTTCTCTGCAACGCTCTCTCCATAGCTGATGTAGAAGGGAATAAAGACCCATTTCTGGACAATATAATGTACCTTAAGCATGGACTGGCAATCAAACACTAATGTGGTGGGAAGGAGTCACGACTAAATCTGCATGTGCCTTTCCCCAGGCCAGTTTATCAGTGCTGACAGGCCCATTATCTGCAGCTCTTTTTGTTTAGTCTGTACAATGTCTTACGCAGACTCAAATTATTTCTATATCCATGAATCAATTCTACATGAAAATCATGTTCCTGTGCAGCATGTACAGCAACATGCTCTTCAGTTGGCACCACATCTCAACAGATACAGATTACATGTCTATAGCAGGCAGTAAAGACAGAGGATTAGCCAGAGTGCGGTGCAGAACACAGCAAGACCATGGGTGCAAGTGCTTGATCAATGTCACTGTAAATGACCTCTTACCCTTTCTATTAAAGCAGCAGTTGTGTCTTGCTTTATGGCTGAGATTGTAGTTAACACAGTGGTTGATATCATGTTCAAGTCTCATCAGTGCATTTATGAGGATATTGGCCAACCTGGTACTGTATGGGCCTAGAGATAGTTGGTCACTACTGTGGCTGACCTACTAGCCTGCGTTGGGCCAGATGCAATAACTGGGTCTTTCATACCTATATATGTGCATTATTGTTCTGGCATGGTGTGCCAATGCCTAAGGTGCACAAATTAACTGCTGCTTCTATTGAAACTGTACATACATTTACAGGTATGGGACCTATTATCCACAATGCTTGGGACCTGGGGTTTTCTGGATAATGGATCTTTGGAAATTTTCTTTTTATGATCGTTTTTAATTTTGAGGTGTAAAGTTTTCACCTTCTAAGGGTAAGGCCAGACGTGGCATTTTTACATCGCATTTTTACGTAGGCATAAATACGCATAGTGTACTACCACTGAAAATAATGGAAAAAAGGAATATGGCAATTCTCACAGAGCGCTTGCAAGCCAAAATCCAATACGGGACGCCAGTGTTGGCTTTTCAGCAAAAACGCAAATATGTCAAGTATCTAACAAGTCAATACATTTTATGGGATCTGCACATTTGAAACCTCATATTACATAAAAACGCAGTGTATTTTAAATATAGTGTTCAAATTCTCGTGAGATAAATGACGCATATATACGTTTCTACTGCGTATTAGGCCAGTGGCGTAATTACGTTGCGTATTGACAATCATTCCTGCTCCATTTTGCATGTAAATAGCTTTTCTATTTTCTATTTCTAGTCAGCGCAATTATGAGTAACGAGAACAATGAGAAGTGCTTGTTGGAAACGAAACCTACGTGCTGAAAAATGCATGAAAAACGCATGTTGACAGTCTCATGTGGTTTCAGTGGCATATTTATGCCCGACAGAGCGTTTTTAAATACGCAATGTAAAAACTCTTTGATTTTGAGCGACTTAAGAAAACGCAACGCTGTGTGTGAATAGGCGCAGGCGACTTTACATTTCAGCGGGTGGGAGACACGGGCAAGCAATTCAGAGAGATTAGTCACCCCAAAGAAGTGGCGATTAGTCGCCAGGGGACAAATCTCCCTCAATCTTGCAGTGTGGACTAGCTCTGGGAGGGGGGTTGCATACTCTTTAAGTGTTATAAATTGATCCATTTAGTTGATACATTTGTTATCTTTAGCCCTGCTAAGCAGAATCATTTTCATTAAAGGCAGCTCTTAGAATTGATACAATTTTTACTAATATTCCAAAGACACTGCTGATAAATGTATCAACTCATATAGCCACTATTCCAATCCATATCCAATTGTAACAATTCAGAATACTGAGTACTAAATACTAATTCTGAATACTAATTCAGGATTACTGAGCTGCCAGACTGAGACGCCAGAGACACAAACATTAAAATTTAAACTTCAATTTTGGAAAACCGATAAAAAATTTAAAATGGAATGCAATTGAAAAAAGGATTTGTTTCCGGGGAACTGTCTAAAAACAACTAAACTGAAGAATGGTTTTCTCCTTTGAATGGCTGCCCCATTGCTACACAGAAGCTTATTTACATAAACAATTATAGTCTTTCTGAAGCAGGGCAGGGCAACACTGCATCACATTTTTTATTACTTTAAAACAATTCCATTTTTAAATGTTACTGTTCCTATTAGAAAATTAATTAAACACTAAAGGGATACTGTCATGGGAAAAATTGTTTTTTTCAAAATGCATCATTTAGTAGTGGTGCTCCAGCAGAATTCTTACATATTTTCAGTTTCCCAGCTGCCCCCCAGTCATGTGACTTGTACTATGATAAACTTCAGTCACTCTTTACTTCTGTACTGCAAGTTGGAGTGATATCA
>CM044441.1:114713568-114723638 GCA_024363595.1 Xenopus borealis
AGCAGCCTAACAAAAGAACAATGGGAAGGCAGATAGCAGCTCCCTAACTCAAGATAACAGCTGACTGGTAGATCTAAGAAAAATACTCAATAGTAAAAGCCAAGTCCTACTCCCAGCCTGCCAGAAAGTAGTTCCATCATAAAGTGCAGGCACTGACAATATGTCTAGCCCCATGTCAGATTTCAAAATTGATTATAAAAAAAACGTGTTTACTCTTTTGAAGTCTTTTGGAGTTTGGATAAAGTAAAGTGTAGTGTTTTGCTATTACAGACAAAAAGGAAATCATTTTTTAAAATTTGGATTATTCAAATAAAATGAAGTCTATGGGAGATGAGCTTTCCATAAGTTGAACCTTTTTAGATAATGGATCCCATACCTGTATTCAACTGGTTCCATCTTTCTTATATATCTCTTTACAAACACCTCTCTTTGCAGTCATTTTAAGAAGTGGTACAGCCTTTTAAAATAACATCCTGCCTGTATAGATGAAATGAAACTGCTGTGTTTTTTAATAGGCTACTGCTATGAATGTAAAGTTTAGATGACTACCAGCAATACAAGCATTATAAAATGACCAGTAAACGCAAAGTCATTTTTATTATTTAAACGTTAGAAAACTGCTTTGAACTTGGCTGAAACAAGGAAGTAATTTACCGAAAATGATGTATGCTCAGTTTAGAGCATACAGTGCAGAACTGATATGGCATAGACATGGAAATGTAGTAAAGCAGTGGCAGCACCATTCAGGCAAGGATACAATCGAGATGATATTTTGTCAGTGGGTGTGTTTTCCTATACCTAATCTCTGCCATCACTGGTTTCTTTGGTTCTTGACAGATCACTAAAGATATCTGACCTTGTCCCAACCAATAGGTCATACCTCCAGGTCTGTATAACTATAGTAGTTATACAGTAGGAGTTTCTGACTGTCGGGAGGGAGTGGGAAAAATATCAGCTTTTCATAGGGATACACAACAATGGTTTCATGAAGCGAGAAACCATCAGAGTCTGGAAAACATCCAACAGGTTTCATTTCTATTAGATAAGCACAATAAGACAATACACTTGAAAAAAAGGGGCAGTGTCCTTTTTCGGTTTCAGCTTAAAGCAAATAAGCACAAGGCATCCAGATGCCTATTTTGCATTCAGTGGTGCCTTGTTGCAGGCTGTAGAAATAAAGATCTGAGAGAACAGTGTGTGCATTGCAGACATTATAAATACAAACACGTGCCGTCTGATGGGTGATTTTTTTTGCCTTAGTGAAATATTTCCATCAGCTTTAGTTCCACACTGTGCTCACACTCGTCCATGAATGTTAGTGTTTGATCAAATATTCTTTCTGTTTTACTACAATCACATTTCATGCTGTTAAACTGCATATATTGTTCTTGGGCAAGTATAAGAAATAAGGGTTTTTAGAATTTAATTGGGACAACAATTGGCTCATTTAAGAAGCGCTAGGCTCAAGTGCAGAACTTCTTAATCATGGCCGTTAGAGCCCTATGCACAAAATAACACCCATGATAAGGAAGTGTATCAGGGGTTACCTAAGTGTCAGAAGCCCCTCCAGTGCAGGTGAAAGCAGGCAGCGCTATATACAGAGATACAACTCATGGGTACAAGTGTCAGTTTTGCATGCATTTTTGCACCTTTCCCCTCTTTTGTAAACAATGCTTCTTCTTCTTTTTTCAGTGATGACTCCATCTGATGTCATTGCAAATCCACCATGTGATGCCAAGGCCAATAGTCAAAATTCCTTGCACTGCTGCTTTTGAGACGGCCTTCTTCATTGATGTTGCCATAGGACATAAAGTGAATAACAGTGATCTTGGGGGTGTTGGAAAATGAAGTACATCTGAAGGGCAGTAGAATTCTTATTTGGATCTAGTAAGTAAATAGTAAATGCAGAACCTCTCTCAGCTATCAGGCCTTTGGTGAGGTCTTCAAAGGAGTGGATCTTTTACTGATATGCCCACCTTGAGCTCAGAAATATCGGGTTTGATCAATTTGGTACTTGGGCCAACCATCTGATCATAATTACTGGTAGGACAGTAGTTGTGTTGCTCGATGATGTGGTCCTTGATCTGAACCTGCCTGAGCCAGTCTAGGTCATTTTAGGCCAGATAAAGGCCAGGTGGTCCTGTCAGAGGGTCCATACATGGGATTTGTCTGAGGTCCCAAATTGGTAGCTTAAACCTGCCATGTATGGCCACCTTTATTTAACAAAATCCAATCTTTGGCCCCTGGCCCAATGATTGGATCAGCCTAATAAGACCCAGAGTGTGGCTGACCTAATATTCTAATGGGTATGACCAACTTAACTGGCCAAAAATTATTCATGGCAATATCACTAGAACTGAAGCTGGATAAAGACCATTCTTTGGACTGTAACAGATATGTACCCTTAACCTCTGAGGACTGCTGTAGATTATGAAACTGCAGCTTAATGCAGAGGTACATCATCGCAAGACTAATTCAATACCCAGCAATTGTTGACCTTTAGAAATGACAGCAAATTCACTAATAGAAAGGAACAACAAACCCCGGACCAATATCAAATAAAATCTATTGATCCCATCTTATGGTCCTATATACAAAATGATGTGTACTGACATCTTTTATTATTAATGCCTGCAATTCTCAAAGCAAAAGAAGCCCTGCAATTTAACGGATCAAGGCAGGTGTTAAGTAGAGGTCTCCCTTGCCCCAGATCTTGCACCTCAGACACTAGTTGCAAATTGGCACACATGCTACACCTGTTGAGCCTACACAGATACAAGTGCACTGTCTACAGCAGTGATCCCCAACCAGTAGCTCATGAGCAACATGTTGCTCTCCCACCCCTTGGATGTTGCTCCCAGTGGCTTCAAAGCAGGTGCTCTGTGTAGATTGGCAGTTCACATAAGAGCTACCAGAAGGCCAATCACAACACTTATTTGGCACCCCAAGAACATTTTTCATGCTATTGTTGCTCCCCATCTCCTTTTACTTCTGAATGTTGCTCACAGGTTCAAAAGGTTGGGGATCTCTGGTCTACAGTGTGTATCTGCCAGGGTTTGCTAGGTGGTACAACTTGGTGGGGCCCATCAGAAGGTCTTCAGCAGTGTAGAGGGGAGCTGACTGGAGTACTCTAGTAAGTTTAGTGCAGAGGAGATCCAATGCAATGGAAGAACCCCAACACAAATTTTGCAACTGCTACATACTGATTGCATATGGCATTTTAATGGGAACAGTTTCCATGGTGCTAAAATTACAATAAATTGGAGATAAACTCTATAAAATGATTCTTGCTTACAGTAACAAATTCCAGCAATCCTGTTGCTAATAGTATGAAGAACTCTTTCTGATGCTGAAGGTGAAATATTTTTCCTCTAATCTTTATAGATGACCTTTTGTTCTCTTTATTTTCCCATGCGCAAAGATTCCCAGGGACTACTTTGCACTGGCCTTGAATATATTTGTACAGAGTTCTCATCCACCCTTATAACTACCTCTTTTCCAATTGGAAAAAACTAGGTTTTATTATCCATCCTTTCCAAATATAATTCACTTAAAAGCATATTCACTTACATAGATGTAGTGAGCAAAGGGAAATTTTGAGTACAATGTTTTTTTTCCATAATGCGTAATTTTTTCCAGAATTCTGATATCATTGTGTACTGTCCACTTATAGGCATAATTGCATGTGTGCTTTTGTTTCAAAGACTGCTTGGTGTCATTTGTGGTGTTTGCAGTGTAACCTATGTGCCCAATTCTTTAGGTGAAAGTGTGCTGCACCTATAGGTTGCAAAGGGAACCATGGAGCTACCACCAATCTCTGACCTATGTCAAAAATTGTAGCAGCACCTGTTTTAGAATGGAAGGCAGGAATGACTGAGCACTCTGGTACATGGGATCATATAATAATCTCTCTAATTCTTTATTTATCAGTAGGTCTTTCCAGCTGACGCAATGTCACCCATTCCGATAAGAAGAAAAGAGGTTTCACCTAAATATTCGGATGGGGTTTTTTACAGTGAGAGATGTGAAGATGTGGAATTCTCTCCCTGAATCAGTGGTACAGGCTGATACATTAGATAGCTTTAAAGGACCAGTAACATCAAAAAATGAAATTGTTTTAAAGTAATACAAATATAATGCATTGTTGCCCTGCACTGGTAAAACTGCAGTGTTTGCTTCAGAAGCATTACTATTGTTTATATAAATAAATTGTTGTGTAGCCATGGGGGCAGCCATTCAAAAGAGAAAAAGCTCAAGTTACACAGCAGATAGCAGATAAGTGTAAAACATAAAGTTATCTGTTATCCATTACTTATCCTGTGCCATATAGCCTTTTTTCAATTTCCGCCATTGCTACTCAGGAGCTTGTTTATATGAACTGAAGTAGTGTTTCTGAAGCAAACAGATCAGTTTTAACAGCGCAGGGCAACACTACGTGATATTTTCATTACTTTAAACCACTTTCATTTTTTGGTGCTACTGTTCCTTTAAGAAGGGCTTGGATGGATTTTTAGCAAGTGAAGGAATACAGGGTTATAGAAGATAGCTCATAGTACAAGTTGATCCAGGCATTGCTCCAATTGCCATTTTGGAGTCAGGAAGGAATTTTTCCTCCTCTGAGGCAAATTGGAGAGGCTTTACATGGGGTTTTTATTGCCTTCATCTGGATTATCTAGCAGTTAGGAAGGTTAAAAAAGTTAAACAGTTGAACGTGTCTTTTTTCAACCTAACTAAGGGCTCTTACACACAAGCGTTTTTACCTGCTCTCCCCTGCGTTCTGTTTTGCTGCGTTCAGCCGCAGGGGAGCGCAGGTATAGACACACTCAATGCTTTTCAATGGGGCTGTACTCACACAAACGCATGTAAGCGCCAAACGCAGGTACAGACGCAACATGTTGCATTTTTCCTGCGTTCGGCGCCTACATGCGTTCGTGTGAGTACAGCCCTATTGAAAAGCATTGAGTGCGTCTATACCTGCGCTCCACTGCGGCTGAACTCAGCCAAACGGAACGCAGGGGAGCGCAGGTACAAACGCTCGTGTGTAAGAGCCCTTACTATGTTACTATGTCATTAACTGCAGGAAAAAGCACAAGTTGCCCACTGCATTTGCAGATTTAAATGAGCCCTTAAGCCTTAATGTACCTTCCCCAGTTTCATTATAATTTTTTTTTGGTCATAAAGTTGCCCTAGAAATGCCACTACATATTTAAAAGGTGTATTCACTAAACTTATATTAAACCTTTCAACAGCTCTTTGTACAAAATACAGATTCTTTAATACTGTATTTATAATAATTATAATAAGATTAATTAGAAAGTAGCCTCTTGTTCAATGGGCTTTCTAGATGTTCCTTTAAACTGATGCCAATGTGCCCCTAACAACCAAGATCAGAACAGAAAGTCATAAAATAAAATCAAACCAGTTACCAACATCTAATTTGCTTAGGTTACTACTGTAAAAATGCTAAGTTAAAGGTAAAGAAAACATTTACAGAATGTACGCATCATTCCCTTGTTATTGCTCTTTTTCCTTTAATAGCTTTTATTGTTAGTAGTCTGAAACGTCATCTGCCATGAAAATTCTGCTATAGAAAATGTCATACATTGTATAGCTTTGTATCACTTTTCAATTGATATTTCCATTCTCTTAAATTCAAGCATTAACTTTTCACATTACAGCAGTGTACATATACAGAAACCAAGAGTCTTAATAAAAAAAAAATCCTACATTAGTGACCTGGTTTTATATATATATATATTCTTAAGACTATTCCTCTTTAATAACTACATAATGTGACTTGCAGTATGTGGCCACCTGCTTGTCCAATATGTAATTCTCTCTTACGTGGTACTCTCTTTGCTGCCAGAACAGCCTTTCCAAAAAACATTGTTGGGAGGATTTACAAGAAATTAGGCACTGATGTTGGGGATCCATCCTTCTGTATTATAATAAATAAAGTAAGGGTAAAGACACACAGAGCTAGTAGTAGCAGCTACTTGTGACAGCTATAAAATAGCCAATAGTGCTAAGACGTGTTTTAGTAGAGGCAATTCTCAGTATTGTTTATGGCAAGGACATTTTTTTGGCATTTTGTAGCCATGACAATAAGTGCTGTTAGCTCCAGAGCTACTAGCAGCAGCTACTTGTCGTGGCTACAAAATACCCTGCCACAGACAATACTGAGAATTGACTCTGCTAAACACATGCATGGTCTTAGCAAAGCCAACTGTCACTATTGTCTATTTTGTAGCTGTAACAAGTAGCTGCTACTAGTAGCTGTGTGTCTCCAAGGGCTTTGTCATTTCCACTCCACAAAGTTATTCTGTGCAGACCTTGCTTTGCACATAGGCACTTCCTCTTGAGGCAACTTCGGACAAATTCAGAAAACGAAGCACCGCAAGTGCCATACCGCTAGCGATTTTAAATTCAAGCCGGCGGGAAGGAAGAGAAAGGCAGTTCGGGGGGATTGTCACCTCGAAGAAGAGGTGATTTATTCCTGGGACTACTAAATATCCCCGAATCTGCCCGTGTGCCCTAAGCCTAAACGGCATTTCACCTCCATTAGCAAAACTGTAATAACGGAAAACAAACACAGAAATATGTTCAAACTTTCATAAACTGGCAAATTTTGTAAAAAGAACATGGTAAATAGGGAGGTGGTCACAAAAATGGGCATAGCCAAAAAGATTTGTAGCAACTTTTTTATTTCCAAATTGTTGGGAGGTATGCATAGGGGCAATATGGCACTGAAACAGAAAAAGACCTTTCCCAAGTTCTTGTCACAAAGTAGGAAGAAGGGAATTGTTAAGAATATCATTGTATTTTGCATTACACGATGAAGGGAGTGACTGTAATAGCTAATTAATTAGAAGAGGTGCCAGGATACCATTGTCCATATAGTGTATATCTAGAAAAAAATTTCTTTAGCACGACAGCACCAGAAAACACACTTCTGCTTTGTGTCACATATAATATTAAATAATGATCACTGCTTTTAGGCAAAAATAAGTTACAATTATCCAGTTACACATTTTGTCTAAAATACCCTGTGCATACTGCATTACTTTTCATAAATATATGGCATCAGCAAGCACTGAAATAATAGTTTCAGTGACAACTTCAAGGTCATTAATGAACAAATGAAGAAGTGGTCCAAGGGCAGAACCTTGACATACTCCACTTACATGCTGGCCAAAGCAGAAAATGCTCCATTAATCATTAAATTATTTTCTTTTCATCCAGTTTTCTTTCCAAGTGCAAAGAATTGGCCCAAGACCACTGTTCTTCAATTTACACAGAGGTTGATTGCATTTTCTAGGTAATAGGGTTTGAACTGGTGCTGGGCCTCATTTATTCATGCAGGTGCTGCTGTCTGGTGTAAAAACACTAGCATGTTTGTACCATTATTATATCACACACGGGTTAGTGTTTTGTTCAAATTGACTTGTATTTAAATTCCAGTGTGCTACTTGTGCCTATTAATGTACTGTACAATCACAGTTATGGAGTGCTCACCTCTCACTGTAGAACACTTCTGTTGTGCCAGGTGCTGAACTGGAAACACCCTATCCCAGGAGTGCCCATACCTTATTAATGCAAGGTCTACTTTTACTGGTGTTGTCCCATTATGATCTACATCCATAATATCCCTGTTAGCATTCTGTCCCATGGAAAATATTACTTAAATATATTGAATTACAAGTGAATTTATATTACTATATTTAAAACACTACTTCTTATGTAACCTTAACAGAGTACATATCTGAATGAAAAGAATGGAAACAGAAGGGTAATTTATTCAAGCTGTTTGTTGACAGTGTCTTGAGATCTACTGATCACTGACTAAATGTCTACTGGTAGATCCCGGTCTACCTTTTGGACACCCCTGCCCTATCCTGTCCTAGGGTCACATTCAAAAATTCACCAGCAGCACACTGTATAAATTTGCAAAAAGTGCTCAAGTGCATAATTTATTCAGCCCACAGCATACAATAAAGGCAACATTTCGGGCCTACCAGGCCCTTTATTAATATTGATAACGGGCCTGGTAGGCCCGAAACGTTGCCTTTATTGCATGCTGTGGGCTGAATAAATTATACACTTGAGCACTTTTTGCAACTTTATACAGTATGCTGCTGGTGAATTTTTGGCTATAAATCCACTGTATTGAAATCAAAAGTATACTAAATAATACCAGAAAAACTAGTAACACTAACTAATAAAGAATAGAGGATTGCAACTGAAATCCATTTCAGCTATGGTTAATATGGTTAATATACCCTACTCATCGTATTTTATACAAAACACTTGTATTTCCTAGAATCTTTATCTTTACATTGCGACTGCCCCTAGTGTTTATATAAGATAACTGTTAGCACTGTGAATATGGAGAAGGGATATGTTACTGGAAAAAAAAACTTTCATCAGCAGTATTTTCATCGGATAGTCCTGGTTCCACAACTGATGGCTGAATAAAGGTGGCCATACATTGATACAATTATGATCTTTCCTGCATTCATGATCATTGGTTTTCTCTACAAAAGAGCTGAATCAGCAGAAATACAGGTAGAAACAATAGGATTCTACATTTATCTGATAATTCAGCAGTATCCCCTTGCCAAAACCCCTCGTTCTAGGCATTTGGAGAGTAGCACTGCATTTGTTTGATTTTTCAGGTGGTCAAAGAGTGGAACATCTGATCCCAAAATGGACAAAGATTGCCGCTGGTGCAAGTTCTTCATACAATAGAAAGGAACAGAGAGCTGTGCCCTGCAGCCTGCAAGATATCTCTTCAATGAGGTTTGTGTTATGCATCCTCCCTTGTTCCGGTGCTCTCCCCCAGTCGCTATCAACCTCTCTTTCTTTCATTAGAATCAAGTAGTTAATTAGCCCCAGCCTGTCCTCTTCCCCCTCTCTCTTTCCCTTGAACACAGCAGTAATGATGTCTAATTACGAGAAGCAGTGGATTGCAGAACCATCAGGAAAATCTCTCCGGTTAAAAGCAAAACCCAGAAACCACACAAAGAATTAAATGTGCAATGTGCTAGTTTGTAATGTTGTGTCTTTGGCATGACCTGAGGCACCAGCTGAACTTACCTCCCTAATCTTTTGATTTCACCGTGCATTTTTATTCATTTCTTTTTTTTGCTCAGAGTATAGAAATCCCAATGAATGATAAATACTGGACTGTTCGATTAATATCATGATCTTTATAGTGGTGGAAAAGAGGTTTTAAGGGCTGACATTACTTTGCACTGCAATATGGCTGCCTTGTGGCTTCTGTTACTAAGTGATGAAGGATGCAGGGAAATGAGAAGGTTGCAGATCCTGGTTTTTGCTCTGTAGCTCCCACTCCACTGAGGGTTTCCGTAAAGACAATAGCACAGGCTACTGCAGGGCTTCCTAGGTTGCTAAGCAACCACCATTCATGCTGATGCCTGACAGGCCTAAACCCTGAACACTTTAACGGGTGAACCCCACTCTTTGTACACAGGCAACAGCTATAAAGCACCCTTCCAGGAGCAGAGGCCCTGTGGAACATCAAAATGCTCTAAAAAGTAACATAAATCAGACTTCTTCCCTCTGTTTCATATGAGAGCCCTGTGAGAGGCAGGGGATGGTCATAAGCCATTTAATAGGAATAGGATGAAGGTGAATTAAAGTGAAATTAATAAAGGATGAGTATTGGATATGCCTAAAAGTGGAACCAAACAAATTAATGACAGTGCAATTCCTGTCGCTCCTCACTGGGGCAGCAACTGAGCAGGGAAGCATCAAGAGAAGCTTCTTGCATCAGTAAATTAACCAGTGGAGTGGCGGGAGGAATGACCAGACAGAAACAATGCTTCTGTTGCAAATTCATGATATTAGCTGTATACTAGATATTAGCATTTCTGCTCTGTCTCTTCCATTCTGCCAGCAGTGATGTAACTACTGTACAACGACTCCCACAACCACAGAGGGGCCCATCTTCTGTATGGTAGTTTGTAGTCCCTTCTGGCAGTTTTATTTTCACTGCCCGTCCCATATGAGCAAGTGGCAGACAGCTGAGAAGAAGGGGGGGGGGGGGG
>CM044441.1:114723776-114734411 GCA_024363595.1 Xenopus borealis
GGGGGGGGGGGGTGAGGAGAGCTCCAGGCTCCTTAGTGTGTCTCTGGAACCTTCCCCATCATTAGCATATTCAAGTCAGCAGCACTCATGCACAAATCTGGGTGGTTTATAAACAAGAGAGGGAATGGTTGGAAACATGGAGATCTGAATGAGGCAGAACAGCTGCTGCACAGGACAGTTGTATAATGTATAATATACAGCAGCCTTACTGCAACCCCTCATTGCATAAGACTGACCCCCATGGAATGCTACTTATTGTATGCACATACAAACACAGCAGTTCTATGACTCACAATCATCTGTTTTTCCCATCTCCATGAATCACGCATTCAAATAAGGTTACATCTAAATACAAATATTGGATCCAATGTTTTTTTTATTTCCTCCATTAGAAGACCCAGGCGCGCAATTAACTGACTCATGTTTTTCTGGAAGAAACCGAAAGCATCAGTTTGCAAATATTTCTCCTTTTGTTCTTTCTCATAAATATCCCCTTGTCCACTCGACCATGTCTCAAACAAATTTTTTTGGTTGCAACATCATTTGTGCATGCTAACCACTTGCTTGGAGAGCAAAGACACAACAGGCTAAAGGAAATCTCCTGCCCAGAGGTTTTTCTTTTTGCACAATTTACGCTAACCATACACTATACTAGGGGTGTCCAACCTGCTGCCCAGGATGGATATGAATGAGGCCTAGCTTGAAACACTCAAGTTCCCGAGGAAATGTCATAATAATATAATAATAGGTCTAATTAATATCCAGGTTTCCCATATTCCAGTGCATAGCTCCACCCAATGTATATCCAACTGGTATTGTAGTTCTTTTCTGTGCATTTTCTTTACTCTTACAAATCAAAAGTGTTCGTATATTTCATGTGTGGCCCCAGACAATTTTTCTTTTTCCAATGTGGTCCAGGGAAGCCAAAAGGTTGGACACCCCTGCACTATACACTGCAGGATCTGCTTTTTACTGAGGCCTCAAACCAACATCATAACAAGGGTGTATGTAGATCTGGGAGAAGAACATATCAACTGATGTACTGCCCTGTGGAATTACAAAACTTCCCAATGGGAATCTGACTGATCACCAGCCAGATATCAACTGGACAGGATGAAATTTTGCTCCATACAATCCATGTAAGCTGCTTTATTGATCTAGGGTCAGTGGCTGATTCGATAACTAATGGTAAAGTAAATGTTGCCCCTTTTTTGTGTGCATATGGGATAAATAAATTAATACATTGCATTTTTTTCAACTACATCAGTGTGCTACTGGTTTTTTTTCAATATGGATTGCAGGACCTGAAGGGCAGGCAAGGTCGTCCAGTTTAAGCACCTGACACCCACATTGGGGTGGTTCAATTAAGGGCTGGAGCACTCCAAGACACTATATAATGGTAAAGTAAAAGCAGATTACAACTTGGAGGTCATTTATGATGAATAAATGAAAACGCAATGGACCACTATGTAAAGTTAAACTGTAACTTGGGGGTCCAGCTTGTTTATTTAAAGGGCAAGGAAAAGCAAAGAAATAAAATCCCATTTTTACTCTCTTTAATGAAATATACTTTAATTAAAAAATGTGTACCGTTTTTTATAAGAAACCTGACTGTATGCAGTGAAATTCTCCCTTCATTTACTGCTGTGGCTAGGAATTGTCAGACAGTCCCTAACTTCTGGCAGGGAAACAATCATACTTATGAACAGCAGGGGGAGCTTTGTTTTTTGATCATTTATGACAATCCATAAGCAGCCCAGATCACACTAAGCATGTGCAAGTCTTGATATTGCAAAGATGTATAACAAAGTTACAAGATGACAGCCCCCTGTGGCCAACTATGAAAGCATAAATCATTTGTTTGATTAGACTTGTGGTGCAGTAAGTTCATGTTTATGTTTAGTATACAAAATACAGCATTTCTAGCCTTATTCTATTTTAGACTTTCCTTGCCTTTAAATACTAAAAAAAAAATCTTGCAAATGTTACAGACTATCATATGTCAAAGGGGCTCTCTGACTTACCATAAAAGCAGCTGACACCCACAAAGCCTTCTCTAAAACCATATACAGAGCACATTCCGGCACATGGCCTTGGTATAGAAAGTACATACAGGTTAGGTAGATACAGACTAGGAAGACACAGTACTTTGCCGCAAATTATCCTTTATTCGAATAAAGGATAATTTGCAGCAAAGTACTGCATCTTCCTGGTCTGCATCCACCTAATCCATATGTATTCACTACATTTTGTACCATGGATGAGGTACGGGAACAGACTCCAAGGATCAAAGTTGATTTGGGGCTAAATACCACAACCTGTAGGAATAAAGTAAATTTACCTTGGTATAGAAACTTTGGCTCTGTTCATTCAGAATCCTGGCTCTGAAATAAGAGCATGTGAGTCTCTACAGACCATTTTAATTACAATAAGAGGAGCTGACAGGCTGTGATCTGTGTGATCAGAGTAATCAGTTCTTTCCTCTGATAACGAATGCTCCTGAGCCTGCAGAGACCACCTGTCTGCAATAAATCTGATGATTTCACAGATCTGATCTACTAACCAAATCTGGGAAATTAATTCCCTTATAATCGATTTCTATAGACCAAATGTGTGAATGCACAGGCCAGGAATTTTGGATTTTCATACAGATTTTCTCAACACAGGCATGTCTCATGCTCATTCAGGTTCCTATGCTAGATTAGTGAATGAATGACTAAGTGGGTCTCTAAAGGAACCCCCTATACTTCTATGAAGGAACCAAACACATTATTAAAGCTGTGATTTTGATTAAAACCTTAACACTTGCAGATCACAGAACTGTGCAGCCTTGTGCTGTTATCACAGCCTATCAGTTCCCTCACAGTAATGCTCTGGGTTTTGCACGCACCAGCTCCTGTAAGGCAAGCTCCTTGGCCAACTGACCAACACAGGTATTTGCACCAACATTAATGATTAAAAGTAGCGCTGGGCCACTCTGGCCTAGGCCTAGGCAGTAGCGCCCCCACCGGCACATGCTTGGAAAACCGCACGGTAACTGTGTGCACACATGAAGAACCCATGAGTGCAGGCACGAAAAAATCAGCGGCACTACACATAGGCGGGAGCAGGGACTGACGACTGGACTAGGCTCCTCCACAAACAAAAAAAAAAGTACCCCTCCAAATGAAAATTTTACTGTTTTGTCCCTTGGTGGATGATGGGATGAAGCCAAAAAAATGTTTTCATTTGCGAAGTCTTCATTTTGATAACTGCTAGTAATGTATTTAAACAAACCTAATTCCAAACAACCACAGCAAACATATCACCATACACCCACACCTTCCGGATTTATTGTTTATCACACGTAAGTGTTACAGATTTCCTTTTTATTCAAAGTGTGTTATGCCAGCCAAAGTACCAGAAGACAATTCCCATCATCCTATTCCTAAATTCTAAATAATTTTGTACTGTCTCCATCTTTTTGCTGTGAGAGAGGACCCTGAATGTCAGATCTCTGATGGGCTCTAATTGGCATAGTTTGACAATGGCAGGAACCCAGGGGCCAGAGACTTTTAGGGGCCCGCTCAGGGTCAGACTGGGGGGCCCCCCTCTGCCGCTACCCCCCCCACTGTGCTGCTACGTATATGTGCTTGCCTGTAAGCATGCAAGCGCTCTGTTTTGGGCCAGTCACAGCAGGAAAAAGAAGAGCAGGGTGCAGATCTGGACTGGTGGGACCCACAAGATCCTGGGGCCCACCAAGTTTTTTCCCAGTGTCCCACCAGCCCAGTCTGACCCTGGGCCCACTGACTGCTTAATATATACATATGGAGGAATTTATCTTACCGTAGCTTTTCCTTTACCATCTGTGTTCAACAAAATTACAGCAGGATACAGGGCCTGATTATACATGAAATGGGCCCGGGACTGCAAAATGTTAATGGTATTATATCAGTGAAGTAACTACCTATACAACAGACCGCAGTTGAAGGGGGGCCAGGACAACATGGGCCTGTATCATAGTCTCCCTCCCCAGCCTATCTTCTACAACTGCAGGTCAACAGGAGGGAGCAGGGGAGGAGGGACTGTTCAGACAGGGCCCTCAGTTGATTTCTTACCAGGGGGCCCAACACTCCCAAATTGCGTTCCACATGGACTGGGGATATATATTTCATATTCACTGGGTGGAACTTTTAACAGGATAGCATACTGCATACCTCCCAACTGTCCCGTTTTGAGCTGGACAATCCCGCTTTTGACAGCTCAACCCGCAGTCCTTCATTTCTATTGAAATGGCCAGACTTTCTCTTTCATCTCCTGCACGGAACAGCCAGAAAAAGATACAAAGTATCTAACTTAATTGGATTTTGGCAGAGAGCCCAGTACAAGCACCAGGTACAGCAAGATACTTTTGTAACAATTTTGAGATAAGCAAAAGTAATTGTAACAGTTTAGATAAACAGGTCTCTTGAGACAAGTTAGACTCACAGCTTAAAGGGCAATTCAACTTCATGAGCAAAACTGTGATAGATGAAAAAAAACACAGAAATGTGTTCAAACTTTCAGAACCTGCTAAATTTTGTAAAATGAACATGGTAACTAGGGGGTGTGGCCACAAAATTGGGCAATTTGTAAAAAAAATACTCTATTTGTACCTCTTTTTATTTCCAAAATGTTGGGAGGTATGGCATACGTATGTCTTTAGAGGGCCTTAAAAACTTTCAACTGAATAACTTCCTACTACATACACTTATTGGTGAATCTATGGGACAATTAACAACTAGGGATGGCGCGAACCGCGGCAAAAATGTTCGCGAACATATTCGCGAACTTGCGACAAAACGCGCGAACGGTTCGCGAACGTCGCGAACCCCATAGACTTCAATGGGAAGGCGAACTTTAAAAGCTAAAAAAGACATTTCTGGCCAGAAAAATGATTTTAAAGTTGTTTAAAGGGTGCAACGACCTGGACAGTGGCATGCCAGAGGGGGATCAAGGGAAAAAATGTATCTGAAAAATCCAATAGTCGCAGCCACTGAAGCACAGAAAAAATATGCCATATAAATGCTGAAAATAGTCGCAGCCACTGAAGCACTGAAAAAATATGCCATATAAATGCTGAAAATAGTCGCAGCCACTGAAGCACAGAAAAAATATGCCATATAAATGCTGAAAATAGTAAAATATAAAATCCCTCCAATACAGAGCAGTATCAATCAGATTACTAGCCAGCAAACTTTCAACTGTCCCTGAAATCACTAACAGGCAGCTAGCTCTTCCAAGCACACACAGGCAGAGTGAAAAAAAGCTGCAGGGCTTCAGTTTTTATAGGGAAGGGGAGTGGTCCAGGGGGTGTAGGGGTGGTCCAGGAGGGAGAGCTTCCTGATTGGCTGCCATGTATCTGCTGGACCAGTGAGAGGGGCAAAAAAAAGCGCCGACTATACGCGAACCCAAAATGGCGAACGTCGCGCGACATTCGCGAATATTCTGCGAGCACAAACAGCGGATGTTCGCGCGAACAAGTTCGCACGCGAACAGTTCGCGCCATCCCTATTAACAACCCTTCAAAATTACAGTGTACAGACAATTCTATCTTGCTGAACCCTAAACAGAAGGCCTTGCTCATTCATATCTCAAAGGGTTTTGGAATATCTTTCTTATAGTTGAGTGGATTTCAGGGTTAGTGTTATTTTAATGATCCCCCCTTTTGTACAATCTCCAAGGTAATTGTTTCATTTAAAAAAAAAAAACTGTGTAAACAAACATTTGCTTTTTTCTTTGGTTCCCTACTTAAAAAGTACAAGTGCACATTATATAAAACATAGTACAGTATAGGCAATTGCGCTACAAATTGCACTTTGCTCACTGCAGAATTAAGAGATGTGTAATGGGCTGCCAACCCCATTGTGGTGCTTTGAGTTCTGCATCCAGGTACAGCTGAAATAGGGATAGGAGATGTACTAAATAGAAAGATAAGTCATAACAATTAGTAATAACATTCAGTTTGTAGCCTAAGGGCTAGTCCACACGGTAAGATTCAGGGAGATTTGTCGCCTGGCGACTAATCTAAAAAAAATCTAAAATTTAAAGTCACCTGCACCTATTCACACGCGGCGCTGAATTTCCCTAAGTAGCTGAAAATAGGCAATTTCGAGCAACTTAGGAAAACGCAGCACCGTCTGTGAATAGGCCAGCCGATTTTACATTTTACTGGGCGTGAGACATGGGTAAGCAATTCAGGGAGATTAGTCACCCCAAAGAAGTGGCGATTGGTCGCCAGGCGACAAATCTCCCTGAATCTTACCGTGTGGACTAGCCCTTATAGAGCATCTGTTTTTTAGATGGGGTCAGTGACCCCCATTTGAAAGCTGGAAAGAGTCAAAAGAAAAAGTCAAATAATTCAAAAACTGTAAAAATTAAATTATGAAGACCAGCTGAAAAATTGTTTATAATGCTATAATTTACTTAAAGTGAACCTAAAGGTGAACCGCCCATATAATGTGGTTGCAGATGGTGAGGTGGGTCTGTGCAGGGAGGGCACTTTTTCAATAGCAGTGGTGGGGTGGGGTTACTTGTCAATTAAAGGAGACACAAATATACCTCCTGGCAGTGCTGGTTAAAAAGTAGCCCAGGCATATGTTTTATTGGTGTTCAAACCGACTGTGTTTTTACATGTAGAATTTTACATGTAGAATTGTTACACTGCTACACAAACAAAACCTACTTGAAAATACAATGTAGAAATATGATTGTAACAGAGATTGAAAATAGCAGCTAAGGCCCAGTGGCATAGTTACTGTCAGATGGAACAGGGTGCAGGATGTGCGCCCAGCCCCCCTTTTGTGGACTTTTATCCCTCACACTCCACAAGAGATTCTGTAACAAACCCCCTGCTTTTCTGCCCACAGTATAACTTTTACATGACTCAGATGGGCCCTATGTGAGGGTGGGCATGGGTGCATCCCTGTACTTATGCCACTGATGTGGCCTCTTTCTGCAGTTTTCAGTGTGATAAAAGGTGGAGAGGGGTCTATCTGATGCCAGCAGTTGACAAAATTCCCTAATTGCCAAGGGTTTACTGTTACCAACATAAACAAAACTTCATAAACCTTGATATTTGTCCCTGCCCCTGTGCATCTAACAAGATTAGACAGATAGATTCCTATTAGTGGCACACACACAGTAATACCAAATTAATAATAAGAAAAAAATAAAAAGGATGTAAACATTGTGCCTAATACATGATTTAAAACTGTGGTGTCTAACAGATGGTGCTGGATTCTAATGAGATCCCCAAATGCTAGGGAGAAGAAAAGAAAGGCAAGGGTATCCCCATATCTAAAAGATGCTTAGATCAAATAGAAATGTTAAACTAAGCCAGGCAAGCATTTGTTGTGTACTGTTAGCCACTGTACCATTATGCACACAGGAGGGCATAATGGTACAGTGGTAAAGTAAAATAAACGGGTAAAGTCTAAATTCCAGTACATAGAAAAACATGTATGTAGATATTTTAAAAAGTTGCACCTTGTATGATCTTTTGGATTTAATATCAAGATTCAATGCACACTGTGTAAAGCAAGATATTTACAAGGAGGGGACTAGAGACTCAGCCCTGGCTCTTTGCTATCCCACTCATAGAGGTGTGTCCCTGTGCAAGTGGTTGTCACACACATACTCTGAATTGCAACTGTAGCTGTTTGGATGTCTCCTCTGCTGTGAGACTCCCATGTGTTTAATCTGAAAATCTACATAATCTGCTTTGATACTGTGAGACCCTGAGTGATTTCGGGCGGTTACAGTTATAAAGCTCTTTACAGAATTGGCAAGTGATCACAAATACAAATGCTTTTGGGTTAAATAGAAACGCGGTTATCAGGTTCACACTTTGCCGGATTTCTTGCTTTTCGATTAGGACGGAAGGTAGAACAATACATTTCATCATTCCATCAATGTCACTATTACAGTTTACAAAGAAAAAAAACTCTTGCTATCCAGCAGGATGTAATCTAGCTTTTGCCCACCCATCTGTTCATACACAAACTCCACAATCCGATCACCAAGCAATCCCTGCTTTTAGCGACCAGCAGCAAATACAAAGCTCAGGTTTTGTCTCTGGGCTCGTCCAATTGTAGGGCTGGGGGAGAATGAACTGGTTAGAGAGACCTAAGCACTCCAAAACAGAGCACAGAGACCCAGTGTCAGACTGGGTCCTGCCGGCCCAGATCCGCATTTGCATTCCCACGGGCCGCTAGCCAGGGGCCCCCTTCTGACCCCCAGACACGACAGCTATGGCGGTGTGCTACTGAGTCTGTGCACAACGCCCCCTGCTGTGCTGCTGCTCTGCCGAGAGCGTGCGTTTGAGCGCAGGTGTGCACACGCACTACGTTTATTGGGTAACAGGTGTGTGCACAAGCGCACTCTCTTGGCGGAGCGGCAGTACAGTGGAGGGGGGCGTTGCGTACACGCTCAGTGGCTCACCACCACAGTTGTGGGGTCCTGGGGTTAAAAAGGGGGGCCCTGTCTAGTAGCCCCGGTGGGCCCCAGGCCCCCCAGGCCCCCCAGTCCAACCCTGCAGAGACCTGTGTTTGCTCCATGGATATGCCAGCAAAGTAAATGACCCATATAGTAACTGTGTGGGTTAAAGGGGTGGTTCACCTTCAAGTTAACTTTTAGTATATTATAGAATGGGAAACTCTAAGCAACTTTTCAACTGGCCTTCATTTTTTTTTATAGTTTTTGAATTATTTGCCTTCTTCTGAATCAAGCTTTCAAATGAGGGCCACTGATCCCATCTAGTCAAATGCTCTGTAAAGTTAAAAATGTATTGTTACTGATACTTTTTATTTCTCATCTTCATATTCAAGCCTCTCCTATTCATATCCCAGGCTCCTACTAAAATCAATGCATGGTTGCTAGGGTAATATGGACCCAACCTACCAGACTGCTGAAATTGCAAACCGCAGAGCTGTTGAATAAAAAATTAGATAACTCAAAACCACATAAAAACAAATTAAAACCTATTGCATATTGTCTCTGAATATCACTCTCTACATCATACTAAAAGTTAATTTAAAGGTGAACAGCCCCTTTCAATGTTCTTTTTCTTTTTAGTCCCTCTAATATTACCTTCCATTCTGATTTCAAAACTGCAAACTATTTGCTATGGCAATTTATCCCTAGCATCCAAATAACAGTTAAAAATCCAAGTGCGACAGCCACAGAAGAAAATGTAAAGAAGTAAAAAAAACACAGAAAATTTTAATTGTTAAACTCTACCTTAAAGTGTGAATGAGAGAAAAAAATGCTGGACAGCTCTGCTCCAAAATATGGAAACTAGCCCTCAGAGTTATGCTTTTTAAAAGGATTCAGTTCTTCATATCTGCTGCTGGAAATTTCATTGGCTGGTAGCATCTGATAAATCCCCAGAATTAATTTTTAAGCTTTTGTAAATGCTGCCAAATTAAATGCTGGTACTATGATCATCCAATAGCAAGCTGCCATGTCATGCACTGAGAAGGCTCAGCTGGCTGATGTCGATGTGTTAGGCTCCAGCAAGGGGAGCACCACTAGCACAGGTGATGATAGATCATATATCAACTGCAGTGATCACTCACCTGTAGTCACCGCCCTCCATCAATTCATTTATCTTAAGGAAAGGAACGACTAGATAATCTATTGTCCAGCAGATGGCAAAAATAACAATATCAAATAAAATAAAGGTGGCTGTTCTGGGTGCAAATACACATGATTATTGTGATGTTTTGCGTACAATGAAAAGGGAACTAAAGAGGAACTAAATATCATTAACCTTTATATTTATGTTGTTTTATTCTATTGGAAGCAGCCTCTGTGAAGGCTTAATATTCAGTATCATTTTGCCAAGTTCTTAAAGCCCTCTAAAAGATGGAAATAGCCATGATTGGGTTATTCCTTAAGCAATATATGTCTGCATCCTACTTACAGAGTTCCTCAGGATGAGAAAAGCTCACTGTGTGTCCCCTTTGTGTTCAGAGCTATCTGTGCTATGCTAGGGTGCTGCCACCATCAATGGTGCATTCATAGCAAAAGGCAGGGACATTTAGCAGGACCATACAGCCTATAGAGTCCTCCGGGTAAAACTTGTAGCTGTCCAGATGGCACACAGTCAACTGTAAATGATGGCAGATAGAGGATACTGGGAAATGTAGTGCCCAAAATCTTTGCAGCCCTGATCTGCAACAGCAAACAATAACTGTATGTTGTATACCAGGGGTGCCCAGATCGGGATCTACCAGTAGACCTTTAGCTGGTGATCAGTAGATCTCATAACACTGTCAACAAACACCTTGACAAAATCAAGGTGACTATTTCATGCTTTTCATTGAGATATTTATTATGTTGAGGTTATAGTTGTTTTTAAAATATGGCAATATACATTTCCCCATATATCAGTATTTAAGAGATATTTTCCATGGAAGAGAATGCCAACAATGTTTTCTTATGGATGTAGATCATAATGGGACATGATCACTAAAAGTAGACCCCTGCATTAATAAAGTATGGGCACTCTTGTATACTTAAAAGAGATTGAATATTGCTGAATTCTATTGTGTGACTATTAAGCGACACCTATAGGGAGCCTGTTATATATATATATATATATATATATATATA
>CM044441.1:114762873-114780047 GCA_024363595.1 Xenopus borealis
ATATATATATAATGCCTTTATATAAATACAGGCCATTTATGGCAGGGGCACACAGAGCGGATCATCCTGCCTGCATTTTGTACACAGGAACAAGAAGCAGATCTGCTCCTTCTTGTAGCCCCATTTACAGCAACAGGATTGGTCTTTGTGGAGCTACACTGAGCAAATTTTGGTGTTCCAATAATTCAATGTTCCTGTTTCACCACCAAAATCTGTTTGGGTGTGTGTTTGTGTGAATGTCAGTGTGTGCTTAAATATGAATCAATCATAACCATCCTAATTACGATCAAAATATATGTAGAAAATATGGTGTTAGATTGAAGTAAACATCAGTGTAGCATACATATAAAAAATTGGAAATTCTGGACTTTTAAAGTTCTTTTTTGTTGCACTGAGAAAAACAAACTTAATATAACCCGGAGCAAGCAAAAAAAATGCAATGAATATTTTCACCAGGGGCAAAAATTTTACCTATTGACTAGAAAACACACACGTTATGGCTGCATAGATACATATTTGCATGCAGTTAGTTTCTGCTACATTGTTTCACGAGTCAGGACCAGCATCAATTGGCAATCACATTTGCAAATATGTTTATAATAATTATAATATAAGTATACTGGAACATTGTTTACAAATTAATCTATCTTTTATTACACACAAAAAAGTTTTTATATGGAGATCCCTGTAAGGATAAATGTTGACATGTTGCTTACATTTGCAGCAGTGTAGTTACAGTACAGTTACAACTGTACAAATGGGTGTCAGGCCAATGTCAATGTGTCTCCTGTGCATGCAACTTGCCTACAATTTTCATGGGTCATGCAGGGTGCAGTGGTTGGAACTTGGAGACTAACTTTTGATTGAGTTGAATAAGGTGATAATTACGCCTCAACAGAATACATTAAATCATTTAGGTTCTTGTGCAAAATCTATACTTACACCTACACTCGGTTGACTGTTGTATACAGCCAGATTTCTAGATATAAACTGTGCTCCAGAAAGACAATTTTGGGGTATGCAGTGGCATAACTATGGAGGAAGTAGACCCCGCAGTTGCTGGGGGGGCCCAGGGGTCTGTTTCCCCAATAGTTTTAAAAGATTCCCCCCTAGCTACGCTCTTACCTTACTTGCTAGAGAGGTGGGGAGCTGGGTGGATACAGCCTGGTGGTTGGGCAGTTTGGCAGGTGGAATGAGGACCAGATAAGCGAATGATGTGCCCCACCAAAGATTGTTTTGCTGGGGGGGCCATATTAAGTAAAGGCATATAGGTTGTTCTCTATATTGAGACCCTTTGTGTGCATTGTCTGCAATGTGTGTATCCAAAACTTCTCTCTCTTTTGGAGTTGTGGAGGGGCAACAGACTCTATCACAAGGAACTTGAGGGATGCAGCAGAATGTCGTGCTATATCATGTTACCTGCAATTTCACTACCTCCTTCCTTATGGTAGATTTGTGTTGGCTGATTCTATCCCATGAGGGTTGTATAGTTTCTCCAGTGTATGCAAGGTCACTTGTAAACGACATACTCTGAGTCACATGTGTATTGACTGTGTATTCCAAACATCTTCCCTGAATACCGGTGTATGAACGTATAACATTTGAGCATCGGTTGCATCTGCCACAAGTGTGCATTTTTTTAGGGATGCTAAGACCCTCTGGACCACTGCGCCCAGATCGGCCTTGACTAATCTATCTCTCAAACTTTGAAGGCGCTTATAAGAAAGAAGTGGGGGTTCCTGGAACTCCAGAATATCCAGGTAAACTTTCATTAGCAAGGGCCAATGTTTGTGTATAATATGATGGACCTTGCGTACACACGGCTGATATGTGTGCACAAAAGGTATATGGGTCTGACATTTCGATCCCTATACCTTGTCTTGTATAGTAGAACCGCGGTCCAGTGTCTTAACCCTTTTCACCTCACGTACAAGCATCTCTTTAGGGTAACTCTTTGTAAATTTAGATGTCATCTCATCCAACCGCATTGTAAGTTTGTCCTCCACCATGACTATTCATTTTACACATAATAGTTGCGAGGAAATATTCGCCCTTGGATGTGCACATCAAACCACAATAAATTATTGCGATCACTAGGTTTGACATATAAACCCGTAAACACCAACAAATCATTGAAATAGCATCACCATTGTACACTTTTAGGGAAATGTAAAAATTATTCACAATGCGAAAAGTTGAATCTTTGCGCGAATGCAATATACCTGTTTTTGAAACTGTTTAGCGACCACTTCTGCCAGTGGAAGGCCGTTTGCGAATTTTATACTTTGCGCTAATGTGTTGTCAATGTAATAAAACTTCTTACTGAAAAAGCAGAGTGCACAATAATGATTCACAATGCACAATAATGATTCGCAATGCAATAACCGTTTAAGGAACAATATTACATTGCGAGATGTTGATTTTAACTCTTATTGGTTCGCAATGTTTTTCTCTTTGGGACTTTCCCCCCAATGTCTCTTAAAGGGCAACTAAAGTCTAAAATAGAATAATGTTAGAAATGCTGTATTTTACATACTAAATATAAACATGAACTTACTGCACCAGAAGCCTAATAAGACAAATGATTTATGCTTTCAAAGTTGGTGCAGGGGGCTGTCATCTTGTAACTTTGTTAGACATCTCTGCTATACCGAGATTATGCACATGCTCAGTGTGGTCTGGGCTTCAGTTGGGAGGTTACGATTAGGGATCGTCATAAATAATCAAAACAGCACAAGTCAAATAATATTTGCCATAGAAGCCAATACAGCAAGACTGATTAATAATCAGAATATACAGACTGCACTGGGTCTGTGGATACAAATCTCTACACAGTCACTGGCTATTTTACAGGGAAACAGACAAAAGTTCTTGAGTTCTGGGAAGTAAGGGGGGCTCCCCCCTGCTGTTTAAAAGTATTACTGTTTCCCCACAGCAATAAATGAAGGGAGAATTTCACTGCATACAGTCAGCTTTATTATAAAAACGGGACACATTTTTTAATTAAGTATATTGGAGATACATTAAAGAAAGTAAAAATTGGATTTTTTTTTGCCTTTACATTCCCTTTAAAAATGTTCTTTCTCAAATTCATGAAAATGTTGGTGTACATGGGAGCAATGTTGGACCCCAAAGCCGTCCCTTGTAGTTGGAGAAAAAATGTATCCTGAAATAGAAAATAATTATTGTGTAGGATAGGACCAACGACAGGAGTTCCATAAAGAAACCCATATGCTCTGAATTATAATGTGAATTCATATATATATATATATATATATATATAGCCCCCCTGGAAAACCTATTTTTGCACAACTGAACTGTAACTAACATAGTTACATGGTTAATTTAGGTTGAAAAATCCATCAAAGTCCATTAACAAAAAGTTACAAAGTTTGTACAAAGTATGCATAAGCTGACGCGCCCCATCAAGGCAGTGTCCATGCGTCAGTCATAAGTGACAAAAGCTTTTTTCTTTGGGGGGGAGAAAGACCATACCTGCTTTTCTCTTTTTTTAGTATGATCTCTTCCAAAGACACCATTAAGCGGGGGTTGGGAGAGCAAGCATTGAGGAGAGTGCCACCTCCCCCATAAAATGTATAATATTACTTAAACAAGAAAATGCAGCTCAATCCTTTTTAATTGGGTGCACGTGGGACAGGCTAAATAAACAAATTAAAAACAAGAATACTCCAGCACTCCAACATACAGCCCCCTGGGAAACCTATTTTTGCACAACTGAACTGTAACTAACAAAAATAGAAATTTTTAGTTAATCTGTATATTATATATTTTATGGGGGAGGTGGCGCTCTCCTCAGTGTTTGCTCTCCCAACTCTCCCGTGTCTTTTTTTGTTAGTTACAGTTCAGATGCGCAAAAATAGGTTTCCCAGGCGGCTGTATGTTGGAGTGCTGGGGTATTATTATTTTTAATATAAATAAAAAATATGTATGGTGGAAATGTGCAGAAGAATAGTATTGTAATTATATTGGGATCTATTTACAGAAAAACTCATGGTTTATCTCATGAGAACTCAATAATAGAAGGGGAATTCTAAAATTCAGTTAAGAGATACATTTTCTATTTTTAATAAATCTGGCCCAATGTAAGCTATCCCCGACATGAACTTTTTAGCAGTGGACCCCCACAGAAAGATCATTGGTCCCCTAAACTTTGTAAACAAGACATTTCCCATAAACATATATTGCTGCTGCTTATCACTCCTACTGGTCCCCCTATAGCTCTTTTCAGTAACATGAGTCGACAGGCGAATTTTCGGCAGCAATACGCAAATTCACTAAAGTACGAATTTACGCTCAGGTCAGCGAACGGTAGCGTAGTTGCGCTAGTGTTACTTCGCTAGGCAGAGCGATGTTATGCTAGTGAAGCCTAATTTGCATACGGCGGGAACTTTAAGTTATCATATAAGTATATGTTACAGCTACTACATTCCACTACACAAGCCCAGGAAACCTTTAATAAATTAAATAAAGTTGTCCTATTGCCCTACATGTGCTCCCTGTATAGTTGTGTTGCCATATGTAAGGAAATGTAGGGGGAAAGGAGGGTAACCCCCCAAAAAAAAATATCGATCTTTTTCAGACTATCACCCTCCTATGACAAAATACGCCAGCGTTTTTTGGGAAAAAAATTTATATATTTTTTTTCAACCTCCTATCTATTGTATTGAACTTCGCCTGGTCTGAGCAGGCGAAGTAACGTCTAACGTAAGTGCTAAGGTTCAGGAAAATGTTCATCTTAGTGAATTTGTGAATTTACGATCCTTCGTCAGTGCGCAACTTCGCTTGGCGTAAGGGTGCGAAGTTGCGCAAGTCTATCTACTTCGCTAGCGTAAATTCGCCAGATCTTAGTGAATTTCCGAAGTTACCAATTGACCTCACACTGGCGAATTAGCGCTAGCGTTAGACGCTTCTCGCAATAATGAATTTGTCCCTTTGTATCATAGTAGCTGTGGTTGAAAAAAAATACATCAATTTGTCAACTGGGAATTTCAGAACATTATGGAAAGTTAATCCTTTGGATCACTTACAATAGAATTTTGTTCGGGACCCAAAGTCTGTCAATGGGCAAGCTAATGTAAACTGATGCAGTTTGTAAGCTATTAAATATACAGATGCAGTCACTTGGATTTGTAAGCTAAATGCATCGTGACTCAGAGCTAATTGAAGAAACTGTGTTATCTAAAGTTATCATTGAGAGGAGAAATGGGGAACATGACTTCTATCGTTTATCAGTTTCATGATGCTTTTCAATGATATTTATAGATTGACCCCCAGGTTCCATTACCCAGCTTGTAATTAATAACAGCAGTTTATGAATCTTGTATTCTGTGGTTATTTATGAATTATTCATATACATATCCAGAAACCCTGTTGTCTCTGTTTGTAAATGGCAGATCATGTTAAGCCTTGGATAACAAGGCCATTTTTTATTTAACTTTACTTTCAATAACTTATGTATTTATGTGAATGATATGGCTAACACGGGATGCAACTATTCCAGTTCCAAATATTTATTTACTATTCATATGGTTTATGGGTATTTCTTTACAAAATATAATTATATAATTTAATTATAATTATCATTCACAGAAAAAAATAAATTCTTGTTTACAGCAAGTTTCAATTAAGGGATATTAGATCCTTACAATTTCCATTATTTATGGTTATTACAGGGGAAAACCCACACCAAAATAATTTTTTGCCTTCTCTCTGTAAATGCCAAGCCTGATACAATAACATGCTAGTGTAATAGTGTATGTGAACTGGGAAAGCATAAGGAAAGGTCTATTTCTGTCTGATTTCGTATCCCCTGTAAGATGCAGAGTACAGCCAGACCACTTATGCAAGTGCTTTTCAAATGAGCAATGGTTTTCCACCTCTTAGTGCACTTGAGTCTGGGGCGTCTGAAAATTACCCCCATTGTCTAACTGCTTCTGAATATTAACACTTCCTGTTTGATTCTGCTAATAAAGGAAATTGCATAACTATAGAGTGCAGGGTTTTACAGAGAATTAATTTTAGGACCCTTTTTTTTATGAAATAGCTAATCATTTAGCAACCATGCATTGATTTAAATAGGAGAGCTGGAAAGATTCAGAACAAGAAGACATATATATATATATATATATATATATATATATATATGTCTTCTTCTTCTGAATCTATATATATATATATTTATTTAAAAAAACTATAAAAATTCCAAGTCTAAATTGGCCATTCTCTAACATATGGAAATATTAATTTAAACCCCTTTAACCAAAGTTATTCTGCTTTAGTAAGTTTCTGGAAGAACTACTATTGGAAAAACCTAGAGAAAATCTTTATCTAAAAGGGTGGTCTGAATCAAGTCTGGACTGAGAATCAAAACAGGCCCTGGCATTTCAGTTTCATAGAGGCCCAATCAGCCCACATAGAGGCCCAAATAGCCCCCACCAGCCCACTAAATACTGACTTTCTATGGCACCTTATAGCAGCCTCTCTGGCTTTTGCAGATCCCACAGATTGCCAGTCCGGGCATGGTTTGAAGGGGTTACTGGCTCCAAATATATTTTGTGGGGCATGTATATGTTTTTGAGAAAATCAGCACCTATGTTATGCTATGAACATGAAGTTCTCTCTGAGCAGCATGCACTCTTGAAAAAAGTGTCCCCATAAATTTTAATGAAATAGATCTTTGAAGTCTAATTGCTAAGGCAATTAATTTAGGATTTTTGTACAGTTCAGTTAAATAGCCCTTGCTAGCTACCTGCCAGAGAGTTTGCCTTAGGGCAAATAGGGCCCTGTAAAGCCAAAAGCTGCCAATGTAATTATAGCTTATGTGTTTTGAGCGTTTATATAAAAGAATAATGGTCACTCTGGCACCTGACTTTTATGTGGTGCACTGTACACCCGCATGGATCACACACTGGCGACACAAGGTAGTGGAACCCAATGCTCTAATAATACTAAGCAGGGATTGAGGGGTTATGTACAGTAGGTATGTACAGACCTGGACTGGCAATCTGTGGGTTCTGGCAAATGCCAGAGGGGCTGCTATAAGGTGCCATAGAAAGTCAGTATTTAGTGGGCTGGTGGGGGATGTTTGGGCCTCTGTGTGGGCTGATTGGGCCTCTATGTACCTGAAATTCCAGGGCCTATTTAAAATTTTCAGTACTGACCTGGGTATGTATAACTTTATATAGTGCTACTAGAATACTCAGACATGTACAAAAGTAAAGTATAGAAAAGTAAAAGCAATAAATAAAAATGCAGAGATTGTGTCATCTGACAAAAAAAATAAAAAGGAGATCTGTCATGCAAATCTTACATTCACAGATTAGATTATATAAAGGTATCATGGCATAAATTTTATAAAGAAGGTGATCTAGGGTTTTGATTTGCTCACATGAAAGTAAGTAAGTTAAAAAAACACACATCCATCAAATTCAACCTTTCAAGTCTTTATATAACCTGTCTAACTGCTAGTTGATGCACCAAAAATCCAAAAGAAATCGGAAACTTTGTGAATTTCGGGAACATGGGCAGATGGCAGATTCCACCAACTGCGCATGCGCCCAAAAGTCACAAACTTTCCAAAAAAAATCGTAACCTTCGGGTGCATTCACAGTTGGAGGAATCTGATGGTTACAGAGCTTGCGCATGTGCCCCGAAAGTCACAAAGTTTCCAATTTCTTTTTTCAGAAACTTTGTGACTCCCTAGTACTACACCTGCACCAGAAAATGCCGGTTAATCCAGGAAGAAGAGCGGGAGAATATGGCGCCTGTGAACTCCGCTGGACCGGACCTGGAAGGAGGGGTAAGTAACAAGTTAGGGGCATTTGCCTGGGGGGCAGGTAGGCCGGGGGTGGGGGGGGGATTTTTTCATGTAGGGGTTGAATTCTCCTTTAAAACTATCTAATGTATCAGCCTGTGCAACTGATTCAGGGAGAGAATTCCAGATCTTCACAGCTCTCATTGTAAAAAACCCCTTCCGAATATTAAGCTGTAACATCCTTTCTTCTGATCGGAATGGGTGCCCGATTGTCAGCTGGAAGGACCTACCTGTAAATTAAGTCAAACAACTCATATCTAAAGCAGCTTTATGTACTACCTCAAATCTCAGAGTAACAGCACAGGCAATATTTTCACTTGGTGTTATGTTAACAGTTTCCATTTCAGAAGCAGGAATATATCACAGTATACAGTTTATATTCTAAATGCAGAATTCCAGTTAAGAGTTGTCCAAGACTCTTTTTTTGTCAGGGCATAGGCCAAGCCTGATTTTTTTTTACTAGTGCCATTCTGTATGGGAACTGTCCCCAGCCTACAGCTATAGCAATGTAAAAAAAAACATGATACATTTTACAAAGTCTCCCGATTTCACGGCCTCAATCAGATTTATTTGTATAACTTTGCTATGCTCTTGGCATCCAGTTACATGTGAGTATAACCATTTTATGCATGGTGCAATGGCAGTGCCCAAGAACCACTTTGCACACACTGATTTTCTCTCTGCCCAGGCTTAATGTATAGGCCTAGCATATTATCACCATTTCATCTTTCATCTTTTAGACCGCAGGCTTTTACGGGCTGTAAAGTCATTTCCCCATCATAATCTTATAATAAATGTAACAGTAAAATATTCCAAGTCCTCATGGCGGATTCTTTATTCTGTTGCAGAATAGAAAATGAGCTTGTGGAATTTTTGCCTATCCAGATGAAAGCATTCATCATATTCTATAATGTCCTTGATTGCAGTGGATTCTCCCAAAGTAAAACCATTCTGGCATGTCTTTGATGACAATTTTGATGAATGAGACCCACCATATCTGTAAAAAATGTATTTAAGAATAGTTGTGAAGTTGCTTGCACATGCATTATGAGCTTGCGCAGTTCGTAGAGCTCTACACAAATATGGAGACACAGCCGGTTTGATAGTTGGCATTAACAGATGACTCCTTAATATATAAGCAATAAATATGGGGACATACTGTTTTATGGGTAGTAGGGTGGTAAATTTGACCCATGTTAAATGCAGCTTACCTTCTGGATTGCTAAAAAACAGGAAAAATACACTGAAAATACTATGGATTTATCATCAAGACTTCCTTTAACTATAATGCTGAAACACTCAACTTTGGATCATATTGGAAAAGGCCAAATATAATCATACATAGTCTAATGCTGTTAGCCATATATTGTTTCAGGATGTGCAGACCAACCTTGATGGCCAGCTGAATACAACTTTATTGATTGTTTTCACAAAATGGGTAATTCTTGGGAGAGCTGTACCTGGGCAATGGAGCAAGATGTGTCCTGATCATGGCTTTCCTTATATCACTTTTATTCCCATTCATTCTGAACACTAGTTGTTTCTCGGTATCTGAGCTTTTAAGCAACATCTTTTCTTCTCTGATTTCTCTAAAGGGTATAATTTTGACCACATACTGTACATGCATTTCAAAAGGATCCCTTATTATTTTTCCTTCCGTCTAAGACAGCCTTGAAAGATGCACTGAGTTTGAGCTAATTTTGCATAGGTTTCTAGGGTTTTGTTCTCTTTTGTATTCTGGCTTATTTTCATATTCTTGAGTGTGTACTGTTATTCCCTTGGATTTCTCATTCTTCATCTATATGAATCAAGTAGCTCAGAAAGCTCCCTATAAACAAGGCCAATAGTGATTAAGCCAGAAAAAAAAAACGTGGCTAAGCATTTTTCTCTTGGGTTTCAGAATTTACCAAGGATCAAAGGGTCGACTTATCAAGTGCTATAGTTTTATAGATGCGTAATCCTAGGTAAACAATTACTGTATAATGAAATTACTTTGGCTGGTGATTAAAATGGGGGTTCTTTCCTGAGCAATAACATTCTTGAAATTGCAGAATATTTATCTGAAAGGTCTTGTCTGGATTACCCCAATTCCCCAGCCACATCAAATTAGGCAAGTAAGCAATTAATTAAAATAGAGTCTTTACCTATAAGAACATACGTTTTTGACCATAGTATCCATTTTTAATGGAGAGTCATGTTTCCCTTTCCCCAAGAAATAGCTGAAGCCCTGATGTACCAAATATCCAAATAATTTTTTCCAAATATCAAGAGAAAGGTTGAGAATTGCCTTAGGTGCACAACCCCCCATCAGGCCTATTTATGATAATTATGACAATTCTCCATAAGCCATATAAAAAGAAAACAAGGTACCTTGTATTTTCCAATAACAAAGAAAAATGTTCAGAAGTGCAGAAAATAAACCTTTTTTTGTATTTGGGACATTTTCACTTCCTGTTGTTGATGGCCCCTTACATTTAGATTGTCCATTTAAGCAAGACACAGTCAGTTTAGATTTTGATCTGTGCAATTCTTTGTTTTGGGCAATAATAATAAAATGCATGACTGTACTAAATAGAAGTTATTGATCAAAATGTTGCATGCTAGAGAAATATTTTCTTTGTACAGGTATGGGATCTGTTATTCGGAAACCCTTTATCCAGAAAGCTCCAAATGAATGCCCATCTCCCATAGGGGCAGATTCACTAAGATCCGAAAATTTGCCAGCGAAGGCTTCGCTAGCGTTTGCCGCACTTCGCTAGGCGAATTTTCGCCAGCGCTATGCAAATCCACTAAAGTGCGAATTTACGCTCAGGTCGGCGAATGGTAGCGTAGTTGCCCTAGTTTGCATATGGCGGGAACTTTAACTTATAATAGAAGTATATGTTACAGCCACTACATTACACTACACAAGCCCAGGAAACCTTTAATAAATAAAATAAAGTTGTCCTATTGCCCTACATGTGCCCCCTGTATAGTTGAGTTGCCATATGTTAGGAAATGTAGGGGGGAAGAAGGGTAACCCCCCAAAAAAAATTATCGATCTTTTTCAGACTATCACCCTCCTATGCTAAAATATGCCAGCGTTTTTTTTTGGGACTTAGAAAAAATTTTACATTTTTTTTTCAACCTCCTATCTATTGTATTGAACTTCGCCTGGTCTGACCAGGCGAAGTAACGTCTAGCGTAAGTGCTAACGTTGAGGAAAATGTTTATCTTAGTGAATTTGCGAAGTTACGATCCTTCGTCAGTGCGCAACTTCGCCTGGCATAAGGGTGCGAAGTTGCGCAAGTCTATCTACTTCGCTAGCGCTAATTTGCCAGAGCCAGTGTTAGTGAATTTACGAAGTTGCAAAATGACATCACGCTGGCGAACTACTGCTAGCTTTAGACGCTTCGCGCTTTAGTGAATCTGCCCCACAGACTCCATTTTATCCAAATAATCAAAATTTTTAAAAATGATTTCCTTTTTCTCTGTAATAATAAAACAGTAGCTTGTGCTTGATCCAAACTGATGTATAATTAATCCTTATTGGAAGCAAAATCAACCTATTGGGTTTATTTAATGTTTAAATGATTTTCTAGTAGACTTAAGGTAGTAGACTTAAGGTTAGGGATGCACCGAATCCACTATTTTGGATTCGGCCGAACCCCCGAATCCTTCCCGAAAGATTTGGCCGAATACCGAACCGAATCCGAACCCTAATTTGCATATGCAAATTATGGGTGGGAAGGGGAAAACATTTTTTACTTCCTTGTTTTGTGCCAAAAAGTCACGTGATTTAGCTCCCTGTCCCTAATTTGCATATGCAAATTAGGATTCGGATTCGGTTTGGCCAGGCAGAAGGATTCGGCCGAATCCGAATCCTGCTGATAAAGGCCGAATCCTGGCCGAATCCCGAACCGAATCCTGGATTCGGTGCATCCCTACTTAAGGTTCCAAATTAAAAATCCGTTATCCGGTAAAACCCCAGGTCCCAAGCATTCTGAATAACAGGTCCAAATACCTGTATCTTAAAGCATTTCTATATTATATAGTGGGGAAGAGGAGCCCACAGTTTCAGTGAAAGGCACTGGGAAACCCTCCTTTCAGAGACATTCCTGTGTGCATGAATTAGCAGCATTACATTGTACTAAGTATCACCCAACACCACCTTCAACTGGTGATGAATTATTTAATATACTGCTAAGCTGTCAATCAGGTCAGCATCTCATGTGGTCTCCTAAATGTACAGTATGCATTCCAAAGACTAATTGTAGAATTACTCCTCCGCTGTTTAGATCTTCGTGCAGGAACTCTGCTCTATTCTTCAGAACATTCATAAAACAATAACCACTGGGGGTAGTAACAAAGAAGTGTAAGACTGATCGAAAACATACTCCCATACAATAACTGATGTAAATGAGTATAATAAAACATTTTCATACAAACATTTCCACATGCAAGGGAGGCAAACTTTAATTTGAGATGCCACAATGACTTACTGTATTTATTTCAGTGGCATATGTTGTAGAATAAAGAAGCAACATATGCCTCTAGCTGGATCTCTAGGTGCAACAATGCTATTGCTACAGTGTGTATTTAGTATATTATAGAATGGCTAATTCTAAGCAACTTTTCAATTGGCCTACATTTTTTCTTTTTTTATTTTTTAAATGATGAGCCTTTTCCTTCTCACTCTTTCCCCATCTAAAAACAAATTCTCTGTATGGCTAGGAATTTATTGTTCTTGCTACTTTTCATTGCTCATCTTTCTGTTCAGGCCATCTCCATATTCCAGTGTCTTATTTATATCAATGAATGGTTGATATAGGACTTTGGACTGTAGCAAGCAGATTACTGAAAACAGGAGAGCAGTCTGGTTTGCTGTTTATGTGATTATAATTATATATATATATATACAAAAACTGCCGATGTAAACTGCACATGCTGAGCTTGGTTGATACCTGGGTGCCCATGCAAGTGAGATACAAACATAAGCCAAAGGTGATGGCACTCACAGGATTTAAGCAGAAAAGCCAAAAATTTAAAAAAGGAAGTTTGGGCAGATTTCCAAACCATACATTCCACTTGTGTGCTCTCATTTCATAAAGGGCTCATAGTTTGTATTCAGTCGCATTGCTGAAGTGCTCATGTTAAAAATTAGAACAGTTCATTAAAAATATACATACATAAAAACATACATTATTACTTTATGACTAATTGTTAGCATAAATATATATTCCTTCTCGAATTAGTATAACCCTATGCTAAGCTATGGCATCTAAGTTATAAATACAGTGCACACAATTATTGCATTTAATGGATAACCATAACAAGTTACTATACTGTTATATTGCCCTAGTTTTTAACATCATTTTATAGGTACCCAAGCTTAATAAAACATGGCATTGCTTTAACTTGTATCTAGTTTGTTGTACAGTGCTGAGCACGCTCAGATTCTTTAGATTGTAACATTACCAGACCAGACCATGTCGCATTTACAGACCAGCTTATTAATGCTTGTGTTTTCTATAATAAAACATTCTTAGGTGATGGGAAACTACAGCAGCAGAAGTACATTTTCTAATTCATTTGTAGAGCAGGGCTGTTCAACTGGAGCCCCCCAGGCTGGATGTGGCTCTCCAAGTAGGGCTGGATTTAACCAAGCTGCACAATGAGGCCACTTGGTCCCTTCACTGGCTGATTCTGGTCACGCCGCCCCAGTGGCAGGGTCCTAGCGCTGGCCTCTGTGCTCTCTAACAAAGAAGCACTGGGGAGCATTAAGTCCCCAGGGCTTTAAAGATGCGGCTGGTCGGCATTCCGCCCCAAAAATGTTGTTGCCCTAGGCCCAGGCCTATGTGGCCTCACCACAAATCCGGAAGGCAAAATATAAGCATAGGATTGCCCAAATAAAGTTGAAAACTTACCAAAGTAAGTCAGTGGCCCAGGTACTCCTGCCCCAGGCCCTCAGCTCGAGTAACAAACAAATTCCAGTAATAGCAATAAAGGTGTGGGGCACTCTGGAAACAAATTGTGGGGTGCCCCTCTGAAGGGTGTGGCACCGTGCACAGCTGGGGCAGTGCAGGACACAGGCATTTTAATACCAAGTATTGGGAAAGCCAGAAATGCCTGTAAGAAAGGGTTTAAGACGTCAAAACCTTTCCAAAAGAAATTATACAAATGTATTGGATTTAACTCGGAGTGAAAGAGCACCATTGCCAGAATAAAAACCTAGACATCTGTATTACTTCATTTTGTGCTTTGCAAAGGTAAGCCCAGACAGGTAACTGAAATTCAACTCTATTCACCTTCATTTTGAAATCTGACGTTGGGCTAGACATATTGTCGATTTCCCAGCTGCCCTAAGTCATGTGACTTGTGCTCTGATAAACTTCAATCACTCTTTACTGCTGTACTGCAAGTTGGAATGATATCACCCCCTCCCTTTCCCCCACCCAGCAGCCTAACAACAGAACAATGGGAAGGTAACCAGATAACAGCTCCCTAACACAAGATAACAGCTGCCTGGTAGATCTATGAACAGCACTCAATAGTAATAACCCATGTCCCAATGCGTACTATTCAGTTATATTGAGAAGGAAAAACAACAGCCTGCCAGAAAGCAGTTCCCCCCTAAAGTGCTGGCACAAGTCACATGACCGGGCAGCTGGGAAATTGACAAAATGTCTAGCCCCATGTTAGACATCAAAACTGAATATAAAAGAATCTGTTTGCTCTTTTGAGAAATGGATTTCAGTGCAGAAGTCTACTGGAGCAGCACTATTAACTGATGCGTTTGGGAAAAAAACATGTTTTCCCAAGACAGTTTCCCTTTAAGACATTTTGTGCATACAGCTACTAAAAATGCCTTACACAATTAAAGATGCATTGCACAATCCGACTTGTCCACAAGGTAGGGTGAAGTCGCCAAACCTCCTTCCAGCATACCACTCCGGTCACGTGGTTCAGCAAACAAGGAAAGAAACAGCGCATGGGCTGGAGGATAGGCAGGGTCAATGGAACGTAGGTAGTAAAGTAAATTGTAGATCTCTTAAAAACATAATAGTGAAAGATGAATCCATATATATAGAAGGAGGATAGATATCTGGCAAGTCCTACCTCCTAATAGTTTTAAAAATTAGTGGTATGCACAACTTTCCCTTGTTTGCTATAGTTTATATAGGAATAGTGACCAGCTCCCTGTTGTATATCCCACCCCTTCCAACTATAGTCAGGTGATCCCACTGGTGTCTAATAAAAGGGCAACCAAGTTTGGGAGTTTTACTTTGAAAGCAGCAAGTAAGTTGCAGGTAAAACTTAGTCCCTTTGTAAAATGTTTAATGAAGTAATGGAATTCTTAATGAATCAGATGCAATTTGAGAGTAGGACTGGCCAGATATGGGATGGCTTTGACGTAGTTGGCCAGCTTAAATATATTGCAATATATGGACAAACAATCCCTGTTTTGTTTAAAGGGCAAGGCATTTTTTAATAGTTGTATGCACAAAATGTCTCAATGTCTTAAATATATTGATAATGGGTTGAGTGCAGAGGACCTCTTGTATTTGTCTATATGTATTTTGTGGTCACAGCCTCATTGCACCCCCGCCTATAAATTAGTGGTGAGCGCAACTTTCCCTTGTTTGCTGAAAAAAAAGCTCCTGACTCTGGCATTTGGTATTAGGGTCCTAATAACTTGTTAACAAAATCCCTTCTTAGTAAGCACTCTGCCTTAGAGAGTACTTTGGGTATGCCACACCCAGTGGCAGATAGAGGCCCATCCCATGTCATGGGAAAACATGTTTTTATTTTCACAGTGCTGCTCCAGTAGAATTCTGCACTGAAATCCATTTCTCAAAAGAGCAAACAGATTTTTTTCTATTCAGTTTTGAAATCAGACATGTGGCTAGCCATTTTGTCAATTTCCTAGCTGCCCCTGGTCATGTGACTTGTGCCAGCACTTTAGGAGGGAACTGCTTTCTGGCAGGCTTTTGTTTTTCCTTCTCAATGTAACTGATTAGAACGCAGTGGGACATGGGTTTTTAATATTGCGTGCTGTTCTTAGATCTACCAGGAAGCTGTTATCTTGTGTTACTGATATCACACAAACTTGGAGTACAGCAGTGTGATTGAAGTTTATCAGAGCACAAGTTACATGACTTGGGGCAACTGGGAAATTGACAATATTGCTAGCTCCACAGCAGATTTCAAAATGAAATATAAAAAAAATCTGTTTGCTCTTTTGAGAAATCGATTTTAATGCAGAATTCTGCTGGAGTGGCAAATTTTCCCATCACAGTTTAAACCAGAGGTTTTCAAACTAGTGTGTTATAGAATGGCTAATTTTAAGCAACTTTATAGTTTAAAATATTTGCCTTCTTCTTCTGACTCCTTTCAGCTTTCATATGGGGGGGGGGGGTCAATGATCCCATCTAAAAAAACATAGGCTCTGTAAGGCTTCAAATGTATTCTTATTGCTACTTTTATTTATAATCTTTCTATGCAGTCCCTCGCCTATACAGTCTGTTATACAAATAAATGCATGGTAGCTAGGAAAATGTGGACCCTAGAAACCAGATTGCAGAACGTGCATACTGGAGAGCTGCTAAATAACTCAAAAATAGATTAATCACAAATAATAAATAAAAATGAAAACCAATTTCAAATTGTCTCAGAATATCCTTCACTATATCATACTAAAATTTAACTCAAAGGTGAATCCCTTGTAGAAGGCTCCACCCACATAGCTATACCTCCCATTCCATCCACTGCTCAGTAACAGCAGGGTGGAAATTAAAGGAAAACTAAAGTCTAATTAAAGAAGTAGCTAGAAATGTTGTACATAATGTTTTGGGCTTCTGTACCAGCCCAAGGCAACCACAGCCCATTAGCAGTAAAGATCTGCGTCTCCAAAGATGCCCCAGTAGCTCCCCATCTTCTTTTCTGCTAATTCACTGATTCACATGCTCTGTGCTGCTGTCACTTACTGAGCTTAGGGACCCACTCACAATATGCATTACACATAGAATAGAAATGTCACAATATAAGGCTGATTAATAATTAATACAGATAGTTACTGCATGGCACCACAGAAGCCAGTGCAATTAGTATCAGATTTTAATAATCAGCCCTGTAGCATCAGCTTATATTTCAGGTCAACTTAATTTTCTGCTTCATAATTTATGAGGACCACCAAGATGGTGACCCCCTGTGACAAGTTTGAAGTCCTGGATCATTGTTGCTATTGACAAGCTGAAACTTTAGGCTGGTGCAATAAGTTCAATTATGATTTTGACTTAATGTAGTCGGTTCATGTAGCTGATAGTATTCCAAGGGCTGTGCAATCCCCAACCATAGTCCT
>CM044441.1:114781727-114795195 GCA_024363595.1 Xenopus borealis
CATTTCAGTTGGCTAACGTTATGCTTTGCTTCATGAAAATGTCTTGCTACCGGGGTGTCATTGTGAGTTTCTATTTTGAAATTCCTAATATCTGACTTATGTTCCTTTATTCTTGTGTTTACTGTTCTGATTGTTTTTCCCACGTATAGCATACCACAAGGGCATTTTAGCGCATAAACTACATATGTGCTGGAGCATGTGGCATATGCTTTTAAAATGATTTCGGAGCCGTTGGAGGGGTGGTGGATATTAGGTCCTTTTATTATGGAAGTGCAGCAGTTGCAGTTGTAGCAGGGATAAGTGCCTAATTTTTTTGTTTGATGTATAATTTGGTTTCTTGGTTCTGTAGGGCTCAATAAATCTCTAAGTGTTAGGCCTCTTTTATAAGCAAATTGTGGAGTGTCCTTAAATAGATGGCCATATTCTCTGTCCATCTGTAATAATGGCCAAAATTGTTTAATTATGGTCTCTATTTATATTATATTTACTCACAAATGTTAGTTTCTGGGCTTTGTGAGTTTTTTTATTTTGTGTCAATAGGCTCTCTCGTGTGGTTTCTCTTACTTCATTTACTATTCCCTTGAGTTTTTTGTTAGGGTAGCCTTTAGTATTAAATCTTTCTGAGAGGTCAATAGCAGCTTTTTCAAATAATGTGTCATTTGATGCTATTTTTCTCGCTCTTAGGTACTGGCCTTTTGTTATTGCTTTTATGATTCTTGGATTGTGAAAGCTGTCAGTACGTAATATGTTATTACGGTCTGTAGGTTTTCGATATAAATTTGTAATAAGTTTTCCTTCTTTAATTGTTACCTTCACATCCAAGAAGTTTAGTTCATTAATCACAGAACCTCTGCCGTGTAAGTAAAGCAATAATAAAACAATATAAAGTAACTGATATAGGAGTTACAAAGTTAAAGAAGCTGGTGACCCAAAAACATAAGTGACGTTGATATATGAATAGAATTTAGCCTATGGTTATTGTATGCTACATATATTGAGTATTAACCCTTAAGTAGGCTTTTCAGCAATGCTTGGATTATTGTACAGAGATAGACCTTGAAAAAAGGTAGTTTCCCTGTAATGGACTTGGAATTATGAACTTTAACGAACGAAAATAATGCACCTTATGGACTTTAATAACCACTGCCAATGGAATATTTCACTATATGGACTTTATTAATATTTATAAATAATTTATGCACCGATCATAACTAATTCATGAAATACTTCACCAATAAGAATGGTTTAAATGTTTTAAGTATTTATATAAATATATACGCACTGACACTTTAAAAAATGTATTAATTAAAAAATGTATTAATTAAGGTGATTGAGGGAGGTTTCTGGGTAAGAAGGTATATATACCCACAATACTTTGTAAAATGTGCACTTGATAAAGGGTTCTACCCGAAACATGTAGTGTACCACACACTGCTAAAATAAACGAATATTTGCAGTTAATCAAAGACTGCCTGAAGCTGATTATTCCAATCTTCTATAAAAGTTAAGGTGCAATAAGTTCAGTATATAAAATATGCCATTTTTAATCGTATTCTTTTTTAGGGTTTAATTCTCCTTTAAGACCACTGTCAGCCAGGGATGTCTCTGATTGTGTTTTTACACCAATGAAGAACAAGGGGATTTGCTGTGATACCACTCAGTATATGCAGAGAATGACTGCCTACCCCAGTCCGGTTTGTAATCAGAGAGGGTGAGGGGGGGTCACCCTGTCTTCAAGGAGTCCAATACAGAGCCTGTGAGCCATGGTCACCCCAGTCCAGCACTGTTTCCATAACAGTGACCACTCCATCACTGAACTGTCAATCTATTTCTGATTCTGGCAAATACCAGAGGGGCTACTGTAAGAATTCAAAGACCCATTTATTGGGTCTCTTGGGTGGAGGGGGACTGTTCAGGCCTTTGTGTACTTGTAATGCCATCTTAATCTGCCCTGCTTGTTACCTGGCCTCTTCTTCATAACAATGCACAATCCCAGGGGACTACTTGCATAGCACCTTCACCATCTTATTTCTTCTCCCAGGTGTACTCTACTGTGATTATATAAAGCACAAGAGCAGCACAGAAATTTCAGGAAAATAACATCTCACAAATGCCTCAAGTTCCTTTATATTGCCCTAACAACTTGGGGTTAGACGGCATCTCTATTTGGCGTCATGTGCAGTAGCAGGCATTTGCCGGTGAGGATCTTCTGCGCATGCACCAGAAGACGGCGATGGATCCAGGAAGAAGACCACTTGGGGGAAGATGGTGTCTTTGAACTCCGCTGGAGAGGACCGAGAAGAAGGGTTAAGTAACAAGTTAGGGGCATTTGCCCGGCGCAGGAGGTAGGCCTGGGGGGGGATATGGGGGAGGGGTTTTGTGCTGGAAGAGTTTCCTTCTCCTTTAAAGTGCTGTAGGTTACAGTTTGTTACACTGTTATATAAGTGCCACTTCCCAGGTGTTATCCAGGTGCCCCCAGAGCTAAGATGGCTATAGATGCAAAGATCCGCTTGTTTGGCGATATCACCAAATGAGCGGATCTTTCCCCAATATGCCAATCCCTGGCAGGGCTATATTGGGGTAATCCAAACGTTCCGCTCTAAGGCCGAATGATCGGATTCCGACTAGCGCAATGGACTTCTGACAGGTCGGTCGGAAGAAAATCCAACCTTCCCGATCGACATTGTGTCTGGATATCGGTCGGAAAGACCCGTCGGAAGCCCCCATATATGGGCAGATAAGCTGTCAAATTGGTCTAAACGACCGATGTCGGCAGCTTTATCTGCCCATGTATGTCCAGCATAAGTCTTTGAGTTTTTTTTTTTATAAAACCACTGAAGGAGGATTCTCTCCGCAGGGTTTCAGGAATGGCATTCCAAATATAAGTGTCAAGAGAGAAGGGTTTGATACGGGAAACAGCAGTATTATTGGGGAGTACAAATAAGCGGTTGCTTTGAGAGGAGTGAAGCTTTTGGCCAGGAACATATAGAGAAACCAAAGATGAGATGTAGCTATATGGCCAGGGCTGCCATCAGGGGGGGGCAAGTGTCCTGGGCCTGAAGGGGGGCCCGGCAGTGATGCACTTTTCAAAGAGATGTCCCTGAATAGCTGAATGCGGACGTACCGAACAGTTCGCATACAGGAAGTCCTGAAGTGGCAGAAAGACCCAAAGTCATGAAGGAGCCGACACTGAAGTCCTGAAGCGGTGAAAATACCCGATGTCACGAAAGGAGCCGACACAAGTCCTGAAGCCACAAGTTGAATTCTACTGACACCAATGTGGGTTTTTTGTTTTTTTTTTATCCCCTGGCCACCAATGTTTTATTTTAGTACTCTATAGGCCCCTGCCACCATTTTTTTTTTTTTTTTAATAGGGCCCCAATTTTTTTTTTCTTTTAAGGGGGCCCTGGCACCAATGTTTTTTAAAAAAATATTTTTTGGGGCCCCAATTTTTTTTAACTTTTAAGAGGGGCCCCGCGCCAATGCTTTTATTAAAAACATTTTTTAAAGGAGACTTATAAGATAAATAAAAAAAAACAAATTTTGTAGGCAATAATCAGTAATATATGGTGTTGCTTTTACATGGTGCTAAAAATTAATATTATCTTTAAAAATAGCCTCTTTATTAGAGCTCCCTATAGAGGTTCGCTGGTCCCTGTCTGTGTTTCAAATGAGGGGTGGGCATGTCCTAACAGTCCCTGCCAGAGGCACAGTAGGAGGGGGACAGCCAATCACAGCCCTACAGTCACACAAGCACAGACAGGCTTCAGTTCCCTATCAGGTCCTGCTAGCTGCTGATTGGTTCCTGTCCTACAGTTCAGTGAGCTGAGAGCCTCCGGGTCCCCTGCACAGCCTGGGAATTCAGGGAGCAGGAAGTGGAGGGGAAGGGAGGGATTATTAGGGTTTTTGCAGAAATTTCAATAAATCAGCCTGAAACTACATTTTTAAGCACAATTCTACTATATCTAAATGAGTATAATGTACTGGTACATAGTAATTTTTTACACAATATGTCTCCTTTAAGGTGGCCCTTGCGCCAATCAATATAGACCATGAATATGCGTGGGGGTGTTTACTTTTAACTTTGATGTGGAGTGGGCGGGATCAGGGGTGGGGCTTGGGTGCCTGGGTTGAAAATTGTGTTGTAGGGGGCCGTAATTATGGCTATAAACCTGTGTACAAACCAGAGTGTGGTAGAGAGGGATGCTGGGACGAGCAGACGATTGCTGGTTTGGCTTCCCTGTTCTGCAAAGCATCCTTGCCTTGCACACTGCTGTCCCTTGCTTTGCTCTGTCCCTGCTCGTTACAATGCCGGGCGCTTCCGATGTCAGCCTGCAGGCGGCAGCGCATTGTGCGTAAGCAGCTTTGGTGAATAGCGAGGTGCGGCTAAGCGCTAGCATGACGTACTCTGGCAGCTGGGCTGGGAGACGCAGAGACCGCAGCAGCGGGGAGGGTGATACAAGAAGTAAAGTAAACAGAGAGCGGTGGCGGCGGCGCTGCCTGGCCCTGACCCCACTCACATTGGATTAGGAACACTGAAGCCTCCCTGCCCTGTTTGAGTCACCGGAGCAGCGCTGCGCAGCATGAGCCCGGACTATTCTCTGTGCCATCTCCAGAGCGGTAAGAGCGCAACGCAAGATCAGCCTATGCTAGCATTTGTACATGACTAGCGCACAGGTGCTGCTGCTGAACCTGCTGACTGAGGCTAGGGAGGCTGCAGTGGGGCTATAGAGGCTGCAGTGGGGCTAGAGAGGCTGCAGTGGGGCTAGAGAGGCTGCAGTGAATTATTGGTGGTACTTGCACAATAACGCTGCTCTGTGCGCTAGAGGATGCATGGTCCTGTCCGCTTGGGGCAGCCTGTAGGACTGGGGCTGGTAGAGCTGGGGCATTGCAGGACTGGGGGTGCATGAGTATTCTGCCTGGGAATGAGTAGGAGGGGCACATAGTATGGCAGCTCTGTATGTGACAGGTTGCCCTTGGGGGTATTGCTACAAAAAAAGATTTGTGTGCTAAAATGCACCAAGGTGAATAATAACCAGCAGCTGTCTGTATGGCTCCTGTCTCCATTCATTGCATCTGTCTTATCCTTTTCTCCATTGATCAGGTGATGTGATAACCCTACCAGTGACTGAAATCAATTGGCAGCCATCAGGGTATTGTTGTACTACAAATCCCATCACCCACAGACAGCTGCAAGCCATGGGTTAGTTCATCAGCTGGGGGGGGGCTGCCATTTATGAAATACCTGCCCTGTTATCCTATAAACACTCCGCAGCCTCCCTGATACAAGGTGGCACTGCAAATAAATAAATAAGACCAAGAGGGCCCCTGTTCTTATATATCTCTGTTCTGATGTATCCCTGTTCTGATGTATCCCTGTTCTGATTACCAGCAGCGTTGGCCAATGGAATGACAATATGAGATGTTCTGTGTTCATATGGGTGCTATTAGGTCGCAATGAGGTCAGTGCACAGAAATGACTATGTGAGGACAGGAGGGGAGATCAGATCTACCTTGACTAATGCTTTAGTGCTGGTTCTGTCAGTGTGTGCAATAGAAACCTAGTGTTACACTTGCACATGACATGCTTTATTATTCAGACCGTATATAGGCATTATTCCGCTCACAGCCCACCCATTGCCTGTGTCCCCCCCTGCACTCAGAGTGAGCGGAACCGGAGCCTGTTCTGATGCTGCCAGTTATGAGTCACTATGTATGTTACGTGTGATGGATCTGTGTATTGTGTCAGACTTGCTTCTCACTCACCGTGACTGTTACATTGTGCAGCATAGATGGGAACCTCAGGGCTCCTCCGTGTACTTGGTTATTCCAGCTGTCAGATAATTAGCAGGAAAAATCCTAGGAAGATGGTGTTTGTGGACATCAATTTGTGCATCTGAGATGGAGGGCCCCAGAGATATTTACCGGCACTCATTCTGGGTTTCCACCATTGCTAACCATATTTTTGTTTATAGAACATACAAATATATATATATATATGTTCCAATTGCATTTCCTTCCACTGTTGCACTACAGCTCCCCAATATTTTAAAAAATCCCAAAGGAATTTGTCTAATGTTGGTAAGAGATTTGGTTCTGCAACTGCTGGGGTTGCAGAGTGGGCATCCCATCTCAACAACATCAAGGAGATAAAGTGGCACCTATTTATTTATATATTTTATACATGCAGAAAGTAGCTTATTATTTCACCCATATTACTTTAATCACCCAGTTCCATTTATCCAGGGCCGCAATGCTTCATTATACATACACACATATGTATATATATATATATATAACGAGGAAAAGGCACAGAATTTGCTGCCACTGCTTTTTTTTGGGTCAGATTGGCGAAAGCCTCACTTCATTTTCATACATACAGGTGTGGGATCCATTATATGGATATCTATTTTCCAGTAGCTCCGAATTATAGAATGGCCTTCTCCCATAGACTAATTTTATCCAAATAATAAACATTCCTAAAGCCGATTTCCTTTTTCACTGTAATAATAAAACAGTACCTTGTACCTGATCCGATTAATTAAACATTACTGGAAGCAAAGCCAACCTATTGAGTTTATTTAAGGTTTACATGATTTTCTAGTAGATTTAAGGTATGAAGATCCAAATTATGGAAATATACCTTATCTGGTAAACCCCTGGTCCCCAGCATTCTGAATAACAGGTCCCATACCTGTAATACATATTTTTTTGTTCTGGTATTAAAGGACAAACTAAAAATTACTGGGGGTTCCAATTTGTTAGGCACCCCCAAGTGATAAAATCACTAACCTGGGACCCTTACTGGTGCTCCCTTTCTTAAAGAAATAAATAAATACAGTAGCCAAGGTTATGATATGCAGAGCTTGCAGCTTCCCAGGGACCCCCAGGTTCATCACTGGTGGAGCATTCACCATACAGAACTTCTTCAGTTGTTTCATTCACACACCTTCCATTGATACAGGGCATCCCTGGGAAGAAATCATAAATGGAAGCTGAAAACTCTACAGACTGTAGCCCTGGGTTGGCACATTTGTTCAGGGTCGGACTGGGGGCCCCAGAGCCCACCGGGAGGTCCCCGCCGCCTCCTTCCCTGCTTCCCCCGCCACCTCCTTCCCCCCCCCCACTGCCTCCTTACTGTGACATGCACATGTGCGCTCGCTAGCCAGGGCAACCCCACTGTGACTTGCGCACAGCTCGGCGCGTAAACTGCTGCTCGGCACAGAGTGGGGAAAAATACATTTATAATCGGGACAGGGAGTCTGGCCCGGCGGGGGCCCATGAGGGTCATGGCCCGGCGGGGGCCCATGAGGGTCAGGGCCCACCGAGTTTTTTCCCGGTGCCCCGCCAGGCCAGTCTGACCCTGCATTTGTTTACAAAGCTGAAGTGTGTCATCCTTTTTTGATGGTGAGAATGAACAAACTGATGATCACTGGTGAATTTGGGTTTTATTTTCCTTGAAAAAGTCTTTCTGGGCACCAGTTGTAGATTTCTATGGATTAGAACACCTTAGAAAATTGGAAGTTTTTGCCAATCCTATGAGTACGTGTGGGATCACACAAAATGTGTTAGTGAGAGGATTGTCTGGTAAATAAAATTGCTTTTAACTTCACAGCTACCGACTGATCTGTTGAGTGCATGTCACAAGGGCTCTATATTGGTGTTTTTTTTTTTTTTAAATCTCTTTATTTATGATTTTTTTTCACCATTAATGTATAATCATAACATTAAAGAAGTATCTGCATATAACAACAGTATATCAAAACAATATGCATAATAATACATAAGAAAAAGAGAAAAAAAGGAAAAAAGGAAAAAAGGAAAAGAAAGAAAAAAAAAAAAAAAAACACGTAGCATGTATTAGTGCATAATTAAAGAGGAGGATCGAGGAGATGTGGCCATTGTTTGAGGAGGATATGAAACAAAGTTTTCTTCCAAGTCAAAAAATTATGAGGGTTGTATCCAGTATGTTTACCTAAAGTTTATATTGGTGTTTTTTTTGTCATAAACCTTGTTTTGCTCATGTTTATAGTACAGGTATGGGACCTGTTATCCAGAGTACTCGGGACCTGGGGCTTTCTGGGTAAAGCATCTTTCCATAATTTAGATCTTCATACCTTAACTCTACTAGAAAATAATGTAAACATTAAATAAACCCAATATGCCGCCGATCTTTCCATAATTTGGATCTTCATACCTTAACTCTACTAGAAAATAATGTGAACATTAAATAAACCCAATATGCCTCCAATAAGGATTTTTGCCTCCAATAAGGCTTCATTATATCTTAGTTGGGATCAACTACAAAGTACTGTTTAATTATTACAGAGAACAAGGAAATCATTTTTAAAAATGCTGATTATTTTGTTATAATGGAGTCTACAGGTGACAGCTTTTCTGTAATTCAGAGCATTCTGGACAATGGGTTTCCAGATAATGGATCCCATACCTGTACTGCATTGCCAGAGTTAAAGTGGGGAAAACACTGCTGCTTGATATCACTCTGATTTGCAGTGCAGAATTAAAGAGTGACTGCAGTTTATTAGTGCACAAGTCACATGGCTGAGGGCACCTGTGAAACTGACAACATGTCTAGCCCCATGTCAGATTTAAAAATTAAATATAAAACAAATCTGTTTGCCCTATTGAAAAACAGATTTCAATGCTGGATGAGCACTAATAACTGATGCATTAAAAAACATGTTTTCCTGTGACAGAATCCCTTTAATAATAACTTATAAGGGCAAGGGCACACACAATATTTCTAGGTGTTTTGTTAACTGAGTGACATACTGTAGAATTTCCAAGCAATTTCTTAGCTGGGATTTCAAACTAATGAGGAGCAATTCCAAGCATTTTGTTACCCACCCTTGCAGGCTTGCAGCTATTGACCATTCTACAAAATGATGGAAATTGCTACTTGTACCATTGACTTTAGGCTCATCCTATTGCAGCCTAACACAGCTTTGGTTAATATGGATGCTTTTTTTAATATCCAAAATTCTCATTCACCATACAAAATTCTCATTCACCACACAGAACTACTAAGGTGTGTAGCCTCTTTTTTTGTTTGGGGCAAGGAAATACAACGTCATACACTCATATGTTTTCTGACAATATGTTAGCTATTTCCAGTACACGGAATGCAGCCTGTATTTCCCTATAGTCCTGCTCAGTCTCTTTCAGTGCAGTAAATGTACATATATACAATGTACATGTAATATATTGCATTAAAGGGTTCTTGTCTTCTGAAAAAAAGTGTTGTCTTTTGTATGGACCATTTAAACTAACAACATTGTCACATGATTATTTTTAATTCAGTTGGTGCTAGACTGCCGTATGCTTTAAATTCCAGTGTTTGTTAAGGCAATGGAGTTATTCCCAGCATTTTCCCAATTGTGTGTTTGTAAAGGTGTGCTGGAAAATGCTAGGGATTACCCTCCATTCACTGCATTGCTATTAACTTTAACAATGACCCGTGAGTGTACTACAAGGGTCCAGATAATCATCATGATAGTCAGCGATGGGGCAATTGCCAGTGTTTTGCCACCTGTGAAGCTTGAAAATGAGTGGGAAATTACACTCTACCATTGCTCTAGTTATTAAAATGTGGATTTCACCATGAAAATGGTTCAAAGATCTGAGTAGCCCAAATGTTTGTTACCTCATTATATAGAAATGTCAGCTCACAGGCCCAGCATGTTATATTTTTAATATAAATTGTGTTTTGCTTTTTTGTCTTTTGCTTTTGTCCTTCCCCCCCCCCCCATTCAAATGGTAGTAACCTTTGTGAAAATAAATAGGAATTGTGTTGCCTTTGTATATTCATCCCTGAATCCTGTATAGGTATGAACAGTAAGGGGGTGATCTTTGACATTTAAAGTATTTGTGTTCATTAGCATCACTTGCACATGGAACCCTCTTGTTCTGTGCAGAAGATGTTTTTCTGCAATTAAATGAGACATACAGGGCAAAGGTAGAATATCCCATGATATATCTATATATATATATATATCTGTCCAGCTCTGGTATGGGGAAGGGGGTTCCATTTGCATGCAAATGAAGCAAACATGGAAATGCCAGATAAATAATTTAGCTTGTGCGTGCTAGTGATGACAGGATGCCAATTAGTCGGCTAAAGTTCTAGAGCTAGAAATCTCTTTGATACATTAGTGATGTGAAATGCATTGTAGGAAACCACAGACCAAAACTAAATTGCCTCCTGGTTTATATTGGAAGGGAATGTACAAGCAGCTGTAGATAAAAGGTAGGTGCAGTTCTCTTTGAGAAAGGGTTAAGAGCAGCAATCTCATTCCATTGTAATGAACTAAAGCTGGCACAGCAACTAGCAGGGACATTGTCTACTTGGCTTGGCAGAGAATATTACTGATAGTTCTTGCAGAAAGCTCTGTACACCACACATTTATCAAAACTCACCCACTTTTTATTCATTCCTATAATTAGAAGCATATTAATCAAATGGTGAACTTTTTTGCCCACTGTTAAATACACTGCTAAAAATCCCATAGGATGAAATAGAAAGTGGGTGAATTTTTCTGTGCTGCTGGGGTTATTTTTATCCAGATGGGCTAGCAAAAGCAAACCATTGTCTGTAATGTCTGATGAGATGTGTATGATTCTATTTATTCTGTGTGGCATGCCATCATAATCAGTTTGTTTGATCGGACTCTGGTGTATTGATTGAGCAAAGCAGAAAATCGGGCTGCCCAACATTTCCCCACCTCGTAAAATGCTTAATGTACAAGCACTAACCCCAGCTAAATTGAGCCTTAGAACAAGCAAGGGAAGTAAACAGTTATTTAATTATTTATAATTCATTAAATACATGTGTAAACAATATCTTTTGCCTCTCTGTGTAAGCAACTATGAGGTGGTTTGGCTGTAGAAAGAGCCAATCACTGCAGAAGTTGCCAGGATTTGTACTCTTCATTAATGCAGGGGCCACTATACAAGAGCTCTGTCAATATTCCGGTTAAAGTAAAAGTAGGGCAATACTCATGCTGACACAATTGTATGGCATCTATTTGTACAGACTATGAGCAAACATAGGGGTTGTTCCTGCTAATGCCTGGGATTGGCAGGTCAATGTCCTACTCAAGACTGAAAATAGAAGCTGAGCTACCTTTATGGTTGCTCGATGGATACAAAGCAACAGGGGAATACAGGCATGTGGTCCGTTATCCAGAAACCCATTATCCAGAAAGCTCCGAATTTCAGTAAGGTCATCTCCTTTAGATCCCATTTTACACAAATAATTCAATTATTAAAAAATTATTTCCTCTTTCTTTGTAATAATAAAACCGTTCCTTGTATTTGATCCCAACGAAGATATAATTAATCCTTATTGAAAGCAAAACCAGCTCTTTTTAGGTTGTTAAGGTTACATAATTTTCTAGTAGACATAAGGTATGGAGATCCAACTTACACTAAGATCCCTCATCTGGAAAATTCCAGGCCCTGAGCATTCTGGATAACAGGTTATAAGCCTGTATTAAGTTATCCATTTGGCAAATAAAATGGAAAAGTATTATGATTGTACTGTGAGCTGCCACCAGCAAAAAATCTACGTAAAATGATTACTGTCCTGTAACCCATCCTTCTGCCTTCCATCCAGATCCAATAATTTAGATCAGTGCTATTTAACTGTCCATATAAAAAGACAAATTATACAATAACTTGCTGTTTGTTGAGATAACAGACAAGACTGCCCATACAGAAGTGTCTAATCTTTGGGTTGCCCAGTAAGATACCAGCCAAGCAGCAACTGCACTGCCTAGAGTAGATCCTAAGTGGTGCAGACTTTTAATATGTCATTGAGTCCCATGATAAGGCGCACCATAGACCTTTATCCACAGTATAGGAAGTGGCAGTACTGTTATAACATTTAATGGCCTTATGCATTGGTGTAATACTTGCACTGTTCTCATCTTTCCAGGACTTAGGCTAATTAGTAATTATTACAAATGTGAGAAACTCTTTTACAAAAAATGTAACAAAGGGTGATATAATAAAGTGTACTCTGAACTTGTAGTATTCAGTAGAGTTTAACAGGATTCAGTCACTTTATTTTTTATATCTCTGAAATGCAGAACAGCAACAATGGGTGCATATGGTTTGGGTTCGTTAGCTGAATCCATTAGCCAGAACATTTATCCACAAAAACTGCAAATTATGGAAGGCCTGAAATTTAACCAAATAATTAAAATTAAAAAAACATTATTTTCCTTTTCTCTGTAATAATTAAGCAGTACCCTGTACTTGCTCCCATCTAAGATATAATTAATCCTTATTGGATTGGGATAAATTCATATTTAAATCATTTTTAGCAGACTTAGCATAGATAAGCATTCTGGATAACCGGTCCCATTTATAGAACTGATGCACCACTATAGCTGGGACTGAGAGCACCTTATCTGAAGAATTTAGTGCTAAATAAACTGATATTTTTTAAGGAGAATTTAACCCTTGTTTTTAAATACCTCTGCCCCCCTCTCCCCCAGCCTACCTGGTACCCCGGGCAAATGCCCCTAACGTTTACTTACGCCTTATGACAGATTTTGTCCTCGGGAGTTCATGGGCGTTGACTTCTTTTCTTCGGTCTTCTTTGGAATCAGAGCAGTGTTACAGCGCATGTACAGTTGGAGCAATCTTCCTATCCCGAACAACTGCATTTCAGAAAAAAACATGATTTTCGGCATATGACGAAGTTTATTCCAACTGCGCATGCGCCGCAACTCCGCTCACTACATGAAGAGGACTGAAGAAAAGAAGATGGCGCCCATGAACTCCCAAGGACAGAATCTGCACGGAAGGATAAGTAAAAAATTGGGGGCATTTGCCCGGGTTACCAGGTAGGTTGGGGGTCTATTTAGGGTAGGGGTATTTATTAAAAGGGTTGCATTGTCCTTTAAACTCTGTACCTAATGTGATTCCCACGTATATTGTAATAAATGCAGATCACTGAGTGAGACCACTTGCAGATCACTTATTAGTTGTGATGTTGTTGGTCCAGTTCTGTAATTTGCTATACAAAAGTCCCATGGTGAGTCAGTGAGCCTCTATACTTCACTGGCATTTACGGAATTCTGCTGCCCTACTAAAACAGGTGCAACATTGATACGTCTATTTAATAATGCTTTTTTGGGAAATGGCTTTTCTGACAGTTGGTAGTGGAATATGGGAAATGTAGTTTAACATCAGCTCAATGGCTGCATGTTAGACATCACGCAAATATATTTGTGTGATTTTGTTTGTTTAAAATGGTAGTGGTTAGACTAGAGATGCCAGCCAGTGGCCCACCAGCTTCTGCTGTGACAGCCAGAGGGTTATAAATGTCATATCCCTCCCTCAGATGATGATGGAAATGATGTTTGCTGCAAGCCTTCAGACTATAACTGACTTCTTTCCTTGTACTAAAAATAAAGAGGTGAAGATTTTAAATGGGTAT
>CM044441.1:114795205-114817912 GCA_024363595.1 Xenopus borealis
CCGCCTTATGCACGGTGCCACATTGACTCACTTCAAAGTTAGAGGCTGCAGCATGCTTGTGTGATTTCTAATTGGCAATTTTCTGAGAAGTGTAGGGGTATTATCCTTGGAGCCCCTATGGAATTAGGTCATGCCATTACTTAGTCATGTTTAAGTCACTGCTAATGTATGATGGAACTCCTCTTCTTTTTAGTGTCAGTTTAGGGTAGAAATGGTATAAAGTGTCATAAAGAGCCATTTTGCCTATCAATTGTCTGTTGACTTGTAGAATTGTACATCTATTTCTGTTGCAGATAAAAAAAAAATCAAACACTAGATTGTTGAATTCATCGTTGGAAATGTGGAATTTCCGTTATATTTCACGGATCGGACAAGTGTACTGACAATGACAATCTTACCCAACTTCTGTACTTATTCCTGACTTTACCGGTTTCAATCCCCACAGAAGATTTGTCCCGTTTTAAATCCAATGTACTTCAAATTAGATGGGCCAAAACCCCTCCCAGAGAATGTTATTCAATCTTAACACACCCAAAAAATAAAGAAGGTTTAGGCCTTTCAAATTGGATTTATTATTATAAGGTTGCCCAGATTTCTCATATCTTAACCATACGTCAAGGATAGATCTCCCCAACTGGGTTTCTCTAGAAACTACATGAATACAACTTTACACCCCTGCAGCTTTGATTTGGTGTCTCCCCAAACAGAGACCATTAGTAGGGAGCGTTTGCCTAGGTCATACCCTGAAAATATGGGATTCATTTTGCGGGAAATAAATCCCATATTTTCAGGGTATGACCTAGGCCACATACACCTGCAATGTCTCTTATAAGTAATCCATTGTTTATCCCAGGAATAGATATTACGGCCTTTAAATGGTGGACAACAATACAAATATAGTTTGGGACAACTATATTCCCTCAGTGGACCGTTTTCTTATCAGAATTTCATGGATAAACATTCTGTCCCTTTGATAGAACACTTCCGTGTCCAGTCTGGTGCGGTGATCCTCTTTATGGGTTAAAATTAGGTCCCCTGATATTTGTATTTAATGTCCTCTAATGTACTTGTAAAGTGTAATCATGTCCCCTCGCAAGCACCTTTTTTCCAGAGAAAACAACCCCAATCTGGATAGTTTACCCTCATTCCTCTAACCAGTTTAGTTGCACGCCTCTGCACTCTCTCCAGCTCATTTACATCCCTCCTAAGGACTGGAGTCCAAAACTGCACTGCATACTCCAGATGAGTTCTTACTAGGGATCTATAAAGAGGTATAATTATGTTTTCATCCCTTGAGTTTATGCCCTTTTTTATGCAGGACAGAACCCTATTTGCTTTAGAAACTACAGAATGACACTGCCCAGAATTAGACAACGTGATATCTATAAAAAACCCAAGATCCTTCTTACTTGAGGAAACTCCCAACACACTGCCATTTAGTGTATAACTTGCATTTATGAACATTGAACCTCATTTTCAAGTTTGCTGCCCAGTTTCCCAACTTAGACAAATCACTCTGCAAAGTGGCAGCATCCTGCAAGGAACCTATAGCTCTGCACAATTTAGTATCATCTGCAAAAATAGAAACCGTACTTTCAATGCCCACATCCAGGTCATTAATAAACAAGTTGAAAAGCAAGGGACCCAGTATAGAGCCCTGAGGTACCCCACTAACAACACTGGTCCAATTAGGAAATGTTCCATTTACCACTACTCTTTGTAGTCTATCTTTTAGCCAATTCTCTATCCATTTACAAATACTATGTTCCAGGCCAACATTCCTTAATTTAACCAGTAACCTTCTGTGTGGCACTGTATCGAATGCTTTAGCAAAGTCTAAGTAAATCACATCCACTGCCATCCCAGAATCGAGGTCCCTGCTTACCTTCTCATAAAATGAAATTACGTTAGTCAACTAGTAGGTCTGTGATATATAGTTTGTGTTAATCAGTTTGATATAAATATTAACAGATACTAGGTTGACATAGATGGTTGTCATAAGGCTAATAGATATTATGTCATATAATGTACAATGGATATTGGTTTTTGGACATTACATAAGAAGATCCAGATAAATAGAAATATGTGGAGTATAAATGAAACAATTTGCAATGTTTTATATACTTTATTGAACTGTAAACACACTGTTTTCATTGATGGCAGCTACTGTGTTACTGTGCTACACAATATTTATAAGCATAAAGTCTGCATTGTTGGTTCTGACTGTTGAAACAATTTAGCAAAAGCCAGCTGCTTGACAGACCTGCTTATATTGCAGGACTTTATTTTGTGGCTGGAGAAGATCTGGGCTTCTTCTACATTGTGACAGTGGTGAGAACCAACAGTGAGTGCAGAGAATAGTAACAGACTGACATGTTATTGCTTTAGGTTACAAATGCCATTAAATGCCATTTTTAAATCTAGGAATATTATTTGCTTAGAATATTTTCTTCAATATGTAATTTTTTCATTATTTGCGTGTAAATGAAATGTACAGAAGTTTAGGGCTATTTCAGGTTACCCCATGCAACTGCTTACTGAGAACTAATATAACAATTATATTTTAACAAAACATATAAAGGCTCACTTGTAATACAACAGGCAGTGAGCAAAGTGCCATTTCAAAACACAGAGACCCGTGGCTCACTTCACTAATACAGCGCTGAATTTGTTAGTCAGCATTGTATTGGCCTTTATCCCAGTAATAAAAAAAACTTTTTATTATCTTCAATTTATTCTCCCACACAAGTTAATCTATTTTTGGATATTGCACCAGCTGGTGGGCCACGCACTCCATGCTGCTCGGCAAGGCACTTTGCTTAGCACTCACAATTTCTTTATTTCCAAAATACCCAGCTAAGTACATTAATTCTACAGAGCTTGGAACTGTTTAGTTCCTCTGGTTTCTGTAGAAGTAAGAATATATATTTGCTCTCACCCCCTGGAGCCAGAGCTGGCAGTAATGATACAGTAGTTATTATGATATAGATATCCATTATGAAAATGTTAGAAATTGCAATAATAACACCTACAGTATAGGTTAAAAAGGCATCAGTGTTAAAGTATTAGCAAGCAGAAAAAATTAACTCAGTATGCTGGCTAGTTACATAGCGATTTGTAAAACGAAATAATTAAAGGGCAAAACTATGAATAGGTTTGTATATTTGCTGTATAAAATCCATTGGCATTGCCTTTTTATTACTTTCCTAGCCTTTTGGCCACTGTGTTGTACTGGTGGATCCAAGCAAAGTCTAGGATTCAAGTTTGCATGGCTTTTCAGAACTCATATAATAATCTTTAGCTTCAAACAGAACCAGTTTCTTATTTTTAAGTTTGCATACTTTGGGGCAGATTTACGAAGGGTCAAATTTCGAGGGTTAATTAACCCTCCAATTCAACTCTCAAATTGAATTTGAATTATCGATCAATAAAATCATTTGAAACGAACGATTCAAACTATTTTAACCATTCGATCAAAAAAACTTGTAAAAGTCCTGTGGGAGCTTCCCATAGCGATATATAGCAATTCTGTAGGTTTTATCTGCCGAATTGTTATATTGAATTTTTTTAAAGGGCCAGTACTTCTACAATCGAATTCTAATTTGGCAAGCCCCTATGTGCTGAGAAGCTTGGATTTGATTGGACAACTGAAGACACAGATATCGTGGCCATACACGGAGAGATCCGCCCGTTTGGCAGTCACCTTGAGGTGTGCGATATCGGGCTGATCCGATCGTGTGCCCTAGGACCCAACGATCAGATCACAATGCAGGGGATATGGGCAGTCAGATCTCGGGACCACATCAACGAACAGATGTGGCCGTGATCCGACGGGATTTTTAATCCTGCCCGATCGACATCTGGCCGACTTTCGTCCAGATATCGATCGGGGAAGCCCGTCGGAGGGCCCCACTCATGGTCCGATAAGCTGCCGACTCGGTCTTTCGACAGCTTTTCTCAGCCCGTGTATGACCACCTTAACTCTAATCTAAATTATATTTATTCTATTTAAATGGTGGATGGCCACTGATAAAAAAAAAAACCTAAAGTTGGCCATATGAATATGCCGGATGATGATATACTGGATGGCCCCCTCAGTTCTAACATCTATGTTAATGATGCATCAGCACAATGACTGTTTCAGCTGGATGGATCATCTGCAATAATACTGTAACCACTTGACTGTCACAGAACATTGAATCTACATTCAGCATTTCATGTTATGCTAGAGGGATAGTATGTGGCTTAAAGGGGTTGTTCACCTTTGAGTTAACTTTAAGTATAATGTAGAGAGTGATATTCTGAGACAATTTCCTTTGGTTTTCATTTTTTATTGTTTGTGGTTTTATAGTTATTTAGCTTTTTATCCAGCAGCTCTCTAGTTTGCAGTGTCAGCAATTTGGTTTCTAGGGTACAAATTACCCTAGCAACCCTGCATTGATTTGAATAAGAGACTGGAATATGAATAGGAGAGGGATTGAATAGTAGATGGACTGAATAGAATAATAAGTAATAAAAAGTGGCAATAACAATACATTTGTAGCCTTACTGAGCATTTGTTTTTCGATGGTGTCAGTGACCCCCATTTGAAAGCTGCAAAGAAACAGAAGAAAACTGCAAATCATTAAAAAACTATGAAAAATAAATAATGAAGACCAATTGAAAATTTTCTTAGAATTGGCCCTTCTACAATATACTAAAAGTTAACTTGAAGGTGAACCACCCCTTTAACAACATGTGGTTACAGCCATGGTCCCCATAAATAGGGTATAGGCATGCTTTCAGGAAAATTCCAGGTGGCAAGCATTCTTGTTACTAGATCTCTTACCTGCAAACTCTTTTAGCTACCCCTGTATATTGATATTTTAAATGTAGACCTTAGTTTCACCCCTGTTTTATTTACATACATTCCAAACTGGCATGTGTGCCCAATAGTAAATTTATTAGTAACTATATTTTTTATTTGCGTTAATATAAATACACGATCATTGTCAACAATTTTCATGAGGACAGGCAAAAGATTTCCCTGTTGCAGCAAGAGAACCACATAAGCTTGTGCTGAAGGATAAGCCCATTTTCCCCCCTCTCTCTGTAGACTCTGTTGGTGGTTATAAAACATGCAAAGTGCTAAAATTTCTCCAAATTTCACAAGCCATGTAGCAGAAATGAAGATAACAACAATGGGCATATAAATAGGGAAAATACTTTTTCACCAAGACGCTAGAGATTGCATGTATCTAACACAGGGGTCCCCACTGAGCCGCGGTGCCTAGCCCACAATTAACATGGTGCACCAAAATGGATGCCTGCCCTGCGCACCAGGATTGGAAGCCGGCACACCAAATTGGATGCTGACCCCCTCCCAACCTCCTGGTCCTTGAAAAAATGTTTTGCCTCGACACCGGTCCCCAAACCAAAAAAGGTTGGGGACCCCTGATCTAACACATACACATCCTATTCCGCCTTGAATGAAAATTTCCTCAAAGTCCTAGAGACATATTTATTGTACAGCCGACTGGGGAATCCACGTTCCCAGCATTTAAATCTATTCAGTCACTTTCCTGACTGCTTTAATGAGTCCCATGGCATTTGGTTTATCAGGGTGCTAATGATCAGCTTTGCTCAGATGGGTGAGCGCTGTCATTGCTTTGCTCTAGCCAATATTATTTATATAGCTCAGTGCCATAACTACTGGGGGTACTTTCCCTTGGGACCCACCAGTGATGCAATGACCTCTCATTGTGTGTAGAGCTCAAGAGGTGTTTGCGTACGTGCGTGTCCAGAGGAGATTGGGTTCACTTCTGGAGGGAATGGGGTCGGGTGCACATCCTGCATCTGGACCCAGTCAATGCTAGTTATGCCACTGTATGTCATTGAGCTAGTCTGCAATGCTTTATGGACTTTGTACATCATTCACATCAGTCTTTCCCCCATATGTAATAAAAGGCACCAAGTTTGCCCTGGAGCAGTATCCCATAGCAACCAATAAGATATTTGCTGTTAAACAGGTGACCAGTAAATGCTTCCTGCTGATTGGCTGCCATAGGTGATTCGATCTGTAGCAAACATTTACCCATTTGCCTTAAAGTTTATATAGCACCAACATGTTTACATAGTGATACACAGAGATTGCCCATCATTTATGTCAGTTCTCTGCCCCATCACTACTACAAATTACCATTTTATTGACAGATGTCTGCCCGGTTGACTGTTAGATGCATTTAAGCATTGCAATTGCGCGTTTTATCCTAGAAATACTAAATGAGACCACCAATTTTAATATTCTGTCTGATCTCTTTCAAAATTCCTGATAATGTTGATCATTTAAACCAAGTTTCTAATCCATAATGGCTGTGTCCACATATACTTTACCTCAATACTCTCACTGGTCCACTAAAGCCCTGACACCTTTAGATTTAGTTTTTACACCTTCAGATGAGCAGTCTCACTCATAAATACAGACAGTCTGGAGATATGCAAGCCATCAGGCCCGGATTTGTGGAAAGGCCACCTAAGCCCGGCCTAGGATGGCATGATTTTAGGGGGTGGCATGCTGCCCAGCCACACCCACATTGGTTCAGAAACACTGGAGATACGCAGGAGATACGATAGTTTGATGAAAATTTGATTAAAATTTGTGAATAAAGGGCAGAATATGGGGGTGACAAATGGTAGTGGGCCTAGGGGCGCCTGTTATGTAAACCCGGCCCTGCAAGCCATCTCAATGTGGTAGAAGAATAGACATGGGTCCATTCAACCTCATTAGAATTGCAAGGACGGCTCTCAGATTGAGAAACACTGCTATTTGGAACTTCAGGGAGAAAATGATTTTCTGCTTCTAATACTATGGAGATTCTCCTACACATAAATGGTAATGCACCTGGCAGCCTGTTGCTGCATTATAATGTTGACTTCACCCTTCTGGATAGCACAGTTTGAGACAGCAGAGGATACATTCTGCAAAGAATCAATAGGGCAACGACACCGCACTTGTGCCTAATTTATTAGGCACTCATTTATTAGGCACTAATCTTTCTGCTCCTGCAGAAACCTCTTGAGAAGGAGAAATGTCATCCATATGCTTCCTTCAAAACATGCTTGAAAATCTGCTCTGATATCAGTGGACTGCATCCAAACTAGTGGTCCTAACAAGCACATAATTAAATGATCTCCCAGCTCCCTCCCTCTATAGCATTGATCTCCAGTGCTTAGTTAATTGGAATCCCACAGTCAAAAGGACCAGAGAGACACAAAGTTACATTGCTCCTTTTTTGCAGCTGCTGCTTGTGTCCTTTGTATTCTCCTACACAATTTTCTACACATTTAACTCTCTTTTGTTAGTGAGCAAATAGATATTGCTGAAATGTTATCTACGTATGTATTTCTTTTTTTGTTACATTTTCCAGAGTGCTGAAAGTACATGTAAACCCATAAATCCCAGTGCAGGCAATAACTAACAAAGCCTTTCTGTACTTGTAGACCACAGCAGATGGAGCACCTTGAGATTGATAGCCCCTGCTTAACGAATGAACCTTTTCTATATGCCATGTACTCGTTGCCTTTGGGCACTTCTACTATATGTATATGGACAAATACTGCATCTCTGAATGTATTACTCTCCCCATTGGCTTTATGTTACATAATCCTGCTTACTGCAGCGTTTAACCTGCTAGTGCTACGTGCTGTGTTAGTACAATGCACACCAGCTCTGTGCTTTTACTAAATTGCACTGAATAAAATGGTAGTTCTGCTGTCTGTTCACTGCCACCAAGTTACTTGCTTTCTGTCTGTTATATGGATAAGGGAGGTCATTGATATGTTAATATGGGCTCTTGGTAAGAAATAGAAGATCCTATTAATGAAGTCGAATCAATATGTTCGTCATAGAATAGCACAATCCTCGTGAATACAGTGGAACCCCCATATTATATTTTTGCAGGGGACCAGAAGAAAATGGTGTCAAATCCATGAAAATGTAAAATCATGGAAAAATATTATGCATAATATATACGTGGGACCACAAACAACAATGTTAAATAAGGGAAAACTTAAAATCAGGGGATGTAAAATTGAGGTTTCACTGTATATATCCCTTCCTAAAGTGAATGTATGCCTCCTTTTTCAACATTGGTTTCCATGAATAAGACTTTTTGCCTAATTAGAAAATATCTGTTATGTTTTGCTCTAAACAGGGAAAATATAAAAAATTAGATCAAAACCACTTACTACTTCCTGGAACCCAAAGAGTAAAGTCAAACAAAGCAGCAAACCAATGAGAAGCCTCTCTATAATGAGATGCTTGGTATCAGAGGCTTCTTGGTGGACTGCCGGTTTGCTTGACTTTGCTTTTTGGAATCAGGAAGTAGAATGCCCTATTCATTGCACCAATGTTGAAACATATTGTCCTTCCAGTGGTTAATAAGTAGGTTAAGGGGAAACTGTTACGGGAAAACATGTTTTTTTCAAAACACATCAGTTAGTGATGCTCCAGTAGACTTCTGCAATGAAATCCATTTCTCCAAAGAGCAAACAGTTTTTTTATATTCAGTTTTGAAATCTGACATGGGGCTAGCCATTTTGTCAATTTCCTGGCTGCCCCTGTTCATGTGACTTGTGCCAGCAAATTTGGAGGGAGCTGCTTTCTGGCCGGCTGTTGTTTTTCCTTCTCAATGTAACTGAATAGTACGCAGTGGGACATGGGTTTTACTATTGAGTGTTGTTCTTAGATCTACCAGGCAGCTGTTATCTTGAGTTAGGGAGCTGTTATCTGGTTACCGTCCCATTGCTCTGTTGTTAGGCTGCTGGGTGGGGGAAAGGGAGGGGATGATATCACTCCAACTTGCAGTACAGCAGTAAAGAGTGATTGAAGTTTATCAGAGCACAAGTCACATAACTTGGGGCAGCAGGGAAATTGACAAAATGTCTAGCCCCATGTCAGATTTCAAAATGAAATATAAATAAAAACTGTTTGCTCTTTTGAGAAATGGATTTCAATGCAGAATTCTTCTGGAACAGCACTATTAACTGATGCATTTTGAACAAAATGTTTTTTCTCATGACAGTATCCTTTTAATTAATTAGAAACATATTCAGTTTCTACTGGGCAGAAACATGGATTATGCTTGCCAGTTTGGTTATTATACACTGAAACCTTGTAAACCTTAAAATGCATATTTTTCTGATGCACAGCAGTATTGTTCACATGATATATGACATATACCTTATTTTATATGCCTCAGAGTAAGGTCCTCGAAGGACATTTTAATATTGATCCAAAGTTCCTCAAAAGGTCAGACAAAAATATTCTGTTGGTGGCTCACATGTTTGAGAAGTAAAAAAATAAACTATATATTTTAGTTGTTCTGTAATTCAACATATTAAAGAGATACAGAAACCATTTTAATATCTTATTTATTTATATAATTAGTATCAACCCCATGAACTAATTTCCTTCCCACCCCCAAAAAAAACACAATATTCAGAGGTGTATCCACCTAATTCTTGCCCAGCTAAGATTTCAGGATGCTGCACATTTACATAGGGAAATGCAGGGAGCAACCTAACTTTGAGACCATGGAAAAAGTGTCATCCCCAGGAAATTGGCTTCTACGGATGACATACCAATAATGTGTCCCTTTCAATAATAAAGCCATCTGAAATACCATTAGTGATGTAGTGTAGGGCTGAGTAGTGAGGTGAGCAAACCCTCCGTATTGCAACAAAAGAATTTAGGAACAAATTGCTTGTGTTAAAGAATAATCTTTTCCAATTCCAGAGGTGTTGAAACACTGCCCTCACCTTCATGTAGCTTTTAATTTTCTAAGGTATTATGTTATGGATTTCCATTGGATCACAGAGGCTGTCAGCGAGAGTTAAGCTCCCCATAGACGCAACGATCTTTCGCTCCCGAACGACCGATTTTGGTGAAGTCCGACCAATCTGTCAAATTATCGTGCGGTTAGTGGGATACAAACGATCGTTCATCTTACGATTTTTCGTCCGACATTGGTCTGAAGATTGATCGGCCAGGTTAGAAAATCTTTATCGGTCCCCATGCAATCTACCTATGTTGCAGGGCAAAGCAGGCTGCGATCCTTCAGTTTTGCTGGCAATATCGCCTGAAATGGTCTTTTTAATGGACATTAAACGATCGTTTTGAGACAATCGTGGTCTCAAGATAACCATTGGATCTTTCAAAAATCTTTGCGTCTATGGCCAGCTTTAGAGAGCAGTGAGCAATCGTGCAGAATAGTTTCCTACATGTTGTAATTGTGCGCCTCCTGTGCTCCCTTATTTGTGTTTGTGGAAGGCATCCAGGGCCAGTGTTTGGGTAGAAGGGACCTATAGAGATCCGCTATAAATATTGTATCAACTACACATCATCTCCTCAAAATTTTCAGTGATGCTCCTGCACCCTGAATATCTGGCTAGGTATTACAGATATAACAGTAGCAGACAGGGTCGAACTGGCCTGACAGGACATCAGGAAAAACCCATCTCTTTTGGGCCCCGCCGGCCCAGATCCGCATCTAAAAACTCTACTCTTTTGTTTTCCTTCCATGACCATACGGTCACGGCAATAACACTCTGCGCATGCGCGTCGGGGGGGCAGAGCGGGGCCCTGGGTTATGGGGTTACTGACCCTTCATTTGAAAGCTCATTTAAAAATATTCAGAAGCAGGAGGCAAACAATTACAAAAATAATAATAATGAAGACCAATTGAAAAGTTGCTTGGAATTCCCCATTGTATAACATACTAAAAGTTAACTTGAAGACAAACAACCCATTTAAGCCATGAACTGACTGAAAGACAAACAGTGTTTCAAAAGATAACCCTCCCTTTATCAGGAGTACCTATTCATATATCTGCTGCTAAGGGCTGCTACATAGGGAAAAAAGTAATATATTGAGAAAAACATAGGGAAAAGAAATATATTGTGTAACAATATTATGAAATGTCTTCAGTACATTCATTGAGCTGAGTTTTTTTAAACTCCCTTCTAATTCAAATGAATTAGAAATTCGACTCAAATTTATTAATAAAATTGAATTATTAATACTCTGACGTATTTAAGCAACATGAAAACTCAAATCGAATTTGATTTAAATTCAATCAAACTCGATTTGACTTTTTTCTCAGGAAAATACTCGAATGTCAAGAAAGCTGCAAATATCTCCAAATTGATCCCTGGACCTCTCCCATTGTCTTAAAATGTAAATCGGCAGGTTTTAGGTGGTGAAAGTCGAATTAAAATTTTTGAAGAAGCTTGAATCGAGTTTGGATCATTTTTTATGGTTTTCAATAAAACCTTAATAAATCTGCCCCTCAGTGTTGCCTGCCCTTAAACTAAAAAACTAAAGTACAATACAACAAATTTGTCTTACAGTAACTTTGTTACAATTACATTGTTTTCCCAAGTATAGCAGTTAATGATTTGGGACCTGTTATCCATAATGCTCAGGACCTGGGGTTTTCCGGATAACTGATCTTTCCCTAACACTTTAAGTATACTAGAAAATCATGTAAACATTATAAAAAAACCTCTGTTTTATTATTACAGAGAAAAGGGAAATAATTTTTTTTAAAATTTGGATTATTTGGATAAAATGGGGTCTATGGGGGATGGCCTTCTTTCTGGATAACAGATTTCTGAATAAAGGATCCTATACTTGTATTTGTTGCTAGTTGCATAATTGTGTCACTGCAATTACAGGTTAATGCTGTGATTGCTGGATGGTTTTCTATGATAAATAAGAAAACAAAATCATATTTTTTCTTTCCATTTTAAAGCAATGCTAAAGGGACATAATTACTCGTTAATCTGTGCAAGCCAGGGATTTACTGCCTCTTATGTGAACAAGAATGATATTTAATTTGTGTTAATTCTGTATAGTCTGGTAAATATTTAATTTAGTGAAAGTTTCAGTATTTCCAAAGTCTAACAAACATCCCACAGGCAGAGTAGGGGCAGTCAGAGCATTGCACATACAGAAGTATAGGACAGGCAGAGTTTGGCACACACACGGAGCATAGGGCAGGTAGAGTTTGACACACACATGGAGCATAGGGCAGGCAGAGTATGGCACACACACAGAGCATAGGGCAGGTAGAGTTTGACACACACATGGAGCATAGGGCAGGCAGAGTATGGCAGACACACAGAGCATAGGGCAGGTAGAGTTTGACACACACAGGAAGCACAGGGCAGGCAGAGTATGGCACACACAGGGAACATAGGGCAGGTAGAGTATGACACACACAGGAAGCACAGGGCAGGCAGAGCATGGCACACACAGGGAACATAGGACAGGCAGTTTATGGCACACACAGGGAGCACAGGGCAGGCAGAGTATGTCACACACAGGGACACAGGTTTGTAAACTTGTAGACCAGCTTACAGTTTTTATAGAGTGTAGATGTATGTGCTATGAGGAAAAATACTAAGTGCAGAAACTGAGAAGGCAATACATGTCTTGACAATAGGAAACATAGCTAATAATCAAATGGCTATTGATTAACTTGTTTTTGGACAGCAGTTTTTACAATGTCTATAAAAGCACAAGCTGTCCAGTGTTGGCCTTTTATTTTCTCTCTGTGAATCATACCAGAGCTCAGTGCAGTGGCGTAACTACCAGGGGTGCAATTGCACCAGGGCCCCCACCCCCTTGGGGCCCATCGGAGCCACAAAATAGTTATGGCAGGCGGTTATCTAGGGGAGATTTTAAAGCACACATGCTATCAACACTCCAGCATCCGATTTATAGAGGTAAGGGCCCAACAGGGGGGCCCAGGTGCCCATCTTGCACCGGGGCCCACCAGGGAGTAGTTACGACATTGGCTCAGTGGAGCTCTAGTTAGCAGAGTGCTCATAGGGGTCCTGCAGAGCAGCAATGCTAGGGAACTGTGGGGCATGCCACGTATGGAATGTGCTGTTTTATATTAATTATGGGGTACCACATCAACATGAAGTCTGTATTTTACAGTTACTTAAATATAAAAAAGGAAACAAAGATAATCAAGATGCCCCTGCTAATCCTGTGTTGCTGTCTCCTTTACCCCAATTAATGCTTTCCTGGCATTCATGCAGAGCAGAACCAGTATCTCTGTTTATATATATGATTTGCACAAACACTTGTTGAACAACTTTTAAAAATCATATGTAATCAATGTGGGAGACACACAGCAAGTATTATTGTTGATTATTGGTCATATGAGTAGTGTGATCACTACTGCTTGCAATAATATACCAACTACCCATCACAGGTTATTTCCTCTTGATATCAGTGAGAAACACTGGCATGGAATGCAACAAGATTACTACTACAAGATTACTACTACTCATCTCTAAATATTCTCAGTTGATGAAGGCAGTTAAAAAAAAAAAGTTTAGTGGCGCCATGATTGACACTTTCTTGACTCCATATTGATGACCATAGCCTATGAGCCCTTTCTACTGCAATTAAGTATATGTTATGTTATCTGAGTTATATTCAAGTGTTCAAATATTCGACTGTCAAAGTAGTTCCCCTTTAAATTTTTATTTGACTGCCTACTTCGCCAGATCAAAGCTACCAAATTGGGTTTAATTATTTTCGACTGAATAGGAAATATTCAATTGATTGATAAAATTGTTCGACTCGATCGATTCGAACCATTTATCGATCGATCGAATATTTCCTATGCGATCGTTCGACCAATCGAATTGCGATAAAATCCTTCAAATTCGATATTCAAATTCAAAGGATTTTACTCCCCTGCCTATTCACATGGTCAAATTCGAGGGTTTTTTAACCCTCAAATTCGACCCTTAGTAAATCTGCCCCTTTGTGTGTCTATGCCCTTATAAATGTATCAGCTTGGTTGGTTCAGATACATAGTCTAGGCAAAGGAATCACAGAGCAATGATGTATTTGAAATGGTACAGAATTTAAGCAATGTAACCAGTGTTAGAATATGTTACAGAATCCAGAATGGTTTGGCAAAATACAGTAATGGAATAGAAAATTGTTGCTAAATCAGATGACTGGCAAAAAGGACATAAAACTGTTGCCTTTAGCTGTTTTTGTAGAGACTGTAATGTGTATCTTGCTATCTGCCTTAGGGTCATTTTCTGGTAAAGGCATAACCAGTTATTGTCCCAGGAGGAGGCGATGATTCATGGCTTGCAGCTAAAAAGCAGCGTATGTATTTCAAAATATCAGTAAAATCATTTGTTTGTGCATAATGCTTTTCCTTATAGCAGCAACTGTAGTTGTATTTTAATTCCGATTAAAAAAAGTGCCGCTATGACCTACTAAGCACTTTCTTGCTTTGTGCCTTGATGTCAGTATAATTTTACACAAGATAATTAAAACATATTGATTTATTTATGAAAAATTTTGATAAATTGATAAAGAGAGGATTTCAAGCCTGAGTTATCCAGAGCTACATGCAGGGAGACACAAGTCTGCATTAAATAATTGCATTAAATAGGGGTTGTCCAGAAGGTAGAATGATAGGTATAGTGCACCATTGCTTAAACAGCTTTATTAGTAAAAGCAGTGGGGAAACCATAGCCTGGCAAATTAAACCTTTTTTCATTGAGACTATGTTTGTACAATGTGTAGGATCTATTATCACAGGGGTCCCCAACCTTTTTTGGTCTGTGGACTGGTAGAGCTTCAAAATTTTTTGCAAGGACCTGTGGGGTTTGGGGAGTCGAGGTTGTCAGAGGGGTTGGCATCCAATTCTGATCATTGACGTCCAATTTGGGCGCACCGGTGTCCAAGTCTACTTGCCAGCATCCAATTCAGGCAAGCTGGATTCATTTCATTGGCCCAGTTCAGGACTGTCTGCTTCCCGGTTCTGGTCTGCAGACCAGGGGTTGGGGGCCTCTGTATCATCAGGAATACTTGGGCCCTTCAGTAATTTGGATCACCATAACAAGTACATCAGATTAAAACCATTTAGACATTAAACAGACTTAATAGGATTGTTTTGAGACCAGCTTATTTACCGTTTTATTATTAAAGTGAAAAAGGGAATCATTTTTAAAAATTACAATTATTTGCTTAAAATTGATTCTATAGGAGACGGACTTTGCGAAATTTGGAGCTATCTCGATAAGGGATCCCATGGCACGGAAAGCCCAGAGTTGAAGCCACAACTGTTTTTATTGTTATTATGAGGGACACCTTGCTGTTTAAGTACTGTGGATGCATTATTGTACATTTTTTTTTTCAACTTCCGGGCCTTAAAGGAGCAGTTCAATGTAAAAATAAAAACTGGTTAAATAGATAGGCTGAGCAAAATAAAAAATGTTTCTAATATAATTAATTAGCCAAAAATGTAATGTATAAAGGCTGAACATAACAGAATACACCACAACTTCCTGCTTTTCAGCTCCCTAAATCTGAGTTAGTCAGCGACTTGACGGGGGGCCACATGGGACAAAACTGTTCAGTGAGTTTGCAATTGATTCTCAGCATTCAGCTCAGATTCAAAAGCAACAGTTATGTCCCATGTGTCCCCCTAAAGTCACTGATTGGTTACTAGTTAGAGGAAAACAAGCTGAAAAGCAGGAAGTAGTGTTCTGGCTATTATTTTAGACACCCACTCACTCCAGCCTTTATACCAGGGGTGCCCACGACATCGATCGCAGTCTACCAGTCGATCTCCATCATTTACCTGGTAGACCGCGACCGACTGTTACCTGACCGACGTTTTGACTGTACTTCCTGGCTTTGTGTGACGTCAGTAGTCTCGCGAGACTTCAGACGCTAACTTAAAGTGGACCCGTCACCCAGACACAAAAATCTGTGGGGTTGGGGGAGTCGAGGTTGTCAGAGGGGTTGGCATCCAATTCTGATCATTGACGTCCAATGTCTACTGGAGTAGCCCTATTAACTGATGCTTTTGAAGAAAAATAAATTCCCATGACAGTATCCCTTTAAAAATTCTCTTGATACGTAGATATATTTGTCTGACCTGCGTTTTTCTGGTTTGATCTATTTTCTGTATAGTGAACCTTGCCAGGTCTTATTAACTGGTCTTCCTGAAAAATTAATGAGAGGGGAAAATTCAATGGAAGGCGGAATAAATTATTGATAGCCGTATATGTTCAGGCCTCCATTGTGTCAGGCTTATATTCTATGGATATGATAGACACGCACGATTCTTCATCTCAAAAGATTTACACTTGGTAATCCATTCAGTACCCATGTCATTTCAATTACATTTTCACTGGTAGATGGAAAAAATGTCTTCCTGCGAGGCATAAAATCACCTATAATTTACATCCAGCATTTGCTTTGTACCGAGGATCCCATTGATCTCCAGGCACTCAAAGTTATGGATGGAAAGGAGAAGCGCTGGAGTGAGCCTAATGAAACCAGGGCACGAATAAGGAGAAATGGTCAGGGAGACGCCTGTCATAGGGAAAAGCCAATTATGAGAAGGGCAGTGATAATCAAAATAAAGTGCCATCATCAGTTTCCATTATTACTCAAACACTTTCAGTACTGCCCTTTGCTCACCTTTTTAATTCCCTTAAAGGCATTTTCCATACAACTGGGTACTTTTTGTCTAGCAATAAAATATAATTTATAAAGAGGAACAATAATCCCATTTAAACGTGGATGTTTCCATTCATAATATGTGACAGTTTCACAGTAAAATGTACATTTATATACTTATAAATGTTATAAATAGTATCTTCCTTAAATCAGATCACTGGACCTGTATGCAAAACGCAATAAGCCTCTACATTTTGTTGTATGTATGAATATCTGTGTTTATCACACAATCCCTTTAGGATAAACTGGAGGATTTAAGGATTTAATGTGTTTAGTGCACTTTTTCATATTTGGTGCATGACGAAGCATTCAAAAGTCCTATTTTTTCCCATGCATGAGACATCTATTGGTTGTGACATATCTAATCTAACCATTTTTGTGTCTCCTGAAGCTATCAGTCCCACAATGCAGTGCAGATGGACTAAATCTCCCATTCTTCACTCTCTCTGGCTTTGAGTAGGATATAGTTCATACCTATATAAATATTTTTTGCATTACTGTGAAACGGTACCGTGAATTTTTCCTCTGTAGGGAACACATTTGGGTGCCATTAAACAAAGCTTACCTTCCAGGAATAATTTGCATCAAATGTAAAGTGTATATATTGTTTCTATTGTTATTCCTAACTGTTTCTAAAATGAATGGTACATTGCTCAACAAAGGACTATTATCCCATCTGTTGTGGTTAAAATAGAGATTGGCTGGAATTGTTTTATGGTATTTGTGTAGTAAGATTAAGAAAGGCACTTCACAAAGCTAGTTAGTGCTTGATCTGTTAATGTTTGCATATAAATGTATTTCAGGTACATTCTATTCACCCCACTTAAATTTTTTGAAATCACTTTTTTTTTTTTTTTATAAATTGTACCCACTATTTGTTGGAACGGAAATGGAAATGTTCCATTTGGTGTATATATTTAGGTTTTTCTGGATAAGGGTTCTTTATGCTTTATATGAGAGAGAAGAAATATATGGAATGTCAATGGAAAGACAGAGCCTGGCTAGCAATATAACCCAGTGATGTGATAAGTGATAGTAGGAAAATGCACTGTTTAGTGGTGTCTCAGCTGCCTTTTATTCTATGTCCCTGAGGCATTTTGTATTCAGTTGCAAGGGTTGTCTGTAGCTTAGCAACCATAAATAGCAATTTAGTATAGGGGGGAGTGTAGGGGTCACAACAACGTAAATGAGAAATAGCTTCTCTCTCTACAATTTAAAACCGTCTTGGAGAACAATTATTGCTTTTAAGCGTACATCAGCTATAGTTGCTGTCATTTTTTTATTAGTGTTTGGTTTGGTGAAGTACTGCGAGGAATGATCCCCTGATGAAGATTTGGTGCTCCTAAACTGTTATTTTTAGTTTCATGATACCAATGAGTTTCTAAAAATTGATAGGAATGTACTCATCACTATTAAAGGGGAATTCAACCCCCAGGCGCTAAACCCCTCCCCCCTGGCCTCCCTACCCCCCCACGGGCAATTGCCCCTAACTTGTGTATCACCCCAAAGTTCAGGTCCCTTTGTGCAGGTTTACAGGCACCATCTTCAGCCACAACGTCTTATTACATCGGCGATGGCGGCGCATGTGCAGTTCAGTTGGCGAACTCCGTGAACTTCGGGCGCATGTGCAGTAGTACCAACTGACAAATGCGTCCTACTGCGCATGCACCCCTGGAAGAAGGAAGAAGACTTGCATCAGAAGATGGCGCCTGTGACCCTGCACGAAGGGACCTGCGCTTTGGGGCAATAGGGAGGTAGGCCGGGAGGAGGAGAATTCCCCTTTAAAGTGATACTGACAGTAATTTCAACATAAGAATGTACATTAAATGTTACCTTTAGGTCACATTGATCATTTTTTGCCGAGAGGTTTGTTTTTGTATATAACTGTTAGTTGAAGTTTCTAAGCCTGAATCTCTGACACTCTGACTTTGCCAACCTGACTGTCCCATCTCAGCCTGTTAGTTACAGTTTCTAATGCTAACAGACTCCTGCTGCACAAATATGGCAGCCCCCTCATACAGGAACATGGGGGATCAGACAGGTAATGTAAAAGCATCAATACTTTATGGCAAAGTTAGAAGTAGCTTTCAAAGCCAATATTATAACAGATGTAAAAAAGAGTTTAATTTCAGGTGTCAGTATCCCTCCTGCCCCCCCCCCCCACCCCCTCAGTGTTCAAAGAGGAAAGATCCAGCAATCTTTCAACAGGCTAGAGTTCTTTTAACATTTGTAAAAAAAAAATCAAGGTATCATCATTTAAAGAAAAATCAAGGTATCATCAGCCCAAAAGAACTGACAAAGAACATCTCCCTGATCAGAGGGATTGGTTCTATGAATACTTCCTAGAACTGATTTGAAACATGGGCAGGGACCATAGCTGATCAATACAAACCTCAAATAAAGGAGCCATTTTTAAACATATTTATTTGTAGCCCAAAGTGAAACCAGCACCATATATATTATTCATTATTGCCTACAATATTAGTGAAGGGGGTTCATTTTGCCAATGTGTCATCTTAAAAAGAGTTTACAACTTAGTGACATAACAGAATACATTGTTGCATTTCTTGGTACAAAATGTGTCTACTGACCAAGACATTGGTCTCACAGACTGATCCTCCCACAATGTAGCTTTTATAGGGGACAGATCTCCAAGACCAATAACCATGTTTAAAGGCATAATACCACTATTAAATGCTTGGATAAAGGGTAACTGCAATCTCATAGATGTTTGGCCATCCTACAGAAGAACTCTACTAACATACAAAACACATGGGCAGACGTTTAGAAATGGTTGCATTGCTCTATGAGGTTCACTTGGGGAATTCACAGAAGCAAAATGAAAACATTTGTAAAATGTTTGTAATCATTGCATTAAGAAACTGCAACCCCAAGTAACCCCCAGTTAAGGGGGTTATCTATCAAAGGTCTAATTTTAGAAGTTTTTTGTAACTTGAATGAACTGACAATTAGAGTGGTTTCTAATTTAAGAAAAAACTTGAATGGAAAAAACTTGAATCAGTGAATTCAGTTAACAACTATAAAACTAATTAATAGAATTCTAATTTGAGTTTTCAAGCAAAACCCATCGAAGAAAAACCCAAACACCATGAAGGCTATAAACATCATCAGTGGTTTAAGGGACCTCTGCCACTGACTTTTACATGATATTTCAGGTTTTAGATGGTGTATTTTTGGATCTGAGCTATTTCCAGCTTCTTGGAAAAAGAAAAAAATTTTTCGTTTTTAAAAAAAAAAAATACCTTTGAAAACTCAATATTTTCGGGTAAAAACAACTCCCCCTTTGATAAATAACCCCCTAATTGTATACAAATGAATTTTTACTAAAACAAATGTATGGATGATCGCAAATTGCAACAGAGTGTAAGTGAAAAGTATACAACAACTTGCAGACTGTTAAAAACCAGTTGCTATTGGCAACAGCACCTATAGAAAAAATAAATCTTCATGGTCATACAGCACCCGTGTTTGTAAATTAGCCCCAAAGTGCAATATGCAAAATAGCTAAATTACATTTATTTCTGCTTTCTTTGGTATGGTAGAATAAAGCAGACAGTTAACCACAAATAGAAAAGGAGAACTGGATGTATAATCTTGTAGAGTTATTAATATTCAGATAGCACATAAGCTGTTTGATATATTTTTATATTTACATAAGTACCCTGGGGACATCAGCTTGTAAGAGAAAACGGAGATAGAAATGTAAGGGAAGAATCATAATGAATATTAACAGCATAAGTGAAATACAAATGTTGTTCATAAGTGATTTTAGTACTATTATTTTGAATAAATATTCATCAGTGTAGCTGATTGAAACGTTCTGCTTTCTATTTTCTAGTCTCTAGTTATCTGGTTACGGTTTAGGCTAAGTCCAGACGGGGAGATTCGGGGGCGATCCGTCGCCGGGCGACTTTTCGCCGCGACGGATCGCCCCCGAATCTCCCCGAATAGGTAGGCATTGGCGCTGCTTCAAAGCGCCGGCGCGTGTTCACACCCGGCGGCCCGATTTTTAAAAGCGCTCCAAATTGCCTCGCCAGGCAATTTGGAGCGCTTTTGAAAATCGCACCGCCGCGTGTGAACACGCGCCGGCGCTTTGAAGCAGCGCCAATGCCTACCTATTCGGGGAGATTCGGGGGCGATCCGTCGCGGCGAAAAGTCGCCCGGCGACGGATCGCCCCCTAATCTCCCCGTCTGGACTAGCCCTTAGGCTCCAAAAATAAAAGGCAATTAAATGGCAGCGTTTTCCTGTCTGATGTCGTTATCACTGGTGGATCTAGGTGTATAGCAAAGAGAAAGAGCAGTTTTAGTTTGTATATGTTAGTCATGCCTGTTGGTGAGCACCCACAACATGGCATTAATATTAAAGGAAAGGCGACAGCTGGTGCTAGACTAAAGAGCCTTGTCATTCCTGGCAGTAATGAAAAGCAAGATTTATGGGTAATGTAATCAAGTTTGCCTATGTCTAGTAACCTATAGCAGCTAATATATTTCTGCTGACCAAAAATTGTTACATGCAGAGTTTTTCCTGCAAGCTTTAGATTATTCAATACATTACCTCCTAAATTGTATACATTTAATCTTGCTTGTACTGAACCCAGAAGGCCCATTGTAGTTGCGAGTTTGCCTGTGCATTTTATTGTTAATAATTTTCCCAAATAACCATTTCTCTTTAAATACATTGCAGTATATGTGATTGTTATTTGCCAAAAAAAGCATTTGAAATCATTCAGTGAACATGTTGTGGGCTCATGTTGCTTTTACCCTCACATCCAGTGAGATTCCTATCTAAACTTAGGTTTTTATTTACAGCACTCCTCTGTGTGTTTTTGACCTAGATACATTCTCCTTTTTTATTAGCATTCCTAAATCAGCAAACTGTGCACCTCCTTAAGCCTTCCCAATACTTAGGGCATTGTTTCTACAGAAACTTTGTTTACTGCTCTGTAAAAATACCCATCTTAAAAGTTCCTACAAGCATAGTTTTATTTCTTAAAGGATCATCTTTAGGGAGATCTCTGTACCATTAAATCTGAAGTCAGCCCTGGGTGAAGTTTTTTTTAAATTTTTTTATTATTGCCTCTCTGGACTATATGAATATAGTGATGTCCATGTAGGACCACTAGGATAGAGGTAAACTGGTTTCCCCCATATATTTTCTACCATATGGCACATTATTTAAGGGCTAGAGCAGACGGGGAGATTCGGGGGCAGTCAATTTGGAGCAGTCAATTTGGAGCGATTCCACAAATCGCGCCGCTGCGTGTGAATAGGCGCAGGCGTTTTTAAGTAACGCCGGTGCGCCCCAGGTCCTGTCTATTCGGGGAGGTTCGGGGGCTACAAGTCGCGGCTACAAGTCGCCAGGCGACAAAATGCCCCCGAATCTCCCCGTCTGCTCTAGCCCTAAGTGTGGGCTTACGTGTAGGGCATTAAAACAACTCTATCGACTTTATTAAGGTTCCCTTGGCATGTCTAGTTATCAGTGTAAACATAACGTATTGGATGCACCATGTAACATAAATAGCTCCATTCCACGATAAATTGCCAGCCGTATGCAAATTAGCCTGAGTGCAAGACTCTAGCGCAGTTGCGCTAGGCAGAATTAAACACTATGCAGCTTCGCTTTGATTTGCTCACTCTGCCAAAGTAACACTAGAGAAAATTTGCCAGCGTTTAGCACCCTGGTCACAACTTCGCACTTTAGTGAATTAGTGCTGTCCCAGAGAATTTTCGCCTAGCAAAGTGTTGCGATGGCTGCAAAGCCATGGCTGCAAACCTTGCCCCATTACGTTGGCCTTTGTATAGCATCACTAGAGTAGATTTTGCCAAAAAAGTATGCAATTTCTGTGCAAAATACACTTAGTGTAGCCAGGGCCGGATTACCCGCTAGGCGCCCTAGGCGCCTGCCTAGGGCCCGCCTAGCTTAAGGGGCCCGGGCATCCGTCCCAGAATGGGGAAAAACATAACCTGCCCGGGACCCGCCGGCCGCATCTTCTCTGTTCCGGGTTACTTCCGGGCCGGCAGTGCGCTGATGTCAATGTGCGCGCAGCGCTGCGCGCTGACATCACGGCAGCCGCTGCTGGCGCCAAAAGGAGAAGGTGGGACTGGGACCGTGCAGGGCAGCAGGGGGAATG
>CM044441.1:114826393-114909521 GCA_024363595.1 Xenopus borealis
TGCTTGGCAGTAGATGTTCCGTTTTGGACAAAATGGCTGGCAGCGAAAGGGTTAAAGTATGGGTTTAGTTCTTCTTTAAGATTCAACTAGTTGCCCAGGTGTTCAGTGCAGCCTGTGAAATAGCTTATCACAACAGGGCAAGATGCTATCATGTTTGTGAATTGCATTTCAATTCTCGGAGAAATTCCTGGTATAAATGTCCTGTTGGAGTAACAGCAACTCCCAGTTAGCCTGCTGGGCCCTTATATCTCCTATACACCCAGCAGAGGCATCTTCTACTTTACAGTAGAACCCCACCATTTTATGTTATTCATGGAACCAGAAAAAAACTTGTGTAAAATCAGGCAAATGTATTATGCATAATACAGTGTATAGGTGGGACCACAAAAGAACTATGTGAAATGAGGGATATAAAATTGATTGTAGTTACAACCACTGTAGAGGTTAAGGAACCCGCATGAACTCCTTTCTTGGCACTGCACAGTCAGAGGGAACATCCCCATAAATGTAGGTATATTGTGTCTCAATCTAGATATTGGTAACAATATTTCCCACCATTCCTTCAAAAACCTCCAGCTGCTTGGGGTGTTTGGATTTGAAGTTCATAAACTTCTGCTGTGGCACAAGATGCCCAACCTTGCAGTAAACTGTATTTGAGATGCATTTGCCTTATTATTTATTCTGTTTACTTTGGCTGTCTATAAATAAAGCAGCACTGGGTTTGTTATCAGTATGTTGGAGAGGTGCCTGCAGTTTTCACTGTACACAGACTTGAAATGCTCTACCCAGCATATGGGCTCTACAGGAAGCGCCCATTTGCTTCCGAGATGTTGAGAATCACTGCTGTTTAACTACTGATTAACACAGATGGGGGTGCTTAAGATGCTGTGTAGTTCTGAAGGTACTTTATATATTTATAAATTATATATACATTTCAGTTCAACTCGTAAAGACAAGGTGAGTTTTTGAAAGGGTGTTTAACATGTTGTACATATGCTAGTTGTGCTCATAGCTACACAATGTCACATATGTACAATTGTTTTATGTCATTGACTGTCATTATCTCCAGGTTTCCTTTATTACAAATGTGTTTGCTTATTTAATGTGACAGACATCTTTTGATTAGTGCAAGCAAATGTGAATCCTGGAAATCCAAATTTACTCACCAGTTAAAATTAGATCGTACTATGCCAGGATTGACACACTCTATATGTCATGTCGCTTGCACAAACAACACACTGAGAGCAACAGTTAACCAGAAAGACTACCAGATCAGACTACAAGATCTCCACTTTCTTTTATTCTTGTGTTTATTTCTGTATGCTCTGTCATTCCCACTAACTGTAAGCAATACAAAGTAAAGAATTGTAGGATCACCGAGCAATAGGTTTTTTTTTTTGGCTGCCAGGGTCAGTGACATCTATATGAAAGCAGGAAAGATGGGGTCAAAAGGGAAGGATTATAAAAAAAAAGGAATGCAGATGGGATTTAAGGAGAGCAGAAAGAAGATCTAAAAATGCATAGAGAAAGAAGAAGGAGAACAAAGCACAGCAGGGAAGGCTGAAGAAAAAGTGTACAAATGACATAAATGCTACAAAAGGGATTGTGATATAAAGCCAAAGGCAGACAAAAGAAAATAAAAGGTCAAGGCAAAAATCTGTTATGGAACAAGGGAGTCGGTTGTTTTGCATTTTTATATTCACAATATATATATATATACTGTAGGGTAAACATTGTATAATGATATAACTAATGATGACAAGTGGCAAAGAAGGTTTGCTTCTCTTTCTTGGATGAAGTCTCTTAAAAGAGAAAGAATAGTGTTTTACATTTAGGGGTGCCAAATGTTAGGCACCCCCAAGTGACTACATTTACTTACCTGACACCCCGGGGCCAGTGCTTCCTTTGTGCACCACTGAGAGATCCTCTTCCTGCTTCTTCGGGTCGTCCTGTGGCTGTGCATGCGCAGTAGAGCAAAGAGCAGAACTTTAACGAAAAAGCTGGCTATTTCGCTCAGGAAGAGGATCTCTCCATGGTGCTGGGAAGAACCCCAGGCCAGTGCGGTTTTCTGCTGATGGAGCACTGGCCCGGGGTATCAGGTAAGTAAAAGTAGTCACTTGGGGGTGTCTAACTTTTGGCACCCCAATTGTAAAATGCTATTCCTTCTGCTATAAGGTGGCCATACACGGGCTGATAAAACCTGCCGACTTTGTCCTTCCTGACCAGGTCAGCAACCTTTTGAGCATGTAGATCAGCATGCCCAACCTATATCTGCGCAAAAATCTGGCAGATATCAATCGATCAGGTTTGAAAATCTGCAAATGGATGTGTTCCGTGCCCAGTGGTCCTCTGTAGGCTCCAGTGCATGATCCGATTGCTGGCGCTGGAACCAACATTTGGATCAGTCCTGTGCATGGGTGATAGTAGTGTGCAGAAAAACTCGACCCCTGAGCCCACCTGCACCTGCTTCCTCCCCTGTATTTGTAGGGCTGCTCCTCCCCACTGATGATGTCACAAAGAGGGTGAGTTTGCGCCTATAAAATCAGAAGCTGGAAGCTGGCAGTGTAAGGTCATGGGTGGGAAGAACAGGTAGAAGAGTTCAACCCGAACCCGTCCGCGATCCGTAGATGGTGTGTTGAGGTTGACCGAACCCAGGTCAAGGGGGTATCGGGTCGGGACACACATCACTAGTGGGTGGCCAAATCAGGCCAAGAGCCATTCCTTTTTTAACCTCGCCTCTGACCTCTGTTGCATATAGCTCATTATCACTGTGACTAATTGCACATGGGGTGTTTTACTGCCACTCAAGTCCAGAAAACAGCAGAGGGGAAAGCTTTTGTGTCTCCACTGTGTCACCACTTGCAATCTTATTGAATGAGAAACCCCCTACTGGTGTACGCAGAGCAGTGACAGACAGACCTCTATATAAAAATTCAAAGGAATCAACATTCAGTAACATTCCAAGTGGTGACAGGTGGACAGGAGTGTTTTTTTACTCTACCAATTAACTGTTAGCATCAGCATAACTACCCCACGCCAGGCTTACCCACCAAAAAATTCCTGAGAGGGACCTAGCAAACACAGCAACCTCCCACCCGCTAATTGCCGACCCCAATCACGTCTCTGCTGCCTGCCAGGTCATGTTGCCCGTTTGCTTTTAGGTTGGAGAGCAACTGGAGAGCAGGAATTCCTACTACTATAGCGGAAGCTGACCCCATTGTCCACCCCCCCGGACCCCAGTTCTACCTAGGGTGGGTACATATAGGTTGTATACAGTTCTGCTCATAAGTTTACATACCCTGGCAGAATTTATGATTTCTTAATAATTTTACAGAGAATATAAATAACACAAAAACTTTTCTTTCACTCATGGTTAGTGGTTGGCTGAAGCCATTTATTGTCAAACAACTGTGTTTGCTCTTTTTAAATCATAATCATCATTGGACTTGCATGAACTGCACGTGGCTCAATGATATTGAGGTCAGGAGACTGAGATGGCCACTCCAGAACCTTCAGTTTCTTTTGCTTTAGCCAATGACAGGTCGACTTGGCCTTGTGTTTTGGATCATTGTCATGTTGGAATGTCCAAATACGTCCAATGCGCAGCTTCCAGGGTGATGAGTGCAAAATTTTCTACAGTATTTTTTGTATTTCACCTATTTGTGGGTTTTTCCTTGCATCCCGAACATTTTTTCTGGCAGCGGCTGAAATTTTAGTCGGTCTACCTGACCATGGTTTGGTTTTAACAGAACCCCTGTTCCCCCACTTCTTAATTAGAGTTTGAACACTCCTTTGATCATTTCTTATATCCGTTTCCTGTTTTATAGAGTTAAACCTGCTTTTCCTGCAGATCCTTTGATAATTCTTTTGCTTTCCCCATGACTTCTGGCCCTTACACATGGGCGTTCGTACCTGCGCTCCATTTTGCTGCGTTCAGCTGCATGTTGCATCCCAACCTGCGTTCGACACTTACACACGTCTGATGGATACAAACTCATTCAAAAGAATTGTGTGCATCTAGGCCTGCGCATCCCTGTGGCTGAACACAGCAAAATGGAGCGCAACTTTTTGTCATACAGGATATGATGTCAATGACACAAAAATGGGCGTGGTCAAAAAATTTAGCTCCGCTACTTGCGAAAAAAAAAAATGTTGTCCCTCTTTTTACGTCCAAAATGTTGGGAGGTATGGGGAGCTACTGGGGCATATTTAGAGACACAGATCTTTATTGCTAAAGGACTGTGGTTGCCTTTGGCTGGTACAGAAGCACAAAACATAATCTACAACATTTCTAGCTACTTTCTTAGTTAGGCTTTAGTTCTCCTTTAACACTGTTCCCGTGGGTCCAACACATAAGCCACTACACAGAAACATATTATAAAAGCGTTGTAAAAGAACCTTTAGGGCAGAACTCCACAAGCGTTTTGTGTGCAATCTGACGTGCTGCGCACAGACGCAGTGGTCACGTCAGATCCAACCGAAATAAGGTAAATAATAGAATTGTCGGATGGTGTCGCAGCTTTGATCCAACGCAACACGACTGTTGGATGCAGACGCAGCTTGCAGCATTTGCATCCGACAGTCGTCGACACCATCTGACAATTCTATTACTTGCCTTATGTCGGTCGCATCCAACGTGACGCCTGTGTCTTTGTGCAGCGCATCGGATCAGGCACAAAACCATCGTGGGGTTCTGCCCTTAGAAATTATAATACACAGCGCTACGAAATATGTTGGTGCTATAGATATACATGTTAATAATAAAATACTAGCGAGTGGCTCCTGGAGGATCATATCCATACATTGCTAAAATATGACACACCAAATAGATGAAAGCAATTTTGTGCTTATTTTAAATTTTGTAATAAATGTTTCATTACAACCTGTGGCACTGAAACCCATGGCAGTCATTGGTGCTTAGTATCTGTGTGTTCCTAGCAGTGCCATACACTCCAAAGCAAAGGGTCTTTCTCTACAAATCTTAGCCCTTGGATTTAGAAAGAAATGGCATGTTTTCTTTTCCAGGTCCTACTTGTGACAATCAGAGCAAACTCCCCTTTCATCCTCCCAAGATAGGCTGGAGACAGCTGAGAGCTTATTTGTTAGAGATCCTGGGCAAGAGAGTGAGGGTGGGGGAGGGAGTGAGAGGGGAATGTGCCTACAAGGCCGCTGATTGGTGCACTCCTAGTCTGTAGAACTTTACTGGCATGTGAAACGGAATCACTTACAAGTTAAAGATAGATGCAGAATTTCAGCATCGCCAGCCAAAATCTCACTGAAAATCCATTTTCCTTCCTCGCTCGCTGAACTCCGCCTGCAATTTAGTGGTGTTTTCTATGCAGGGAGAAGTGAACTAGCCTGCCTGTGTTCTGGGATTTGCTGGCCTCGGGAGGCGCTCCGTCATGGTTCAGACTTTAGGGTAAGTGAAGTTGTCTCCCTAGGAAAACTGACAGCAGATATTCCTGATATTTCAGTGACTGTCTGTCTGAGATAAAACATGTTAGTATACATTGGTTCTGACAGGTAATGTGGGGGCACAGCTGAGTCTTGTGCAGGGGGCAGATATCCATGATCAACTAAACCGGCTTTTAAACAGAAAGAAATGTCATGTGACATGCTGTCAGAATTCTTTTTATCATATTCAGCAGTGCGTTCTAACCTGTGGAGCTCCACGTACTGCTGAACTACGGCTCCCAGAATGCACAGCTGGCATAAACTGAATGCACTGGAAGGTACAACAGCATAAACAGTGTTATTAAAGGAGAATTCAACCTGTATCTGAAACAAACCCTTCCCTCTCCCCTGTGCAAATGCCCCTAACTTTTTACTTACCCCTCCTTCCAGGTCCTGTCCAGCAGAGTTCACAGGCACCATCTTCTCTCGATCGCTCTTCTTCCTTAGTTCACCTGCATTTTCTGGTGCAGAAATTCACAAAATTTCCGAAAAAAGGAACAGGAAACTTCGTGACTTTCGGGGCACATGCGCAGTAGCTCCGTACCGGCAGATTCCTCCAACTGAGCATGCGCCTGAAATTCACAAACCTTCCGAAAAAAATTATCGGAAAGTTTGGGACTTTCGGCGCATGAGCAGTAGCTCCGTACCAGCACATTCCTCGTACTGCATATGCGCCCGAAAACGCTGGTCAGTACAGGACAAGATGGCGCCTGTGAACTACACTGAACAGGACTTTGAAAGTCACAAGTTAGGGACATTTGCCTTGGGAGCAGGAAGGCCAGGAGGGAGGCATACACTGGGGAGGGTTTTTTCAGATTCAGGTTGAATTCTCCTTTAAAGGAGAAGGAAAGTCTTCTTCCGCTTCATGGAGCTCGCTGGAACAACCCCAGGCTAGTGCAGGATTTCAGAAAAGTATATACAATCACTCATTTGGCACCCCCAAGTGGAAGAAGACTTTCCTTCTCCTTTAAGGGATTTTGGTTGATGAGCAAAGCAGTGCATTTCATTTATGGGTTGGTGTAGTTAACATAAGCAGAGTTGGTGTGGCTGAGGCCTAGGGCAGGTGCAGTATGGTAACTGTGCCATTCATATTATGGGTTGTTTATACAGTGTACCTAATAATATGGTTGCCTAGTGTATAGAATGATACCGAGTGTGGAGAATGTCAGTGCCTCAGCTGGTGGTGGGATTGCCCTGAATGCTCGCACGCCTTAAATGCCCTTTTATCTACTTTTAAGGAATTTTCCTTCTTGTCTTCAGAATTAGTGGTGCCCTGGGGTTCTGGCACTCATTTCATTGAATTGTTTTTATTTGTTCACTTGTACTTTCTTTCGTTTTGTTTTCTGCCGGTTGTGTCATTATTCACATGTATCAGTGAGGTTGGAGAATACTGCATTACAAACAAGCCGGCTTTACAGCAAACAGACTGGGAATAACAGATTATTTGGCATCTATGTCACAGGGCTCTGTTTGCTTCTGGAATTATTTTATAGAAAATCTCAATACAGGTCACTTGTAGCTATTGTTTTGTAAGTATAAGATTCCTCTTATTTCTACCAAGATAGTGTTTATCTTCTCACTCTCTTTCTAATGTTGAAGTCTATAAAGTATGTGGAGACTTGAATTTATTTTTCACATTATAAATGTGCATGAGGTTGGTACTCGTATATATTATAGTGTATTAAAGGTCTTGTTCACCTTCAAGTCAATATTTAGGTGGCAGACTTATCAAGGGTCGAAGTGAAAATTGAATTGAAAAAATTCAGTCTTTTGGTTACATTTTAGGAGTCAAAGTTTTTTTTGGGTGGAAATTGTTTGTTCAAATGGGCTAATTGTTCGATTGGAATGATTTGACTTTGAATGGAAACGGTCCTGTTCGATAGATAAAGGTGCGTTTCTCTGAATTCATTTCGGTTGGTCAAATTTCGAAGTATTTTCACTTTGAAATTTGACCCTTGATAAAGCTGCCCTTAGTATATTAAAGAATGGTCTGTTCTTAGTAACTTTTCTATTGGTCTTGATTTTTAATTTCTTATAGTTTTTTAAAGGGAAACTGTCATGGGAAAATGTTTTTTTTTTAAACGCATCAGTTGTATACAGTGCGGCTCCAGTAGACTTCTGCACTGAAATTTCTCAAAAGAGCAGTTTTGAGATCTGACATGGGGCTAGCCATTTTGTCAATTTCCCAGCTGCCCCATGTCATGTGATTTGTGCCAGCACTTTAGGAGGGAACTGCTTTCTGGCAGGCTGTTGTTTTTCCTTCTCAATGTAACTGAATGGAACGCAGTGGGACATGGGTTTTTACTATTGAGTGCTGTTCTTACGTAGATCTACCAGGCAGCTGTTACCTTGTGTTAGGGAGCTGCTATCTGGTTACCTTCCCATTGTTCTGTTGTAAGGCTGCTGGGTCGGGGAAAGGGAGAGGGTGATATCACTCCAACTTGCAGTACAGCAATAAAGAGTGATTGAAGTTTATCACAGCACAAGTCACATGACTTGGGGCAGCTGGGAAAATGTCTAGCCCCATGTCAGATTTCAAAATAAAATATAAAAAAATCTGTTTGCTCTTTTGAGAAATGGATTTCAGTGCAGAATTCTTCTGGAACAGCACTATTAACTGATGCATTTTGAAAAAACTTTTTTTTTCCCATGACAGGTTCCCTTTAAGTATTTGTCTGACTCTTTCGTGCCTTCAAAAATGGGAATCGCTGACTCCGGTAACCCACAAATTATTACTCTGTGAAACTACAATTTTATTGTAATTTTTGTATCACTCATTTTTATATTCAGGCCCTCCCCTATTCATAAGCTAGTTTCTTATTCAAACCACAAGAGTAGGTGTACATATGCCACATTCTGTTAAATCAAAGGTTAATGCCACACAGGACTGGTTGCAATCTGGGCATGTACAGCCATCTTAAGTTTAGAGTAGGGATCCAGGATTCAGTTTGGGATTCGGTCATGATTTGGCCTTTTCCAGCAGGATTCAGATTTGGCGAATCCTTGTGCCTGGCCGAATCGAATCCTAATTTGAATATTTGCATATGCAAATTATGGGCGGGAAGGATAATCATGTAATTTTTTGTCTTAAAACACAGAATTAAAACAGTTTTTTCCACTTTTTACCTTCCTGTCACTAATTTGCATATGCAGATTAGGTAATTGGCAGAATATTTCATGGAGGATTCGGGGGTTCTGCCGAATCCCAAATAGTGAATTTGTGCTTCCATAGTTTAGAGCTATATTTGCTAAACACTTCCAAAATAAGGCTGGACTCCTATGCAAAAGTAATTGCTGAACAACTGTGCTCTTTTCTGTCTTTAAATAGCTTTGTGATGGTGCCAGTGTAGTACTACATCACACTCCATTCTTATTACCAGGGCTCTGGCGCTGGACTGGGATTCCAAATAGGCTCTGGCATTTCAATTACACAGAGGCCCAAACAGCCCCCACCAGCCCACTTAATAGTCACTTTCTATGGCATCTTATAGCAGCCCCTCTGGCATTTGCCAGAAGCCACATGTTGCCAGTTCGAGCCTGCTCTGGTGCTTATTCACAGAACTTACAGTCCCTCATTCTGTTATGCCAGAGCCAGGCGCTCACACTGAGGGCCAACCCTCTTCCGTGTAGGAATAGAAAAGTAAGTTGGTCACAAATAGGGTTGCCACCTGGCCAGTATTTTACCGGCCTGGCTGGTATTTTTGATGGTTGATCCCAATGTTCTTAATAGGAAAAACGATAAATATATAGGAAGGCCGGTATTTTTTTCCAGAAAAGGTGGCAACCCTAGTCACAAAGGGTGCAGTGTAGGATCACAAAGCACCCAGCTTGGTTTCAGGGAACAGAAGTTATGTGTGGACACCATGAAATGAATACAGCCATAGTAATCCAATGCCTTGTGGGAGTATTACCTGCCAAGACAGAGGGGGCAGAAACCATTGCTGTATCTATAAAGAAGGAAAAGAAGTATTACCTCCTTTGAAAAGACAAAAGCAGGATCACAATCGAGCACAAATAATGGGAAATGTTCCCCAAGGCAAATACTGACACTTTCCTTTTGTGTTTACTCACATTTACCTCCAGTACAAGAGGGGTTCATGACAATACTACAAGATATAAAAACTCATTGGTAAACACGTATAAGGCAATGTTAATTAAACATTTTCAATGATTTTAGATTTACTATTGAAACATTATCTACCTTTCTGTTCTTGCACTACTGGTGCTAAAACAGTGAAGCAGAAGCTTAGTGGCTTAACAGACCTGTGAAGAATCCAATCCTTTGATAGCAACCCCCTTCAAATGTTAATACTGACTATTATAAAAAGTTTGTAATTTAACTCATCTTACACATGGGTGCTTTCTGTTTGTGTGAATGCATGAGTTGACAAAGGAGAAAGTGTCTCCTGTGCTTGTCTACCTTTTCTGTAAACTGCTTGGCCTTGAATATTTCACTTGTGCCACACTGCTTTGCTTTCTTAGATTTGTTCTCTGGTAGCTGTTATTCCAAAAATGATAATATATTTTTTTAAGAGATTTTTTTTCTTTGTTTGGGGTCATGGTCAGCAACTCCCTTAGATTTCCTATAGTATCACAACACAGGTGTCACCTAACCGCTGCCCTTTTGGAAAATATAAGGATATAATGTCCCTTTAAGCATCAAGAGATGGTGCCTTAAAGCTGGTTATGCATCTGAGACAGTGGTTAAATTTGTCAATACAAAAAGTGCCTGACTAATGAGACATTTTACAAGCTAGGGCCTTGTATGGCAGGGTGTTACTGTCTGCAGACAAGATTTGCAATGGCTACCATAGCAGCAACAGGTACTTTTTGTCTGGAAAGATACAATTGTTTTTTATTGCCAGCTGTTTAGTTCCCAGCTGTTAGAGAATTTTGGGCAGCACTGACTATGACTTTACTGTATTGAACCAGTGAATGGGGGCATTGACATTGAACAGTTCACAATTTGATAAGAATCATTTATATGTAATGTAGAGAATGGGCCAGGCTGTGGGGCATGGAAGGACCACGTAGGGCCCCATAACACCTGTTTGAAATATGAAACAATCCAAAGTATGACACGTAGGGCCCCATAATACCTGTTTGACATATGAAACAAAACAGTTCCATTGCACTGTAGTGTTTGTTTTTCTTTTTTAACCAGTGGCTTGTTAAGGATGCTGGGGGTTGTAGGACCTCTAGTATTGATAAACCTCTTCTAATAACACTTGTCTTTTACTACAAAAGAGAATTACCTAGCTGTGTCTGACTCCTGTACTGGCCAACTGAAGCAGAACAATGAAATGGCATTATTGGATAGGTTCTGCATAATAGTGCAACATTTATCCTTCCAAGAGAGAGTATAACTTCTTATTTCTGTTTAGGGGAATCGTTGTCAGTCTCTGGCAAAGTGCAGGGTAGAAATCCAAATGCACAATGTGGGGAAATCCTATTGTTAGTTGCCAAGACATGTGTTTGTGCATGCTCAGCAGATGTCTGGGCACAGCGTTGGCCTACTCATTAGTGATGGGTCAGATGTCTTTTAACTGCTTTGGTCCCTTTTCGGCCAGTTTTCAGCAGTTCACCAGGGAGTCCTGGAATTCAGAGCTGTTCTATACGTTTGACAGGGGATAGTAACTGTTGATATAAATGCTGAACTGTGCCTGGCTCATTTCACTTTGCCTATAGCACTGTGGATTACTTTTTCACTTCATTTAGGAATTTTCTCTGCCTGTGAACACCTGCACACACACATAAAATGGTGATTATTGAAACCCAGATAGAGTACTTATATCTGAATTATTTTACTAATGTCACAAATTAAAAAAAGAGTTTCCAAATCTTGAACCTAATAAAATATTAGCAATCATTTACGATTCCCCCCTGAGGTATGACTGTAATGAGGTACGAGGTGCACAGCATTAAGGGGTGTAGGCTAGCTCTGTCCATATTTTTAAAGATCACTTCAAAATGTAATTAGAGGTCCGAGGGTTTATGTAACCTTTACATCATCTTGTCATAGTCAGCAACCATAAAATAAATCTTTTTAAAATGTATTGGTACTGTTCCATACATTTTATATTGCAGCCACAAAAATATAACAAGTCCCCAACCAGAGTAAGTAATTGTTTCTCTTACAAACAGAAAAGTGTTTTAGGAAGTAGACTCCCAATGTGAAATTTAGTTTCATAGGCACTGAGGCATGGTAGATGAGTAGACAACTCTGATTTTAAATTGGGATAATTTACTAACACAAGGGCAAAGTGCAGGTGCCTGAAAAAAGCATGTGCCACAACTTGCATGTGATTTACTAATGCTAATTAGTCCATTTTTATTAATTGTGTGCAAGTTACAGCACTAGTTCTACTTGGTCTTGGATGCAAATGGCTTCACTTTTGATGGGTCATTTATAAACGCAGTGCAATTTTTGCTCTCCAGTGTTTTTCCCCCCAGAATTTCAATTGTGACCATGCACCTACCGAGCAAAGCTTTTGGTGGCTGTTGCAGTGATTGGTGCAACTTATTGTGGGAACTCTGGACATCCAGGGTAGCTGTAGTCAAGCCAGATTCTGGCAAATACCACAGGGGCTGCTATAGGGTTGCCACCTTCTGTACCGTGGAACTCCAGACATGGAGGGCGGAGCCAGGGATGCCGCAGGGGAGAGATATGGTGTGGAAGTCGGCTATTTGCTGATCACCACGTTATCATAGTAAATCCTGCCCGGTTTTCAAACAACCGGGCTGTCTGGGTCTAAACTGGACAGGTGGCAACCCTAGGCTCCTGCAAGATGCCATAGACAATGGCTATCTATTGGGCTAATGGGGTCTGTTGGGCCTCTGTGTATTTAAATGCCAGCACCTATTTTGAATCACAGTGGATCTGGCTGTAATTCTAGGGCTACTTAGTATCAATGAACACAAATATTATTATTATTATTATTATTATTATTATTAACATGTACATAGTGAGGACAGTCATGCATTTGTTATCTTTTGCATACTTGTGAGGGAGTTCAACCTAAACTGCTCAGAAATGGAACACGTGGAATAGTTTTTTCCTTCCTGCCATTTGGCACAGCACAGTATCAATATGGATTCTTGGACTTTATTAGCATTCCATCCACAGATAATTCATTTTGCTTTGTGCCAAGAAGGGGTTTTAACCTGCTTGTGAACCACTAAATTCTTCAGACATTATTGCTGAGCTTTCACATTTCTCTGAGCCAGCCAGAGCTGCACCCTACAGTTTCCAATGCAGACTCAGACCCTTTTGTGCTGTTTTATAGCCGGGAACTGGTTTATTTATGTATCAGGGGTCTTAAACAATAATGCACTTAATGCTCTCCCATTCATGATTTATAGCTTAGTCACTAAACGAAATGGAATAATTAAACTCATCATTATGGGGGACTTGTAAATCTGTATAAATAAATAGTGTAATTGGTTAGTTTTCTAAAGATAATTAATTTCAGTACCACTCTTTTGCCACTGGCAATTCTTTCACCAGACTATCGGTGGGGTCATTTATGACCTCAAGCACAGTTGTGTTTGCGCAAATTTCCCTGCACACAGTTACACTGAAAACCTCATATAATTGCTGGGTGTGCCAAATGTCAGAAATCCCTCCATGATTATAATCACTGACCTTATTTCTCTGTGGTGCTTGCTGAGGAGTAGCACAGGGCAGTGCAATTTTCTGCTAGGAGCACCAGCCTGGGGTATGGGGTAAGTGATTCTAATCACTTGGGGGGGGGATTTTAATTTTTCTTTAGTTCTTTAGTGCACTCTTTGCACTTTTGTATATGTGCACTCGCTGCTGCCTTCCTCCTGCTATTGATTCTACTGCACCTATTGATGCAGGGGAACCCTAGTGCTATAGTCACATCTGAACCAGGCAGTAGTTCCAGGGTTCTCCATTCACCCTGCGTCTATAGGTGTGTGTAAATGAGTAGTGTGTACACCTCACTCTTACAGGCCAGCCTCTGAAACCTCACACAGAAAAGTTTCAGCACCATTGTGTCTAATTTGTGTCAAAGTTTTAGTGCAGTTGTGTTAATTTTGTTACCTTTTTTGTAATCTGCATCGGGTGCAACAATGCTGGAATTATGGGTAAAATGCTGCATTGTGGTTAAAAAAATGGCAGTTGCATCAGAAAAATGCACACTGTGGATATCAAGGTAAGTGACCCTTGTCTGCCATATATCAAAGACAAAAAAAAGTCTTGCCAGCACCATAGATACTGCATTGCAATTACAAACATTACTTTTTACGGTAGTGGCACAAAGGGTGATTAATCGCACAGTTACAATTTGTCTCTACTGCGTACGACTAATCTCCCCAAAATGCATTCCGACCAGCGAGAATAATAATCTCTTTGGATTTCCTGAAGTCAGGACACCTTTGGATATCTGAAGCTATTCATATGCCATCCTGCAGGAGATAAGTATTCTTGCTGGTGGGAAGGCATTTGGGGGAAATTAGTCACCTGCAGTAGAGAAGGTTTGTCGCACCCTGAAGAGTGTTGCCATTATCATTAACCTTAGTTTTTATATTGCATCATGTTACACAACACTTGATAGAAATAATACAGCATTCACCTCAGCCCTGCTCCAGTGGAGCTTACAACACAAGGACCCTATGATATTCATATACACTGTGACCAGCTTTATCCTGAACCCATCAACTTGCAGATTTAAATTTGCGGTATGTAGACAACAAATTTCCCTGAAATGCTTTATAACCAACAATAAAGTAAATAGCCAACAAAAAATCTCATGCAGCGATTGATTTTCCACAGTTTCAAGCAACCTCAGAAAACAAAGCACAGTGTATGTTTTCCCATTTCCAACATACTTTATTGCCGGTGGGAAAGCATTTTGGGGGGATTGTCATCCATGTTAGCACAGATCTAAATGTGGGCAACAATTATCCCTGTGTGCCGTTGGCAGATAGAGACAGTGATAAAAAGTCCCTGCTGATAATGCCCTGGCTGTAATTGAATCTATGACCCAGTGCTTTAAGACAGAATCATATACATGCAGTTATCACTATCCTAAAGTTCAAAGTCTCCAGTTAAAGTGTTGTTCTCCTTGGTTTTTACAATTGTTTCTTGGCTGTAGTGCGGGGTAATGTCCCAGGGCATGTTTCCATCAGTGTGTTGAATTCAATAAGACAATAACAAAAGCTTTGTTCTGAGAGAATTTAACGGGCTGGCACTGTCAGCTAGTGAATGTCATGTTCATTTAGCGTATGCTAGAGCAAATTACATCTGAATGGAAATTTGTATTGGACAAGCCTGTTTACTGTAGATAATGTCAGTTCATCACTACATTCGGAACAGCTGGAAAGTGTTTATACAAGTTATTGCAATTGTTTGATTAATTCTGCTCACCTGTGTGCATGCACAATGTCCATATACAGTTACTAACAGCTAGCTATAAAAAAATAACACAAATTCATATTCCCATACCAACGATGAAGCATTTTACACAGGGTTCTGATGTGATGGGCATCTTTCATCTATGCTGTTTATTTAAAAGGGCAATTTAAATGGACACCCCAGATAACCTGTCCTTGCCCATGCACGTCCCTGTCCCCCCCCCCTCCTGGACAAGTTTTGCCTGCAATTGAGACCCTTCAGTTCCTGAAATAGGCGCTGGCATAAGAGGTACGTGCCCAGCGCCCCCCACTGTTGTGCACTAGGCGTGTGCCTCTTCCTACCCCTCCCCTCCAAACTTCTGTCAGGTGTTCCATGAGTAACACACAAACCATCACAAAGTAGTGGCTCAAGATAGAAGATGTAAAGGTGGCCATAAGCTTTTCCTGATATGCCCACCATGAGGCACAAGGATTGCATCAAGGAGCGGGTGCAGCCCTAACACCAACAGGAGTTTCAAATGTTTCCTAATTCCAATGTTTATATTGAAAGGGTGACACCCTTCTAAGGTAAAACATTATATTGCACAGATGTAGTGTAATGGCATTTTTGGTAGTAGTATTATTGATGGGGAGGCCTAGCTCTTGAATTTGGTAACTGGTAAGCATATGAGTTCTTGGCCAAAAAAGAATGAGAACCACTGCTTATGCTCTGTTCTAGGTTCTTTCTCAACAGAAATTCTGGCTGCCATAAATTGAATTCCGTGCATGTGGGCATGGGTCCTTACTGTCAGGGAGTCCATGATGCCTGTTGTGTTGGCCTTCACTGTAGCTTTACTGTGTTTCCAATGGCTTGAGATGTATAGAGCTCAATATTTTTCATAGGTGATTACTTGCCCTGAAGTCTATGGGGAAAGAGAGATGTGACAGGTCTCGCTTAAACTAACAAAGAATTGATATTTGGCTCATTCTAATTATTCTATACCCCTTAGTCGTTGTGTAAAGAGGGTTTCATGTGGAAGAATATAATCTCTTGGGCTCAGTCATCTCTCTGAAGCCATGTTCCTTCCGAATATCAACAGTGCACCAGGTGCTTCTCTGCTATATATACCCAGGAACAGTTATAAATAGAGAGCTCGTAAGCAGCAGGACCGGTGGGGATTACTAACCTTTTTATAAATACATTGAAAGCCTGAGCGTAGTAACATTTTATGTCTTGCCAGAGGACACGGGATTAAGATGTTTTGATGTGCGATTATATATTGATGTACAGGTATAGGATCCGTTATCCGGAAACCTGAAAGAAAGCTCCGAAATACAGACTCCATTATAATGAAATAATCCAAGTTTTAAATGTGATCATTGATCCAAATTAAGATATAATTAATCCTTATTGAAGATCCAAATTACAGAAAGATCTGTTATCCAGAAAAACCCAGGTCCCAAACATTCTGGATAACAAGTCCCATACATGTATATGTTTTAAGATTTGTAAATGTACAATAAAGAATTTATTATTTGGTTTCAAGGGCCCTTTCCATACACAGGCAGATATCATTGAGTGAAACGACTGATCCGATAATCCAATAAAAAACCATCTATTTATCGTTACATTGATGTGGTGTAATTGTATCGTTCTGACAAAAGTGCCCCAATGGCCGATCGGAAGGTTTAAACATTTTGGTGGTTATATATTAAGGTTCGAGTTGTGTTTTCCAGAAAAGTAAAGATTTTTTTTAAGTCAAAACTCACATTTTCCAGTTAAAGGGGTTGTTCACCTTCCAAAAACTTTTTTCTGTTCAGTTGTTTTCAAATTGTTCCCCAGAAATAAAGACTTTTTTCAATTACTTTCCATTATTTATTTTTTACTGTTTTTCCAAAATCTAAAAGTTGAATTTTGGTGTCTCTGGTGTTTGAGTCTGGCAGCTCATTAATTCAGGTGCAGACTCTAAACTGTTACAATTTTGCAACATGTAATTGATACATTTCTCAACCGCATCTCTGTAGATCTGTATCAATTCAAACAGCTGCCTGTAATGAAATCCAGAGATTCTGCTCAGCAGGGACAAAGATAAGAAATGTATCCATTAAATGTATCAGTTTAGAACAGTTGGGGGGGTCGGAGACCCCCCCTCCCAGAGTTGCTTTAGAAGGTGAAAAATGAGACTTTACACTTCAATATTAGAAAAACGGTTACAAATAGAAAAAAGACAGTAATTGGAAAAAATCGTTATTTCTGGTGATCTATCTGAAAACAATTAGTTGTTTGAAGGTGAACAACCCCTTTAAATAAGCTGGAAGTTTTTTTAAGATTTATTATACCCCAACCTGGAAACAGCTCAGATCCAAAAATATACCATCTAAAACCTGTCAAGGTCATGTAAGAGTCAATGACAGAGGTCCTTTGAACCATTTAAAATAGTTAATAGATTTCATGATGTTTTGAGATTTTCTGAGGGTTTAGCCCGAAAACACAATCGATTCGTGTGAATCAAGTTTTTTTCCACCAGAAACTAGATCAAGTTTTTGGGTTTTACAACTTGAACACACGGAATTTAATTTTTTTTCCATTCCATTTTTTTCTTAAATAAGATACCATTCTTTAACATTTGACCTTTGATTAATAACCCCCTTCCCATGTGAAAGGATGAGGGCAGTCAGTGGATGGGGCATTCAGAAAATCATCATTATTCAATCATTCACTGTGCATGCCTTTTGCTAAGTAAACATGGAGTCAAGGGGAAAACATTGATCTGCTGAACACCCTGGGTGGATTTCAGCACAGATTTCAGCCTTCCAGTAGAGAAAACACTTGGGTATTACTTACTTATATTTTTTTGTTTAACCCCTTTAGGGCCTTACACACAGCGTTTTTACGTTTTACGTAAAGGGGCTGTACTCACACCAACGCATGTAGGTGGCGAACGCAAGTTCAGACGCAACATGCTGCGTTTTTCCTGCGTTCAGCACCTACATGCGTTTGTGTGAGTACAGCCCCATTGAAAAAAACTGAGTGCGTCTATACCTGCGCTCCCCTGCGGCTGAATGCAGCAAAACAGAATGCAGGGGTGTGCAGGTAAAAACGCCCATGTGTAAGGGCCCTTATAATGCTGTGATTATTAATTCAGTGCGTTGGCATACAACTGAGCACCTGTGTACAAATGAGCAAAAGGCAAAAAGCACAGGGTTGTCTATGTTAATGCCTCCTGCAGCCAATCCCAGCTGCTCCAAGGAACTCTTGGCTTTTGTATTTATAAAAAAGTTAGTAATCCCCACTAGAGTCAGAATAATGTCACTCACAGAAACGGTGGCAAAACTGTAATCTGTGGAGGGAGATGTGAGACATTCAGCCAGGCAAATGATTTATAATGCACGACAATGCGAAAAAGGTATTACATACAATTTTTTGTGTTTGTAAAAAAAAAAAAAATGAAAACATCTAGAGATTTTTTAAACCAAGAATACAAGAAACCTTTATGAATGTTTTCATTGCAATTCTTATCATAGGGCGCTGAAACCTACCCTTCTCAGAATCAAAAGCTTTCTACCATTGTATACTTAAATATTATTGATTTCCAGTTGTATTGCTATTTGCAAATGTCAGTAATTGGTATTGTTCAATTGATGCCTCTGTGGTTATGTCCATACACATGTGCCCAAAGTTCTGCATAAAGGAGTAGAACAATGGTATGCAAATGAGCCACTTATACCTATACATTCAGTCTTACCTTGAGAACATATTTTGTGGTAGTATGTTCTTTGCTAGCTGTGTGCTTATTGGCTTTACACTAGAATTAATTGAATTCAAGCTCTCCAATCTCTGTTTGCTGTTGTGTCATATTTGTAAAGCACATTCAGTTTCAAAGTAAAGCATTCAAAATGGTTATTTAGAATAGAAACACTACACCAGGCTTCCTATTTTAGTTTCTAAAAAAAAAGGAAAGAAACAGTAATCCAAGCAATTGTAAACTAACTATATATTTCCTAGGCTTCAAAACTAGATACTGTCCACTGGATGTAGGGACAATTATCAATTATGGTATGGTTTCTTTTTCACTTTTCCCTAGTATTAATTGTTGCCTCTCGTTCCTGCTGTTTCAAAAGTCAAAAATCAATAAGCTTTAAAAACTAAAGGAGATGTTTATGCTTCTTGGTCTTTCCTATGACTGGTCACTTTTTACTAATCAGGCCCAAATTGTCCATGGGTTATGGGGCATGCCACTTAAGTTTGTGGGGCACTGAGAAGAAGAATATGGAGCTTTTGCAGAAGGAACAATCTGGAAGCAGTAGAAGACACATTTTGATCCTACAAAATCAAGGACCCGCACTCCAATATCCAATGAAGCCAGTGTTTATTCATACTTGATGCACAATGCAATTGATGAATAAACACTGACTTTTTTTCGTTGGATATTGGAGTGTGGGTCCTTGATAAATTATTGAATGCATATTAATTGACCCAGCACCCGGAATTGCTTAAGACTGGATCTGAGTGTGAGCACTTCACCTGACGCTCGGCTGATAACAACAGTCTTTCTCACTTATGAGAAAGCCTGTTGTATCAGCCGAAACATCAGCTTGACTTGGAATAAATCTATTTCACAATTTTAAGACCTGCATGTGCTGATTTCTTCTACCACATACATTAACTACCTAAAGGACATTTTGGGAGTGCTCTTTTTGGGAGTGCTGTTTTTTCATCATTTTTATATATATATATATATATATATATATAGCTGGAGCTGGTGCACTCTCGACCATGGAACAATGTCTAGGTGCTGGTTATAAAATATACAAAAAAACAAAAACGAACTGCACTCACAGGACTTCAGTGAAAAAAGTTATCTCAAAGTTTATTACGACGTTTCGGCTCCTAAACTCGAGCCGTCATCACGCCTCGAGTTTAGGAGCCGAAACGTTGTAATAAACTTTGAGATAACTTTTTTCACCGAAGTCCTGTGAGTGCGGTTCATTCTTGGTTTTTTATATATATATATATATATATATATATATATACACACATATATATATATATATCACAGTCACACAATATATATATATAACACAATCACTTCATATCAGGGGCTCAAAAGTAATTGGACATATTAAAAAACTGAAAATAAAATGTTAATTTTTAATACTTTGGGTTGAAACCCCTTTGCTGGCAATAACAGCCTGACGTCTTGAATGGACATCACCGTATTCTGGGTTTCTTCCTTTTTAATGCTCTGCCAGGCCTTTACTGCAGCGGCTGTCTAATAAAAATGTTTATAAAAAAAGTATACATACAGTTAGGTCCATACATATTTGGATAGAGACAACATTTTGTCCTGTCATTCTGTAAATTACCACAATGATTTTTAAATGAAACAACTCAGATGCAGGTGAACCGCAGACTTTTAGCTTTAATTCAGTGGGTTGAGCAAAAAGATTGCATAACAATGTGAGGAACTAAAGCCTTTTTTAACATAATCACTTAATTTCAGGGGCTCAAAAGTAATTGGACAAATTAAAAAACTGAAATTAAGACTGAAATTGTTGCTCTGTTCTATATGCCATTATCCAGAATTAATTGGAGCCAATACAAAGGTCTTTAGGATGTGTAAAATGACATTCCACCAATAATTTACTCTACCTAGATCCTGCGTCTTTTGTCTTTTAACAAAGAAGTCTGCAGTTGAGTATCTGTTGCTGTATTTCTCTTGTGCCTTAACAAGACAGCAGCATTTGGCTCGATCCCAGGCAAGTTTTAGACTAATGCCTTTAGAGATGAGATAAGGAGCTGCTAGGAATCGGTAGTGATGTGCTTTTCCTTTCTGTGCCAGGAACTGGCTGATAACAGATGTTGCTTGCAGGTGGTGCCATTGCACTGAAGAGTTTGTGCAAATAGTCTGTCCAGTTCATGTTTAATCTCTCATTAAAATATTCTGCTTCCATTTTAGCCTGTTTAATTATAATGACTTTCTGCCTTGAGAAACACTGTTCTTCATATTTTTATATCCAGGATCCATATAAAAATAGACTCTTGCTTATTTGGCAGAAGCCCTGGAGTAAAGCTGGCCATAGGCCCAAAGATACAGTCGTATGAAATGAAGATACGATTTTCAGATTGTGTGTGGAGTGTCCCAACATTTTTCGTACCGTGACACTCAGTCGTTCAGTTGAACGGATCGCCAATAAGATCTCTGCTTGTATTGCCTATATGCCAATATCAACAGGTAATTATTTGTCTAAATCTGAATGGTTAATGGTAGATCGTTCGACTGAAACAAACGAGCATTCGTCGCACAAAGAATAATATCTGCTATGTCTATGGGCAGCTTAAGGTCTTTAATCTTTATTTCTATCTCTTCCCAACTGTTCCGGCCAAAGTAGCAGTTAACTTCCTCAGCATTTACAAAAACTCCTGTTAAAATTTAAACAAACTGGACTCAGTTGTGGGTGTAGGGAAACATAAATATTTAGAATATTTTCTACTCACTAATTAGCAACAGAGGGTGCCAAAAATTTATTCCAACATACTATGCAAAATCGCTGGGATCCGTAGCCACTCGTATCAGTCTTCAAATTTGATGTATCAGTGCCTGAACAGTTTATCTCCACATGTAAACTTAGTAGAGGGTGTAAGCCTTTCTACCTCCGGCACAGAAAATTTTAAAAAATGTAAAATCTGACTCAAAATCCTTGTTTTAAGGTAGATTAAAAAAATTGCCAAGAGGACACTGTGCTCCAGATATATAAATAATACAAAACTAAAACCAATGGTAAATTATCTCAGAATATCACTTTCTACATCATACTAAAAGGCTGAAACAGCAAGCTAAGTGCAAGGAATCATTAGCAGATATATAGAGGAAACAAGCAAGACATACAACATTAAATATTGAGCTAATAATATTTCCATTAGGTGAATAGAAGGGTAAAATAAAAAAGAAAGTATATTTTAACAGGTTGGTTCACCGTTAAGTAAAATTTTAGTATGTTATCACTAATGAATCACTAATTCTAAGCAACGTTTCAGTTGACCTTCATGTTTTTCTTTCTTATTTTTCAGCTTTCCAGCTTTCAAATGGGGGTCACTGACCCTACCAAATTCTCTGTAAAGCTACAAATGTATTGTTATTGCTACTTTTAATTACTCTTCTTTCTATTTTGGCCTCTCCTATTCATATTCCAGTCTCCCATTCAAATCAGTGCATGGTTGCTAGGGGAATTTGCAACCTGCTGAATGAAAAGCTAAATATCCAAAAACCGTAAATAATAAAAAATGAAAAACAATTGCAAATTTGTTTTAGAATAACACTTGCTACATCATACTTAAAGTTAATTTAAAGATAAGCAACCCCTTTAATGTTATGAAGTTTATGTCTTATTTTTCCAGACGATACAACGGAGTATGTATATTATAAATGAGCACTGGTGCAAAAAGTGCCACCTACTCTAGGTATAGGTTTTGCTGTGCAATATATATACTTAGATATGAGCAAGAGAATCTCTTCTAGCCTTGTATGCAACAATCCCATAAACATGAATACATTTTATAAATGCGACAGTATGTAATGTAGCGTTTCTATAAACAAATGAACTGTAAACAAATAACATCATAGAAGAAGTGCATAAAATTTGACAGTGCTGACTACAAGCTTGCAACTAAATACATTAGATCCCATACGCTATGTAGAAAGATATTTAATTGTTCCTTAGACCGTGGCGAAGTTTCAGCAAATTGTCATTTGTTGAGGTATATTATTAATGCCCGTAACACTAATAAGGGAACAGCAGACACTCATACTGATAATTCAGTGGGGCTTGTTGATTAACTTTATGTTTTCTAACAATGAAAGAAACCAGGCATTCTCACTTAAATAGATTGTAAAACTGTGTGTCACTCTGTGCCAACACATTCTTTCTTTTTATAGTTATTCTCTTCTCGTCAATGAGAGCTGACCTATTATTACTTGACCAAAGGCATTATCAGCAGCACATTTCAACCAATGTTAAGCCTACAGAAATTGTTCAAAGAGAATTACACCAAATCGCCCTGTGATATTGCTATATTTAGCCCTATACCCAAGGCTCTCCCTCAAACCAGGCCTGGGGCCGATGGAATGGGGTCTGAATTTTGAATTATTGTTGGGAAGGTTAAATTTACAGTAGGCAAAAACGTATTATATCCCTTAACAAATATAAGCTTGTAATATTTATAACAACAAACATTTTGTTTGTAAACAAATTTACATATATATGAATATATTTTCACACTGACCTATTCTGTGAAAAACGTGGGGCTCTTTGACAAACTTGTAACAATGTTGCTGGTCCCAGTCTGTCATTGTGGCTCCTTTCTCACATTCATTCAACTGAGAAGCTAATGTGCTGGGCCCCCAAGGTTTTAACGGAGAACTAAAAAAACTCTACCCTCTACCCTACATAGACTCCCCTCCCTCCTCCCCGCAGTCCAGCTGCTACCCCAGGCAAATGCCCCTAAGTCTTTGGGGCAAATTCAAAGATGCGAAAAGTCGCTAGCGTTCGCCGCACTTCGCCAGGCGAATTTTCACCAGCGCTACACAAATTCACTAAAGTGCGAATTTATGCTCAGGTCGGTGAACGGTAGCGTAGTTGTGCTAGTGTTACTTCGCTAGGCAGAGCGCTGTTGCGCTAGCGAAGCCTAATTTGCATACGGCGGGAACTTTAAGTTATAATAGAAGTATATGTTACAGCCACTACATTCCACTACACAAGCCCAGGAAACCTTTAATAAATAAAATAAAGTTGTCCTATTGCCCTACATGTGCCCCCTGTATAGTTGTGTTGCCATATGTTAGGAAATGTAGGGTGGAAGGAGGGTAACCCCCCCCAAAAAAAACTTCAATCTTTTTCAGACTATCTCCCTCCTATGCTAAAATACACCAGCATTTTTTTAGGACTTTTAAATAAAAAAAAAAAAAAATTTCAACCTCCTATCTATGGTATTGAACTTCACCTGGTCTGACCAGGCAAAGTAACGTCTAGCACAGTGGTTCTCAACCTTCCTAATGCTACGACCCTTTAATACAGTTCCTCATGTTGTGGTGACCCCCAACCAGAAAAAAATTTAAATATTTTCATTGCCAGCCCAGAGCGGATTGTTAGGAAAGTACAGGAGACAGCATGGCTGCATTAAGGTTTGGTCACACCCATTTTGTGGCCACACCCCCAATTAACATGTTAATTTTACAAATATGACTGCCCGCTTTAAATGGGCAGGGAGATCTGTATGGCAGTCCCTTCTAAGGGGATATAGAGAGTTGTAGTTGTCCCAGCACCAACAACCGGAGAGCTACAACCTTAGCCCAGGGCTAGTGGGGAGAGAGATTAACCTGCTCCTGGAACCCCTTAAGTGACCCCTGTGAAAGGATCATTCGACCCCCAAAGGGGTCCCGACCCCCAGGTTGAGAACCACTGGTCTAGCATAAGTGCTAACGTAGAGAAAAATGTTCATCTTAGTGAATTTGCGAATTTACGATCCTTCGTCAGTGCGCAACTTCGCCTGGCGTAAGGGTACGAAGTTACACAAGGGATCGGACTTCACAGCATGCGAGTGGCGTATCGGCACACGCGCAGTTGGAGCAATTGCCCGGTTCGTACCAACTGAGCATACGCCGAAATTACCGGAAATTGACAAAGCACCGCCACCATAAGAAGACCAAAGATTACCTAAGACCGTGAAGGTGGCTGCTGTGAACTCTGATCCCTGAATCTGCACCAAGGGGTAAGTAAAGATATAGGGGCATGTAGCAGCTAGGCTGGGGGGGGGGAGAAGGGGTTCTATGTAGGTTAGGGGTTTTAGGACTTAGTTCTCCTTTAACAGGTGGTTTAACCATTTCCTAATCTGCATCTTAAATATCAACTGTGTGAAAAGCTGGCCATACACTATAAAATCCGCTCGTTTGGCGACATTGCCAAACGAGTGGATCTTTCCCCGATATCCCCACTAATGACAGGGCTGTATCGGGGTAATCTGAACATTCAGCCCTACGGCCGAACGATCGAATTACAAACGAGGAGCAATGGGCTCCGACAGGTCTTTTGGTGGAAAAATTAAACTTTCCGATCCATATTGTGGCCAGATATCGATCGGGAAGACCAGTTGGAAGCCCCCATACACAGGCAGATAAGCTGCCAAATTGGTCAGCAGTTTTTTCTGTCCCTGTATGGCCATCTGAACTCACTGCCACAGACTGGGCACTTTTAGGTATTTCTACCCAAGTAATTGTATTATTATTCTTTCAAAAGCACCTTCTATTAACAATTGTATGCTTGACAAGACACCTGTTGTGAAGTTACCATAGCCAAGGCTTAAATTTGTTTCATTTCTCAACTTAAATAAAAAAACTTACAATCTGAACTTAATACTATTCTTAAGCTTCAAAATTATTTTGAAAATTATAGGGCAAATGAATATTTCATGTAGCTTCATCTCACAGAAATAGGAAACTTTCTAAATATAATCATTTCAAAATTCTGGACCACTTTTGAAACAATTAAGTTAATATTCACTAACCCCCTCAGCAATCTGTCTCTCTTCATTCTCACTTCATGCTGGAGTTGGAGTCAAAGTTTGATTGACAGCTCTAGTACATCACTGGTGTGTTTGCTTGGACAATGTATTAGATTTAGCTGTCTTTCCATTAGCTTTCAATCAAGCTTTGCCTCTAACGCCTGCATTAATGAAGAGAGACAGATTGTCGAGAGGTGATAGTGAAAAGTAAATTGATTATTTCAGAAACAGTACAGAATTTATAATTTATTATATTTAGAAAGATTCTTATTCTGTGATATGAAGCTTATGTTCGATTTTTGTTTTCACAATAGTTCCCCTTTAAAGGAACAGTAATTATTTTTTTAAAAATTTGTTTATTTTTAACAAAAAAAAAACCCAACAACACAGTTTAAAATTTAAATTCACGAAGTGTTTATTAAGAAATTACTTACTGATTCTCTGCATGTGCTCCTCTTCTTAAATGGTGATTTGGCGACGATCCATCGTGTGGAGCTAGATTTCTCCTCCCTGCCTTCTATAGAAGATAGGCAGGGAGGAGAAATCGAGCACTCGTGATGGATCATCGCCATTTCAGAAGAGGAGCGCATGCAGAGAATCAGTAAGTAATGACTTAATAAAAAGTTTAAACTGTGTTAAAACAAATTTTTAAAAAACACATTGTTACTGTTCCTTTAAGAATAAGTAGAAGAAGAGAGTAGAGTATGCAATACAACTATGCAGAAATTAGCCTATTTATGGAACAGCCCTGTGGAATATATTAGCATACAAATATGTATTAATACTAAAGTCAGATTAAAGGCTATGGGTCAAATTAATTGCTAGCGTTTGCAGTAGGTCACAATATGGTGGGAACCTACTTTGTATTGATCCCTGGAATGCTTGAAATGTTGCTAATTTGTAATAAAAAGAGAAATGGAAGTAACATAAATGTTACAATGACAATTGGCAACATTCCAGACTGCTGTGATTGTTTACCGCTGACTAGTATGTCATAATTTCAGAAAAATATGCTTACAGATGGATTACTGTTTAAGTTTACAACACAGGGGGTATTTTCTCCTCCAGCGTGTTTGAACCAGAGCTGCTGTGCCAGTCATGTGTTTCCTATTCAACTAGGCAGTGCTGGCTAATATTTCAGTGGAGAATATGCTTGCCGCTAGAAATGTTGTACATTATGTTTTGGGCTTTAGCAGTAAAGGTGTGACAAATTGTAACCTACAGCACCTTAATACATCTCTGAACTGTGTCTGTATTACCCTCCCATTTAGACTGTAAGCCCTATGGGGTAGGGTCATCCAGCCTTTCGTTTTCTTGACACTGAGCACTTAATCTGTATTGTAATTATATTTTATATTTATGTGAATTGTATTTCTATACATAGATAAAAATGTGTCCCCAAAGTAGGGATGCACCGAATCCACTATTTTGGATTCGGGCGAACCCCCGAATCCTTCCCGAAAGATTTGGCCGAATACTGAACCGAATCCGAACCCTAATTTGCATATGCAAATTATGGGTGGGAAGGGGAAAACATTTTTTACTTCCTTGTTTTGTGCCAAAAAGTCACGTGATTTAGCTCCCTGGCCCTAATTTGCATATGCAAATTAGGATTCGGATTCGGTTCGGCCAGGCAGAAGGATTCGGCCGAATCCGAATCCTGCTGATAAAGGCCGAATCCTGGCCGAATCCCGAACCGAATCCTGGATTCGGTGCATCCCTACCCCAAAGATGCCCCAGTAGCTCCCCGTCTTCTTTTCTGCTGATTCACTGCACATGCTCTGTGCTGCTGTCACTTACTGAGCTTAGGAACTGACTCACAACATACAGTTTGTACATAGTCTAAACTGCTGGCATGTATGAAGTATTCTTAAAACCCAGACATTGTGGCATGGAATCATGTATGATTGCTTGTAGTATCTTAAAGCCAACATACTCCGCTATACACAAAAAGGAAAGTCTTGCTAACATGCAGAATGTATATTTGGCATTGTTTGTGATTCAAAGAGATGAAAAATACAGAACTGCTACATACAGTAGCATTTTGTACCATATTGCATATTTAAAGATACATTCTTCAGTCTGTCTCTCTCTGTTAAACATTACAATGGCTCAAACTACCTCCTGTATTGTGCAGGGGGGAGAAGAGGGAAAGGGTAGGCCACCATGGGGCTTGCTGCAGGGGTAGCTTAACTCGTGTTTATGCTCATTCACTGTGAATGTCATGGCACCACTGGTGACAAGCTTTAACAGAGGGGGCAGTTCTGGTTTGTGACAAGCAAATAAGATGTGCAGAATGTCAGCAGTTAGAGAAAACAAATAAACAGGGTAAGAACATCATTAAAAATCTAAAATATCATAAGCAAAATATTTTTATTTAGCATTGCCAGTTATACCCAGTTATATTATTATTCTCATTCAAACACAAGTAAAACTTGCCCTATAGAGTAGAAGCAGCAATTGATATAGTAACCTGCTGTTACACAGAGCTGATATGGACTACAGGCTCCCCAGGCAATAACTTGGCTGAGATGGATTAGGTTATGCAACATGGAAAAGTGCATTAATATGTTTTTGCCCTAATTATGCACAAAGATACCAATGCAGTCCTAATGCTCAGTGACCATACAATAAGTATAAGAAGACTGCGTATATCCATAAGTCATGGAGGCAGTAAATGCCAACCAGTTCTGACAGCACTGAGGGAAGCTTAGGGTCAAGTCAAGGACCTTCCTCTTATCACTGGACTCAATGCCTTAGAAAATGTGTGTTTGCTGTTCTGTGACTTGAAGGACAATTTGTATTACTAAAAGGTTTGAAGCCAATCACTAACTTGTTAAACTGGATGTGCCAAATCAAATTGGTTAATATTTTAACAGTGTCGGACTGGCCCACCAGGATACCAGGAAAACTCCCGGTGGGCCAAGGTCAGGCCCGGACTGGCAATCTGTGGGTTCTGGCAAATGCCAGAGGGGCTGCTATAATGTGCCATAGAAAGTCAGTATTTAGTGGGCTGGTGGGGGGTGATTGGGCCACTGTGTACCTGAAATGCCAGGGCCTATATTAATTCTCAGTCCGGACCTGACCAAGGTGTCAGTGGGCCCTCATGCTGCTAAACATTTGGCCTATTTCATGGCCATTCCTTATTTCTATGAGAACAGAGAGGCTAAATAAATGGAATAATAGATTATAGTGTGAGGAGAGGAAGAATAATAGTAGTGAGAGTGGGCCCTTGGTGTAAGGTTTTTTTGGTGGGCCCCAAGTCTAAGGTTTTTGGATGGGCCCCTTGTGTCCCAGTCCAACACTGTATTTTAATGTCAAGGAAGGCAAAAAGCTGTTTCCGAAGTGGTATTCTGTTTCTATGATTTTATTTAGGAAGCCCAGGCATTTCTTTCACTATTTCACGATCTTAATATGCAAAACCAAGGGGCAGATTTATAAAGGTTTGAGTTTTGTTTTCCACATCAAATTCAAGTTTTCAAGGTTATTTTTGAGTAAGAAAAAAAAGGTAAAAAGAAACTCGAATTTTTCAACATTTATTATACCCCAACCCTGGACATAGCTTGAATCCAAAAATACACCTTCTACAACCTTTCGGGGTAATTTAAAAGTGAATGGCAGAGGTCCCTTGGACCATTTGAAGATGTTTCTGGGGTTTTTGTTTTTTTTTTCTAGTTGGGTTTCGCTCGAAAATCAAGTTGTGAGTTCATTTGAGGTTTAAAAAAGCTCAGATAAGTCTAAAATTCAACGTTTGATAAATAACCCCACAAGTGTCAGACCTATAAAATAAGTAAGAGTTCCCTTCCCAACTACCGTATTTCAGCTAGATAAAGGAGATATATTGTGTAAAACTAAAACAAGAATGTACCAGTTAATTGTACTTTTTAAAATATAGAATTGTGCTCAGAAAAGTAGTATTTTGGGAAGAATTGTTGAAAATACTAGTACTAGTACAGCCTATCTCTTCCACTTCCCAGGCTGTGCAGGGGAGCCTCCATCACTCAGCACACTGCACTTTAGGACAGGGACCAATCAGTGGCCCTCCCTCAAGTCCAGGATTGGTTACTGCCTGGTCACCAGGGTAACCAGTCAGTGGAAAACAAGAGAGCTGAAAAGCAGGAAGTTGGATTCTGGCTATTATGTTAGACTTACAGTCACTCCAGTCTTTATACATTACATTTTTGGCTAACTAACTATATTAGAAACATTTTTTATTTTGCACAGCCTATTTACCCAGTTTTTATTTTTATACTAAACAATTCCTTTAATTTTATTTCTAAAACCATGTAATCTTCTTATGGTTTGTATTACTGACTGAACTGAGAATAAACTGTTTCACAAATTATATTTTGTTAAATCTTCTTTGTCTTTGAATTCGGTAAAAAACAAAGCTAAATTCTTTAGCAGGAACAGAGTTAATCACATGGCAGCTTAGATGGAATATTAGGCTTTTATCACCAGGCCGGAGTGTGTATGTACATAAGGCAGCACATAATCCCTCACAAGGAACAAATAACACAGGCTTTTTTGTTGGAGAGACAGTAAATTGATTGAGTGTTATTGGCTTTGTTTTGTCTCCTGTCTTGTCTCCAGACTATGACACTGTTATGTTTCTATATAGCTTGCCATGGCTGCTGATGCTGACGCTCTGCTGCTTTTTGAGCCTTGGATGGGCCAAAATAACTAATAATATGACTAATGATATGTTTAGGAGTAGGCTGAGGTCTCCATCAGGCTGTTAATGTATTCTTCTCCTAATGGGATTGCATAGGCCTCTACTGTAAAAGGGTAACTTACTTGGGGACGAAAATGGATGGCTAAGGCTTACAAAAACTACTTGAACTTTCCAAAAATAGTATATATTTCTGTGTGTGTCCGGTTAATGCCTTTCTTCCATTGTTTTTTCCTGTCATTTACTTTTTTACATATAATTAATTGGGTGTTACCAGCTATATGATCTTGGCAAAGTTTATCATAATTACCACCATGGAAGCTGTCTGAGGGAAGACTGCACCAACGAGCAGATGCGGTCCTCAATCTGGTGGGAAAAAAAGTCAAACCTGTTTGATATTTGGCTAATTTTTGGCCAGGTATTAGTCGCTTAGGCTGGTCAGTTGTCAACATACATGAGCCAATAAAACTATCAACTTCGTCTGGAAGGACTGAGTTGGCAGCTTTTTTTTTTAGCCCACGTAACAGTTTACTGATGGTGCCAAATAGTTTTCTTCCTATGGCAGATAAACTCATTAATGCATTCAGAAGGATGATACCAAGATCCCTATGTTTATATATTTAATTTTAGTGAAATTTTACCATAATACATTTTACCATAATACAATCTAATTTCTTGTTCCAAACAAGAAGCCCCATTTTACAGTTATAAATTAAAACAATATACCAGTTGTTGCTTTAAAGGGGTACATGACATGTTTTTTTTCTTTTCAAAATGCTCCAGTTAGCTGCTCCAGCAGGATTTTGCACTGAAATCTGTTTTTTAAAAGAGCAACCAGATCAACAGAACAATGGGAAGGTAACCAGATAGTAGCTATCTGACACCCCTGTTGAAGGATTTTTTTTGCATTGCAAAATTGCTCCCTAGAGATAGACATGGGAATATCATATATATATATATATATATATATATATATATGAGAAAATCCAAAACAGGAACACCCCTGCTTTTTCCTGCTTGGGTGCCTAATACTAGGAGCACTTTTAGCACTACAAACACGACCTAGGGTCGAGTTATAATACAACGGGAAGGGGAGAAACAAAGCAGTTCCATCCTGAAGTGCTGGCACCTTCTCAAAGCTCAGAATCATACACAATGCATCACATATGGCTCCCTAATCAAAAAATAAAATGCTCCTGGAGAACCATATTACTCAGTGTGCTATATTTATTGGCATTCCATGCACGACATGTTTCAAGTCAAATGACTCTTCCTCAGGTGCTTCCTCCACACCAATATTATATAGTAGATTAAGTGATTTGCAGTGTAAACAGTGTATTTAAGAAATAAAAAATCAACCATAAAAAATATTACAGAATCTTTTAAAGCAAACACTTAAAGAGGTTGTTCACCTAAAAACAACTAATTGTTTTCAGATAGATCACCTTTTGAAGCAGCTCTGGGAAAGGGGTCGCCGACCCTGGAAACTGTTGTAAATGGATACATTTAGTAGATACATTTCTTATATTTGTCCTTGCTGAGTAGAATCTCTGGGTTTCATTAAAGGCAGCTGTTGGAATTGATACAATAGTTGCTAAAACTCCAGAGAGGCTGCTGAGAAATGTATCAACTAAGGGGAAAAAGTGATTTTTGGCTACTTAAACTATCGAATAGGCCAAAATTCGATTGGAATGGGAAAAAAAATTTAATCGAATTTTAAAAGTCTCTTTAAAGAATTAGAATTCGACAATTCACCACCTTAAACCTGCCGAATTGCAGTGTTTACTTCAGAAGCACTACTACTGTTTTTATAAATGAGCTGTTGTGTAGCCATGGGGGCAACTAGTCAAAGGAGAAAAGGCTCAAGTTACACAGCAGATAGCAGATAAGCTCTGTAGAACATAATGTTATCTGTTATCCATTACTTATCCTGTGTCAATTTCCACCATTGCTACTTAGCAGCTTGTTTATAAGAACTATAGTAGTGTTTCTGAAGCAAACAGTTCAGTTTTAACAGTGCAGGGCAACACTACATGATATTTTCTTTACTTTAAAAAACACTTAAATTTTTTGGTGTTACTGTTCCTTTAAGGAGTGTCTGAAATTTAAAAAAAAATTTTTTTTTGCCAAAATCGTTCGAATCAAACAATGCATTTGAACGATTTTTTATTCGATCGAAAACTGACCTATTCAAATGAAATGGGTCAATTTTCGATTGGGAAAAAAAAACACTGGAAAAAAATTTGATGGTCGAATTTCAAATTTTTTTATATTCCTTTGTAAATCTGTCCCCAAATGTTGCAGAGCTATAACCATTTAGCGTCTGCACCTGAATGTCTGAGCTTCCAGACTGAAACGCTAGGGACACAAACATTCAACTTTAAACTTAGATTTTGGAAAAACAGTAAAAAAAAAAACCATAAATCATGGAAAGTAATTGAATAAAGCCTTTATTTCTTGGAAACAATCTGAAAACAATCTGAAAACAACTGAACTGGAAAAAAACGTGTTTGGAAGGTGAACAACACATTCAATTGTTGTATGGCCTTTGTATGGTTCTATGGAGAAAAAAAACAACAGTGACGTTTTGCTGCTAGCTTTTCCATTTTCCTGGAATAACTCGCTGCCACACATTAGGTACACGAGTGGGATCTGGTGTGGCGACACTTGTGACATTGTAGTTCTGAAGTTGCAGGTTGCTTCTTCTCCTACTTTAATATTGGGTTACAGAAAGACACCTTCCTAGTTCATGTTACATTTTTCCATGTTTCCATAATTCTCCTGGCTAAACAAACAGCATTAGAGAATGCCACAGTCTACTAATACTGCCAGGTTCTTGTTAACATTCCATCTGTATATAAGGTAAGGGAATGCTACTCTAATTGCTTTTCATTAATAAGAAGGCAAAGGTGGAAGCGTCCTACCCAACTGCCTGTACAAGCTGCCATGCAGCACACAAGTAGGGAGGGGTAAGCCTTTGTCGTTCCTGCTTACGGGAGCAGCTGGATTCAGGGTTGCTATAGCAACAGACCACATGATAAGGTGTATTACATTGCTGGGCTCTGATCTAGCTCTGAAGAACAACCAAGCTGAGTTTTTTTTATTTAAATTGATTCATACCTTGTACCTTGTATAACCTGGGAGGTGTGAGTGAGCTTAAGAGAGGATGCGAGGGCCTGCCTGGAGGAACATAATTGGTGTCAGGTAAAGTCTTGTTCTTTGTGTATTTACATACCAGCAATGGGTTTTATTAGTCTTGTATAAGTCTGTATAATGGTGGATACTTTAGGGGGAATGTAATAAAAGTTGCAAAGAGAAAAACCATTCACACCAATAAGAATAAAAATTCACATCTGTTATTGCACTGCGAACCTTAATTTGCACATTTAAGAATCTTTTGGAGCAAACATAACAAATTTTTCAGTAAGAAGGCTTAGGGAAGTGGTCGCTAAACATTTTCCGGGTTCGCAAAAGCAATATTACATTCCCACAAAGGCATAACTTTTCTCATTGTGAATAGATTTGCCATTACTGACTTTTATTACACTCCCCTGTTTACGTTTTGTTTTACTTCTTAATGCTTAAATGTTTCACATCAAAGGGTAGAACTACATGGGCGATAATGGTGCGCTTACCTCTATTCCAAAGAGACGCAAGGAAGCCCAGGCGTCATGTCGGATGCGCCAAATCCTAGGTAAGTAATGGGACTGTAAGAGGTTGTTGCAGCGTTGCATGTTGCGTCTTCATCCGACAGTCATGATGTGTGGGATGCATGCTGCGACAACGTCCGACATTCCAATTACTTACCTAGTATTCTGTGCATCAGACATGATGCCTGCACTTCCTCGCATCATGTCGGAATGGAGGTGTAAGCGCACCATTATCGCCCGTGTAGTTCAACCCTAAGGAGCAGATTTACTAAGGGTCGAAGTGAAAATTCGAAATTCTAATTTTGAAGTAATTTTGGGCTACTTTGACTATCAAATAGCCCAAAATTCGATTCGAATTGAAGAAATTAGAAAAGTCGACAAGTCGATTTTTCAAAGTACTGGCCCTTCGCATTCGCCACCTTAAAGCTTGTGAATTGGCATTTTAGCCTATGGGGGACCTCCTTGAGCCACTCCTGAAAAATTTTGTAAGTCCTGAGAATTCGAGGATTTTACCTGAAATCCTTCAAATCGAACGACTCAAACTATTTCAATTCGATCAAAAATGGACATATTTGGTCCATTTTCTATCGAAACTGGCCCCCCTAAAAAATTCGATAGTCGAATTACGAAGTTTCTCAATTTCAAAAATTCAAAAGCCATCCCAGTTGCTACTTCTCTGGATGTTATTCAGCCAGAATAATATCAATTAAATGTTGATATCCCACCCCTTGACATGTGTAGCATGGAGTAGATGAAGCTTAAATTGGACCTGTCACCCAAACATAAAAAGCTGTATAATATAATTCCTTTTAAAATTTAACATGAAATCCAAATTCATTTTTTATTAAAGCATCCATACTTGCTGTAAATTCAAAAATCTCAGCTCTCAGTCAAATATTGCCTGACCCTCCTCTATGCCTAGAGGTGTGGCAGGGAATTACTTTTACTTTTTATTCAGCACTAGATGTCACTGCACTCCACACATTCCCCCCTGTCATTGCCATTTATTTGTGCAGCCAGTGCATGGGGATGGACATCAGGTCCCCCATTCTGGCGTACAATCAAGATTTTGAGATGATGCGAGGCTTGTCTTAATAACAGTGCCCACAAAATTACTCCTGCCTGCTTGTTATAATTCCCTATAGTTCCCTGGCTGAAGGAAACAAGATTTAAATAAAATGTAGTGTAATTAAAGTTTATTTTGCTTGACTAACGTGATAAAATTTGGATTTTGAATATTTTTTTTGGGTGACAGGTCCCCTTTGTGTTGAGCTTTACTAGATCATTGCACTATTAATTTTGTAAAAAGATGGATGAGGACAAAAATAGAGCAGTGTGGGTAGAAATGATATTACAAAGATAATGAATACTTTTAGTCATAGAAGTACAATCAAATTGCTTAAGAAAATCTCACATAATATTTCATAAAAAAGCATCAAATGGTAGTATTTTAAGGTACTATACTAACCGTCGTTTTTTTTTTTTTTTTAGAAACACCTTTCCTTTATATTAATGTTAATTACCTTTAATGTTTTTACACTGCTATCATTGTATGTTCAGTGTGTGTGGGACTAACCTTTGTTAAAGGGGTTGTTCACCTTTGAGTTAACTTTTAGTATGATGTAGAGAGTGATTTTCTGAGGCAATTTGCAATTGGTTTTAATTTTTTTATTATTTGTGGTCTTTGAGTTATTTAACTTGTTATTTAACAGCTCTCTAGTTTTCAGCAATCAGGTTGCCAGGGTCTAAATTACCATAGCAACCATTCATTTATTTGACTTATTGACAAAAAATAACCAATTGCACCTTGTCTCAGAATGTCACTCTCTTCTGTACATTCTATATATCTCGAGTGTACACACTATATATAATAACTGTCCATGCTATAAATAATAACTACTTTACACAATATATATATAACGCTCTACTGTACATGCTATATATATATATCTCTACTGTACACGCTATATATAACTCTCTAGTGTACATGCTATGTATATATATAACGCTCTACTGTACATGCTATATATATATATATATATATATCTACTGTACACGCTATATATAACTCTCTAGTGTACATGCTATGTATATATAAAACACTCTACTGTACACGAGATATATAATAAAACATCTTACTGAAAATAAATCTTTTTTAACCTAAAGAGTACAACATCAAGCATGCCTTAAAACTGGCATATGCACAATTAAAATATGCAATGCAATAACTGTCCAACGAAGAATGTTACATTGCAAAATGCAAGGTTATATTCTTTTATGCCATTTTTCCCCATAATGACTTTTCCAGTCTGTCTTGTATTTGCTTGAGCCCTTGCAGTTAAATCTTAACCAAGCAGGCAAATGCAGTCTACCCCTATCTCCCATTTCTGTTGCCATAAATTTTGTTTCTTCATATTTAGGCATAAGGCAGTCCTTTCTTCTGGTAACGGATAATTACACTAAAGATAACTCCTCTTCATAATGACTTCTGTTTACAAAATAGTCACTGCAAAGTATGAAGGGAGGGTGTTATACACTGATAATTATCTATCATCTGTTTATCTAAGTATCAACCTCACTAGGACCAAACATGCTTAAATCCTTGGATGGTGACATTGATTCAAAGGTGTGTGTCCCTGAAAATACAAAATACAATATGGTGTCATCTACTAGTCATTAGCTCAAGTGATGATCTACATTTGGGCACCCCTGATCTGCCTGTGTGTTGCTGCTTCTGCTATACACAACAATAAACACAATTCATATATTCAGCTGCACACTTACTAACAGCAATGGTACAATGTACTGTATTAAAAGGTAATAAACCAATTTATGTAATGTCGACAATTTTCCCTTAGCACACATGTAACATCTATAAGAGTTAGCAATTTATAGCTTGCACCAGTGTGCAATATAAGTAATATTAAACTGTTGACAAAAGAGAAAATACTGCGTCTTAAACCGTGCCCTGTGCAATTCAGTTCACCATGTAATAAATGACAAGTGGCTGACACTACACACCTATATATATACTGTATATCTGTATATACAGAAAGGTTATCCAAAAGGCAATTATGCAACCCGAAAAGAAGTGAAGATGTCCACTATACGATACTCATAGTGTTTTATTAGCAGTGTTGCCTTTGCACTATTTATTATAGAACAACTATTTATTATACCATTACGTTTGAGGCACAGAAAAAAAAATATTTTTGAATTCATGAAGGCGATAAGTTGAGATGTTTCTTTGTAGACCTGATCATACTAGAAATTCTCATTACAAGGTTTCTCACGCTGCCTAATCCATGAGATTTCTATAGTCTACAGGATTTTAACTGCATGCACATGTAATTGTTGCATTTAGTCCAAAAATGTCATGTGAGTAAGCTCAGAAGACTGATTTGTTATAAGTTATTTGCAGAGCTAATTCCCTATCACAATTTCATTAGGCAAGATTTTGTTACTGTTTTGTTTTTGTGCAAGTTTTTGCTACTGTTAAGGATTTCACATTTGTGTTTCTAGCATTTATTTGTATTCAGTGATCATGCGATATTCAAAACCTTTGTGACATGAATTTTCCTAAGCAGAAAGGTCTGTTGTAGCTTGCACCAAATATAAATAACTTTAATATAATACACAAAAGCTGTGAATATCTTGTAAATTATATCCTTATAAATGGTGAGTTCTGATGTCATCAGTTATAAACGATGAGTTCTGATGTCATTTCTGTCACATGACTCACTCAAGTTTGTGTATTATAATAAATAAAGTACCCCCTCTTGTAAAATATAAGGATACTAGAAGTTACCTCGGAGTTCCATGACCTGTATAAAAACACTCGGCCTCGTGTTTTTATATGGTCATGAAACTCCTCGGTAACTTATAATATCCTTATATTTTACAACAGGGGGTACTTTATTCACTATATAACAAAAGTAGGGTATTAAATGATCATTGTATGCCCTTTACTAAGCAACAAAGCTTGATCTTTATGAACTGACTCATGTATTGGTAAAACATTGATCATTGTTGAAGACAGTGTTAGTGGCAATTAGGTTTTTAATAGATGAGTGTAAAATGTTTATCCCACTATGAGCCTCAGACTATTCCTGGTATTTGTTCCATGCCCTCTAAACAACAGGCCTTCCTAGTCTTGGAGATTATTGGCAAGACTTTCCAGGCATGATTTGTTTAAGATATGCCTCAATGTTGATTTTAGTAACTGTTGCTTTTAAGGGACAATTGTTTCTCTTTGTGATTAAATATTTCAATATTTGGTTTGCTTATTGTGCAGATTAACACATCTGTTACATTCAGCTGTGAAATAATAATTCCTCTGCTGTTTGATATTGAGGCAACTTGCGCACATTGTCAGTGTTTGGAACAGCAATTAGCGATCCAAAAGTATGTAATTGGTTTCTCTATCCCCTAAAGCTATTTTCTTTTAGTTTTTTGCAGACTGAAGAAAGCAGAAAATTAGCCTTTTACTAAGGAATTGAGCGGAATTGCAAGAACAGCGTAGGCTCTGTATCATTCTGCTAGTTCTTAATTCCTCTGTGCCTCCCAACATTTGTACCTATTAATACCAGCAGCTCTCCCTGTTATTTGTGTTCAGCAGAGTTATAAAATGATTGTTTCTTCTACAGGTCTTTTCGTGTGCCTGCCTTCTACTATTATTACATTGTAGGGTTTTCTGAAGACTGTTATTTTTGTAGGGAGAGTGCAGTGACATCTAGGAATTGCAGAATGGAAAGGGAAAGTCATTTCTTACCCCACCTCTATGCCAAGGCACAGAGGAGGGACATGCAATATATGATTGACAGCTGAGACTTTTGGGTCATGTCATTATATGGGGTGATGTCACTCAAACTTGCAGTACAGCAGTAAAGAGTGATTGAAGTTTATCAGAGCACAAGTCACATGACTGGGGCAGCTGGGGAATTGCCAATATGTCTAGCCCCATGTCAGATTTCAAAATTGAATATTAAAAAATCTGTTTACTCTTTTGAAAAATGGATTTTAGTTCAGATTTCTGCTGGAGCAGCACTATTAACTGATGCATTTTGAAAGAAACATGTTTTCCCATAACAGTATCCCTTTAAGGAAGTTTAAATAAACTCCCATGAATTTGAAATGCAACCATTGATAAATGTGCCTCTTAGGGGCTGATTTACTAAGGGTTGAATTTCAAAGTGGAAAAAACTTCGGAATTCGACCACCAAATTTTTTGGGGTGTCATTTTTGATTGAATATGGATGTTTTCATTTGAAAAAAGCCGCATTTGATGGAATGAAAAATCATTCTATTCGAACGATTATCACCAAAATCCTTTGATTTCTCAGTTCTGTGAGGTCCCCCATAGGCTAAAATGGCAATTCAGCAGCTTTATGCTGCCGAATAGTTGAAGGATTTAAAGAGCCACTACTTCGACAGTTGAATATTTCAATTGTTTCAATTCGATAGTCGAAGTAGCCCAAAATTACTGCGAAATTTGAATTTTAAAAATTTGAATTTTCACTTCAACCCTTATTAAATCAGCCCCCAAGTGTCTGTTGCAAATATTTGTTTACAAAAGCAATCGCAAGTGTGGTCACGCTAATAAAACTACTTGAGTACAACCACATGGTGGAAATACCAGGGTTCCACTGGGCATGGATGCTTCCCTGCTGGATGCAATATATTGTGCTCTGAAAGTGCAGCGAATGCTTTAAAAATTGTATAGGCTTTCTCTAGTTTTGCTTTGTCTGGGCCAAGCAATTGCAGTTATGGGCATATATGGTTTGTGTGAAAGTGTGGGGTTGTGTGTATGCTGGATTTTAATTTGGAGGGATTGAACTTGATGGACTTTGTCTTTTTTCTCAGTTACTGCACATAAAAACATAAATTAGAGTTTTGAGCCTAGGGGTGAAACCCGTGTTGTACTAAGATTTTGCGCTCATATAATATGTTATTACAATTGACTGTTCTCCATATATTTGCTTTTTGTATACTTAAGCTAATGTGTGGTTATGGTTTTCTTGCTCCCATTTCGTATGCATGTGGGTTTTCACATTAGCTGCACAGGTTGGATAAGATCCTCATTTATCTTAATAACCTGTATAATTTAACCACAATCATAATGTGCTGCTTGCTAAAAAGCCTCCCAAATATCAATTTGCCCAAGAAATAGCCTAATAAATTTGGAATTGTGTTGTACTGAGGCCTTTGTTATGCAAATGTGCCATGTCTCTCTGAATGTGTGCTTTTGGTCCTCTGTTTATATTGCATAATAAATGTTCACTAATTGTTCTGCCTTTGAATTAAATCAGTATTTTTCTTTATTTTTTTTTCCTAGAATGATTGAAGACTCTGGAAAAAGGGGGAATACCATGGCAGAACGAAGGCAGTTGTTTGCAGAAATGCGTAAGTAGTGTAATGGTTAGAAAGAAGCACAATAAATTCTTTTATTAAAATGTACACTGCTGAACTGTTACAGGGGAAACATTAAATTATGCATGTAAACCTCGTGGGCATGGCCTAGAGCTGAATGTGTAATAAGTGCACTTACGCTTTGCTCCAGTTTTAGAACCATAAAATCCTTTAGAAACCAGCTAACTCCAACCAATAAGGGCAAGGCCAGACGTGGCGGTTTTACGTCACATTTTTAAAAACACTCCATCCGGCGTTAATACTCCACTGAAACTACACGCGACAGCCAACATGCGTTTTTCAGCACGTAGGTTTCTTTTCCCAGCATGCACTTCTCATTGTTCTCATTGAGAATTTGGATGCCATATTTAAAATACGCTGCATATTTACTCAAAGTGTGGTTTCATACGTGCAGATCCCATAGAGTCTATTGATTTGGTAGTTTCTTGGCCTATTGGCGTTTCTGCTAAAAAAACATCAATACTGGCGTCCTGTTGCGGATTCCGGCTTGCAAGCGCCCTGTGTGAATTGCCAAAGTGCGTTTTCCATTCGTTTCAGTGGTAGTGCAATTTATGCATATTTACACTGGATGGAGCGTTTTTAAAAGCGGCGTAAAAACGCAGCAAAACCTACATGTCTGTCCTTGTCATTATGGATACTTTGTAGTTTCCTCAGAAGGATTTACATATTAGAATGCTTATAGGGAACCACACAGCATCTCTTCCTTAGTGGTAAGCCATATCAGCTGATCTGTGGGCCATTCATTTTTATAGGTATATGATTCATTGTCATATTACGGAAAGGCCGTCTCCCATAGACTCAATTTTATCCAAATAATCCTGATTTTGAAAAACGATTTCCTTTTTCTCTGTAATAATAAAAGTGTAGATTGTACTTGTTCTTAACTAAGATATGCAGTAATCCTTATTGAAAGCAAAACTAGCCTATTGGGTTTATACATTTTAAATAATTTTTTTAGTAGACTTAAAGGGGAACTCCAGCTTCCAAACCAAAATTTTATGTGTCCACATAACACAGAAACTCCTAATATACCCATCACAGTTACCTGCTTCTTCAAAAACTAAGAATAAATGCAATTTTCCAGCTGTTTAATGGTTCTTCTCTTTCTTCATCATTTGAAATCTTGGCACGGAAGGAGGGACTAAAACACAGATTTTAGAAATTGTAACTTCTCCATATCTTACAGTCATCATGCAGGAACTACATAACCCACAATGCATTGCACTGTAATGTTCTTTCAGCCGACTTTCATTCAGATATCAATCGGTAAAGCCCGTTGGAGGGCTGCATACATGGGCCAATAAGCTGCCGACTTGGTCTGTCTCCAGCTTTTATCAGCCCGTGTATGGCCACCTTTGCTCCATTTCAGTGCTGTGGTGACATTTGAAGTGAATGGATGACTAAAAATTAGCTTCCATATTATCTTGGAAGTAATGTAGAATCAGTAGCTTGTACTTGATCCAAACTAAGATGTAATTAAAGGACAAGGAACGTCTAAAATAGAATTAGGCTAGAAATGCTGTGTTTTGTATACTAAACATAAACTTGAACATGCTGCACCACAAGCCTAAACAAACAAATGATTTATGCTTTCAAAGTTGGCCACAGGGGGCTGTCATCTTGTAACTTTGTTATACATCTTTCTAAGACCAAGACTCAGTGTTATCTGGGCTAAGCTTAGGGTTCATCATAAATTATCAAAACCGCACAAGTCAAATAATATCTGCCAGAAGCCGATACAGCAAGACTTAATAATCATAATGTACAGACTGCACTGGGTCCTGTGTTGTCATGTAATCTAATGTGGATTTTATAGTTTTTGTATTGTTTTAATACAAACTTTCTCCAACTCTGCAGAACCAGTGGCTGCAGAAAAATAATCCTCCAAATAGAATCCCAGTTTATCTGTTTAATTCTGGATCCATGATCCATGTAAAGGAAAAAATAAAATCCAATACAAATCTCTACACAGTTGCCAGCTGCTGTATAGGGAAACAAAGCTGCTGGAGTTATGAAAGGCTGGGAAGTAAGTTGGGGGCATCCCCTGCTGTTCATAAGTATGATTGTTTCCCTGCCCAGCGGTTAGGGACTGTCTGACAATTCCTATCCACAGCAGTAAATGAAGGGAGAATTTCACCGAATACAGTCAGGTTGGTACACTTTTTTAAATTAAAGTATATTGGAGATAGAAATGGGATTTAATTTTTTTGCCTTTACATGTCCTTTAATACTTACTAGAAGATCCAAATCACGGAAACATCCCTTATCCAGAAACCCCTATGTCCCGAGCATTCTGGATAACAGATCCCATACCTGTACTAAAATAAACACATACCATGATAAATTTGAACAGCTTTTTACAATGTTTTTTCTATGTTAATTGTTTTACACAGTGTAATAAATAGGCCTTTGTTTATGGAAGTGTATATAAACCATATGAAGATGTGTGCTTACATTTTGCTAATCTATTCTAGATTTGTAAACATTTTAAATTAAGTAGGTTTTCATTCTCTCATTAAAAATCCAAGGCCAAGAAACCTCTTACATAAAAATTACTAAAGGTCCTGTCTAGGGTCCCAGCTACTGCAAACACAATGGTCCAGGTCAATATTCATTTATACACACACAATGTAATGCTTGTGTCTATCACTAAGAGACTGGGACCAATCAGAATGCAGACAAGTCTCCAAGCTGGGCCATGTATTAAATATACAACAAAATGTATTGAATTGTGAGAGGGAATAAATAAAGAATAAAATCAATGTGATTGAATGATTGCTTACTTTTGCCTTTCTCTCATATATTGGAATGTCCTTATCCTTTTTCTCATATATTAATTAAAAATAAATATACATATATATATATATTTATGCCAAAGAAATACCAGAACTCCTGTCTCATAGATATTAACAATGCCTGGGTGCAAAAAACAAAACTGTAACATAGAAGAAAGGTCCTCACGCACAGGACTTAAAAGTCAATTAAAGGTTCTTATTGTAAAGGGGGGAGACAGGTCTATAGGTATATATATATATATATATATATATATATATACATGCAGATAGGCATATATATATATGCAGACTAGTATAAATATTGGCACATATGATTTTTTACTTTTTTTTAGGACCCACTAAAAACAGATACTGTAAATAATATGGTTGGGCAGGCCCATGCTAGCATTTCCATGATAATGTAACCAACGAGAGCACATGTGAATTACATTTCGTGATTCCTTGGCAAGAAAGATTATATTCTTCGAGCAGTACACAGTCATGGCCTGATATATTGCTTCCAGAAGGTTCTTGATTATAGGTTAACCTGTATGCAACTGCTTCAAACAGGCACTTGATTCCACCCCCACACAGGTGGGATTATAAGATAAAGCAAAACAGAACAAGCAATGCAAAGAAAAATAATACTTACCAAGTGATTGAAACAAAAACAAATGTTATACAATTTATCATAACTGCAGGTGTGAATGTAACAAAACCCAACTACAATGAAACCTCCATTTTCCTGCATTTTACACCTTTTTTTGTGATTCCAACAATTTAGAATTCATTTTAAAGGGTGCTTTTCCCTGATTTTCCACCCAAATATTGTCCCGATGTTCCTAAAATTGTCTGTTTGTTCTCTGTGAAATTACGAGGTTTTAAATAATAAACAAGGTGCATATTTTGCCATGGTTCTGCCTGTAATTAGTCCATTCCAATTAGTCAGCACCTCATACAGTCCTGCACAAATCACTTATTGCTTTAGGTTGTGTATCAATGAGGCTCTGCATTCATCTGCATTAATGCTGCACTTATCCATAGTCATTAATACAGTAGATATTTTATTTCATAGTAAACCAGACTTCTGTACTTATATCCCTTGAGTGCTTGAAGAAAAGGTTGCTTTAAATAGGTTGTTTGATAAGGTTTAGTATGATGTAGAGAGTGATATTCTGAGGCAATTTGCAGTTGGGTTTAATTTCTATTTCTGGTTTTTGAGTTATTTCGCTGTTTATTCAGCAACTCTCTAGTTTCTCGTTTTAGCAATCTGGTTGCTGGGGTCCAAATTACCCCAGCAAGCATGCATTTATTGGAATATGAGACTGAAATATGAATGGGAGAGGGCCTGAATAGGAAGATAAGTAATAAAAAGTAGCAACAACAATAAATTTGTTGTGACACCCACTTGAAAGCTGGAAAGAGTCAGGAAGAAAAAGGCAAATGATTAAAAAAAACTATAAATGATGATGACCAATCAAAAAGTTGCTTCAAATTGGCCATTCTATAACATGCTAAGAGTTAACTCAAATGTGAATGGTGAACCACCACTTGAACACATTTCCCTGACTTTCGGTTTTCCCGAATTTTATACAATTCACACTTTTTTTTTTACACCTTTCCAGGTCCCCTGAAAAACATGAAATGAAGATTCTATTGTTACAATGCCTCATTGGTTTGTTAGTTATACATCCATAAAATAAGGCAATCTTATCCATTTAAAGGTGATGTAAACCGAAAACAAAATGTACCACAATGAAAGGAAATTTAAAGGAACAGTAACACCAAAAAATGAAAGTGTTTTAAAGTAAAGAAAATATCATGTAGTGTTGCCCTGCACTGTTAAAACTGATCTGTTTGCTTCAGAAACACTTATATAGTTCATTTAAACAAGCTGCTAAGTAGCAATGGTGGAAATTGAAAAATGGCTATATGGCACAGGATTAGTAATGGATAACAGATAACATTATGTTTTACAGAGTTTATCTGCTGTGTAACTTGAGCCTTTTCTCCTTTGAATGGCTGCCCCCATGGCTACACAGCAGCTTATTTATATAAACAATAGTAGTGCTTCTAAAGCAAACACTGCAGTTTTACCAGTGCAGGACAACACTGAATTATATTTTTATTACTTTAAAACAATTTAATTTTCTTATGTTACTGGTCCTTTAAGCAACTTCCCATTATGCATGAATGACACATTCCAGGGGTTATGTACGACCACAAGTACAATTGCCGGCAATTGTTAAAAGAATGGCATTCGTTAAAGATACTTACGTCTGTATAGTTGTGCATGGTACCATTGTCTTCCTCCTATTCCGAATCCCTTGTAGTTGTGCCCATTGACACAGGAGAACCCTGAAGCTCCCAGTGGTTGTTTCATGATTCCTGCAGTGGCTTTTGTAAATGGCAGATGCACCTAATGCCAGTCAAGTGTAATTGCATAAAATTCACATTAAAGTACAAGCACAACTGTGCCTATTTTAACATCACCCTTGACTGCTGAAATTTGGTGGAATCCTGGGAATAAAACACCACGATGTGAGTAAAAGTGATATGGCGATTGGATCTGTAATTGTACTTGGCTCACTGCACTTGTGGTCATTAATGATCCCTTACTGCTCAGGCAAAAGGGGTTGTAGACATATACTTATTTAAAAATGTGTTTTTATTTCCAGAACTATTTATTTCTCAGTATTCAGATATTAAAATTTCATGTTAAAACGATATCTACATAACCAAACAGAACCATGTTGTGGGTGTAGGGAAATATAAATATTTTTTGTTTTTACTGCTCACTAATTAGCAACATAGGATGCCAAAAATTAGTTCCAGCATGAAATGCAACATTGCTGGGATCCGCAGTCTCTCTTTACAAGAGTTCCATATCCTGGTGATTGACATCAAAAGTCTGAACAGTTTTTTTTTAAGCCACATGTAAACGTAGTGGGGGTGTAAGTTTTGCCACTGGTGCAGAAAATGAAGCTTCTGTTGGCAGGAGAAATTATTGCTTCATAGAGACAAGATGAGACTCCGTACACCACTTCTGTTGCCTATAATGCTGGAAAAGCTTTTTATGAAACATTTTTTGCTATTTCAAAAGAGATATAAACCCAACACAATTGAGATTCTTAGTAATTATACAATGTACAATACTTCATTTTTTTTATTCTTTTTCACATTATTTGGAAATATATCTGCTATTGAGATTGGTTGCTCTTTTATAAACACTGGGTAAATTTGCACCTGGGCAGTAACCCTTAGCAACTAATCAGGTGTAGGCTAATAGAGGGAAACAATCCATTTTACTTAAAAAAAAAAAATGCCCACTGCTAGCACTATGCCACCCAACTGGAAGGGAGCAAGTAATGTGGGAGGCATGTTTAGTGGCGTGCATGTGCGTTTCTCCTGGCACATAACTAGTTCTTCCTTCCTATTGGGGTCCTTCAGTTTCCTGCCTCATTTCGAGCATCTTCTTATCTGAGCTAATTTCTGTTTTTCCACCTAATTAGCCTGCGTGTTTGTGGGTCACACATTTATACACAAGATTTATGTTCAAATTCCATCCCTCTGGTTGACCCACTGGATCAATACTTGTATCTGTGAGCAAATGCAGGTCTCGGGCAGATTATCTCCAGTATTCTTCAATTAAAACATTTGTACCGTTCTTATAACAATTCCTCCTTCATTTTACTTGCTCTGACTCCTGTGGATAGAAAATGTTATGATCCCTAGACCCTCACACCTCCAAAAGGCAGGGAAGCAATGTGCAGGGTTGTTTTTTGTTTTGTTTGCCTTACCTGGCCAGCATGAACTAATCTCTACGCCAGTCAAGCCCTGCACCTTCCTTCCCAGCCATGCAAAACTCAGAACGTTCTGTTTGTTTCACTGTAGAGCATCTGGCGACCATGTATATGTTTGTATATGCAGCAGTCAGAGCAAGTCAAGCAAAGGGGAATTTCACTGCATACATTAAAGTTTTTTCATAAACACGGTACAGATTTTTAAAATTGAAATATATTAGGGATAGGTTTCTTTCTTGGTAAAGAAATGGGATTTATTATGATATAAAAAAACCCTGTCTGGGTAAACATGCTAACTAGGAAGAGGCATTTTCATGTCTAGGGCAGAATTCAGAAACGAAATTCCTTCTTAAAACAGGTATGGGACCTGTTATCCAGAATGTTTGGGGCCTGGGGGTTTTCTGGATGAAGGATCTTTCTGTAATATGGATCTTCATACCTTAAGTCTACTGGAAAATCATTTAAATATTAAATAAACCCAATAGGCTGGTTTTTTTTTTCCAATAAGGATTAATTATATCTTAGTTTGGATCAAGTACGAGCTACTGTTTTATTACTACAGAGAAACAATGAAATAATTTTAAAAAATGTTGATCATTTTCATAAAATGGAGTCTATGGAAGATGGCTTTTCTGAGCTTTCTGCATATCAGGTTTCCTGATAATGGATTCCTTCCCTGTACTTTTAAAACAGTGAAATTCACTTCTGTTACATAAATGTTACCAAGATGCTTTGTTATATTTGAATGTTTCCCTTTTGTAGGTGCTCAAGATTTGGATCGAATTCGCTTGTCTACATACCGAACCGCCTGCAAGCTTCGGTTTGTGCAGAAAAAATGCAACTGTAAGTAGAGATAACCTTTCCCTTAGTAACTAATAACAACAAATAATCTAATACTTGGTATTTATGAAGGAACTGTAAAATGCACACTAGTGATTGTCGAATCATGAAAAAAATTTTTGGCGAAAACATTCGCAGGCGGTAAAAGGTTATTCACATCTATAATGCAAACTGGTATAATGTATTTGGTTTGAAAGCATTTTATTAATATGCATTATATATTGTACAATGGTTTTCTTTAAAGGGATACTGTCATGTTTTTTTCAAAGCACATCAGTTAATAGTGCTGCTCCAGTAGAGTTCTGCACTGTAATCCAATTCTCAAAAGAGCAAACAGATTTTTTTGTTATTGCTCCTACTTAAAGGGGGTGAGTTAACTTTTAGTAAAATGTAGAGAGTGATATTCCGAGACAATTTGCAATTGGTTTTCATTTTTTATTGTTTGTGGTTGTATAATTATTTAGCTCTTTATTCAGCAGCTCTCTAGTTTGCAGTGTCAGCAAATTGACTTCTAGGGTACAAATTACCCTAGCAACCCTGCATTGATTTGAATAAAAGACTGGAATATGAATAGGAGAGGGACTGACTAGAATGATAAGTAATAAAAAGTGGCAATAACAATACATTTGTAGCCTTACAGAGCATTTGTTTTTAGATGGTGTCAGTGACCCCCATTTGAAAGTTGCAAAGAAATAGAAGAAAATTGCAAATCATTAAAAAAACTATGAAAAATAAATAATGAAGACCAACTGAAATATTTCTTAGAGTTGCCACTTCTACAATATACTAAAAGTTAACTTGAAGGGGAACCACCCCTTTAATCTTACTGAATCAGTCTCAGTGGGACTTGGCTTTTACTATTGAATGTTGTTCTTAGATCTTCCAGGCAGCTGTTAACTTGTGTTACCTTCCCATTGCATACCTCACAACTGTCCCTTTTTTCAGAGGGACAGTCCCTCTTTTGACAGCTCAACCTGCAGTCCCTCATTTGTACTGGAAAGTCCCTATTTTCTCTGCACTGAACAGCCAGAAAAAAACTTAATTGGCTTTTGGCAGAGAGCCCAGAACAGCTAACAGGTGCAAATACGATATTTTGTAACAATTTTGAGAAAAGCAAATAAGTAATTGTTAGATAAGGAGAAATAATTTAAAACTTTTATAACCTGCCAAATTTTGTAAAATGAACATGGTAATTAGGGGGTGTGGCCAAAAGAATGTCATCATGTTATGTGCAATAAATTTTTTGTCCCTCTTTTTATCATTGTTCTGTTGTTAGGCTGCTGGGTGGGAAAGGGAGGGGGTGATATCGCTCCAACTTGCAGTACAACAGTAAAGAGTGACTGAAGTTTACCACATGACTGGAGGCAGCTGGGAAACTGACAATATGTCTAGCCCCCATGTCAAGATTTCAAAATTAAATATAAAAAAATCTGTTTGCTCTTTTGAAAAATGAATTTCATACAGAATTCTGCTGGAGCAGCACTATTAACTGATGTGTTTTGAAAAAAACATGACCCATGACAGTATACCTTTAAAATTCACTCATGTGCACATTCTACTGCAATCATAGGTAACTTGGTTGTTGGATCTGCTTTATTTTGGTGTGCCAGGCTAGTGACTTGAGACCAGATTTATTAAATAAGTCTTATATTTATCTACAAAATAAATAAAAATATAAAATAAAAAGAGAATTAGGAAAGAGGAAGAAATGGAGAGGAAAATGTGCAATGGAAGTTATAGGAAAGTGCCTAAAGAAACTATATACCTTGCGCCTTATGTACAGGAGGAAGACCATTCAAACAAGCATACTACCCTTTTTCCACAGTCACACCCAAAAGACCATCCCAGCCAATCAGGTCGATGTTAATTGTTTTTGGAGATGATTCATCTCTTCTTAGATAGACATGGGAGTGAAATCAAGTTAGGATGCGCTGTAGATAAATTCTCATAGTCCGATGCCCCGGGTGTCCTTTAGTTGAGCCAACAGGGTCTCCTTTCCTTGGGAACTCATGCTATCCCTACACCCACACCAATGTGTCCAGGAAAGGCAGACATCTGTTAACCCACTGTGTGTATGGGGTTACTGTGGAATATACAAAATTCAGTACTGCAATGGTATATTTTGTCCAAGGGACTGAGACATTGAACCAAAAAACCAAGATGTGAGTTTCTTGTCAAACCCCCAGGGTAGAGGCCAGTAAAGTGTTTACCTCAGTGATTAGTATATCTTAGGCAAAAGGGCATTTACAGTATGTTCTCAGGTTTGGCAATTAGTATAGCATAGGTTTGTGAATGCACTTCCTATCCCTATTTTTGAGAATATACAGTAAACTAAAACTGTTTAATGTACCTGTTGTGCACAGAACTATAGGGCCATTTACAAGCACTTTTCTTGATTGGACCTCTATTATTTTGTAAACATTACCTTGTGGTTATTATATCCTTTAAAGTGGTACAATAACCCCAAAGTCATGTTTACAAAATAATGTTCTTAAATAGAAACAATCATGCAAGACGGATAGTAGCGAAGAAAGTGATATCTTCCTCCTCTCTGTGACTCTAAATAATGTCTGAACATATAATGCCCGATGAAGAGATGTAATTTTTAATGTTTAAATCTCAATAAATTATATCCAATTGCTACAAAATAAAATTTTGTAGAGATAAATATAGAAAACACTTGTTATTGCTGTTACCTTGTGCATATAAAGATCCTATAAGACTCCAAGGCGTATAGGTCTTGAACTCTGAAGTGACTTCTAATAACCTCATATTTTACAACATTATTTGAGTCATGTGAAATGACATCACTGAGTTTTGATCATAAGGCTATAGCCTACAACTTGGGTACCCAACCGCTGGTTTGCGGCCCAGAACAAGGCCACGGACAGTCCTGAACTGGGCTGCCAAAAATAATCCAGCATGCCCAAATTGGACGCTGGACAAACTGTTGTAAACTAGTATGGCTTACAGACCAGGATAGAATTTTGGTACTTTCTGGGCGTTCTGTTTTCGTAGGTGGGCGATCTGGAGTTGGGGCAGGTCCTATGACTAGGGTTGCCACCTTTTCTGGAAAAAAATACCGGCCTTCCTATATATTTACCTTTTTCCCTATTAATAACATTGGGATTAACCATCATTTTTACCGGCCAGGCCTGTAAAATACTGGCCAGGCCGGTAAAATACCGGCCAGGTGGCAACCCTACCTATGACATAGGAGACAGGGTGGGTTTATGACATCAGGGGGTTATGCCATATTGATCAGCAGTTGGCTGATCGCCACTCCACACAATTCAAAGTCCTATTTGAATTTTCTCATTTGGAAATCCCGTAAAACAGTTTTCACCAGCACTACCCTTCTGAACTGGGCTATTCGGATAAAAAACTGGACAGGTAGCAGCACTACTGGGTAGACTATATTCCAACATGTTCAATATCTGTACATTTATGCAACACAGTACCTTTTGGCTGGAACAATTCCAATGTTGTGACCAAATTACATGTTGTGCCACCCTTTAACTGCAGAGAATGCTGGAGAAATTCTATTATTGGATTATGCTCTTCCGACTCAATAGATAAAATACAATTGCAGTAGAAATTATTGCTTTATAGTTAACTGCTTTAGAATTCCCCTGCAGATTATAATTGTTTGAGGCACCAGAAAATAGCAATGGGCTCTTGCTTTCATTGTTCAGTATAGGGAGAAGCACATATTGCATTAGCAAGTCCTTCAATCTTGCACTAGTGTGAGGTTCCTTATCTGAAGTGCCTAATAACATAGCTTACGTCACAAGATGATGCGGCTCTGCCTACGTAACATGCAGTGACAGTACTACTGAACCACTTCTAGCAACACTTGCTTCTAATATCCTGGGCACCATGTGTAAGATGATTTCAGAGAAGCATGCACAGTGCCATCTACTGGGTAATGAGCAATAATTTTTATTAGAGTATTTCTCTTCTGAATGTGCTGTGTGTGGGAGAATGATGCCACAGACTGATGGATATAGGCCCCCAAATTAAGTTTTCAACACCAATTCATACTGCATGTTTTTAATTGCAGGCTTAATGTAGATATAGTCAGACAGGCTTTAATAAACTAATGTTGCTTTTGGTAACCTTTGTTATTCTCTTGTTATTCTCATGAGAGGTGTCCTGCAGAGGGACCGAATGGGAGCAACTTCAATTTCAAAGGCATTCTCACTAGTGATTTTCATAATATTTTCCAGTTTACCATCATGGGTCATTCTGTTCTGTGACTTTATGATTAGCAGCAAATATCACTTTTCTGGGCCTCAGGAAGCTCTGGGCTATAACTATAATGTGCTTATACCCTCTTTTTGGATTTGTTTTATTGTAGCATTCCACATCTGTTTGACTAATGGTCTGTACTGGGACCTATGGGCAGGCAGATTTCATTTATTCCCAATTACTCAAATTTACACATCAGGTAAAAATAGTGGGTGTATAAAATAATGAAGAACTTAAGGGTAAGGGTAGAACTCCACGGTGCACCTTGAGCCATCACATAGCTATGCGATGAAACGCATACGAAGTGTCAGATGTCCTGAAGATACAGGAAGTGAATGAGAAATCTCAGGTAAGAACAAAATTTATCTGACGAATATCGGATGAAGACGCAGCGTGCACTCCAACTTGCAGTACAGCAGTAAAGAGTGATTGAAGTTTATCAGAGCACAAGTCACATAACTGGGTTGAAGTTTATCAGAGCACAAGTCACATAACTGGGGGCAGCTGGGAAATTGATAATATGTCTAGCTCCATGTCTGATTTCAAAATGAAATATAAAAAAAATCTGTTTACTCTTTTGAGAAATGGATTTCAATGCAGAATCCTGCTGGAAACATTTTTTCCCATGACAGTATCCCTTTAATAAATAACCCCCTAAGCATTACTGTTTTATTGTCAGACATCACAGTGAAAAAAAGTCTTATCATTTCCAACTTAAAATTCAATGGATGCTTGAAAATGCTGTGGTAAAATGATCTACTACTTTTATTATTACACCACTTTTTTTTTTTTGCTTAGGGATACACCAAATCCAGGGGAGGGATTTGGACTGAATGTTTTTTTTTCTAAACAATTTTAAGCAGCAAGGTACATAGGCCCCAAGGCATTTTAAATTGTAGATCATGCACTGAAAAAAAATTCCAAGAATTGTCTCCCATTATAGCGGAATATAATGATAAGTAATCAAGTATTGACTGAAACAGTGAAGGGTTCATAGTTGCTTCTGTATACAATTATTCTGGTATAGTACAGGTTATCTAGAATGCTTGGAACCTGGGGGTTTATGGATAACTGATCTTTCCTTAATTTGGAACTTCATAACTTAAGTCAACAAGAAAATCATGTAAATATTAAATAAACCCAATAGGCTGGTTTTGCTTCCAATAAGGATTAATTATATATCAGTTTGGATCAAGTACAAGCTACTGTTTTATTATTACAGAGAAAACGGAAATCATTTTTTAAAAGTTTGGATTACATAGATAAAATGGTGTCTATGAGAAATGGCCTTTCTGTAATTCTGAGCTTTCTGGATAACTTGGTTCCATATAACAGATCCCATACCTGTAGTATAATAGGAATAAAAGATATGGAAAATCTTAGCTATGAGGAAAGACTGGCCAAATTGGGGATGTTCGCGCTGGAGAAGAGGCGCTTAAGGGGTGATATGATAACTATGTATAAATATATAAGGGGATCATATAATAATCTTTTTGATGCTTTATTTACCAGTAGGTCTCTCCAGCTAACACAAGGTCACCCATTCCAATTAGAAGAAAGGAGGTTCCACCTAAATATTCAAAAGGGTTTTTTTTACAGTGAGAGCTGTGAAGATGTGGAATTCTCTCCCTGAATCAGTGGTACAGGCTGATACATTAGATAGCTTTAAGAAGGGGTTGGATGACTGTTAAACATGAGGTAACACAGGGTTATGGAAGATAGCTCATAGTACAAGTTGATCCAGGGACTAGTCCGATTGCCATTTTGGAGTCGGGAAGGAAGTTTTTCCCCCTCTGAGGCAAATTGGTGAGGCAAATTGGAGATGCTTCAGATGGGTTTTTTTTACCTTCCTCTGGATCAACTAGCGGTTAGGCAGGTTAAAAAAGTTAAAAGGTTGAACTTGATGGACGTGTGTCTTTTTTCAACCTAACTTACTATGTTACTATGTATATTGTGCATATATTTATATATATATATATATATTTCCCTAAATCCTTTCATGACTGGCTTTCTCTCTGTGGTATCACTTGCTGCCTGCTCTTTTCTGTTTTACTCTATGGTATCTCCAAATTCACCAGTGTATTCGTCCTTATAGGCATGAAGATAGAGGGATTCCACACACAAGTTCAGTGCACGGAATCCCTCTATCTTCATGCCTATAAATCATCCAGCGTGGGACGCTGCAACATTCCTGCCCCCGTCTGTGAACTCTGGTTGCCGAACAATACACACTTTCTACTCTAATTCTTTTCTAATTTATCTAAATATTCCTTCTTATATGTGGAATAATCAATTTTAAATCATCTTTACGCTCTTTTTTATTTTCCATTTGCAGCCCCATTAGACCCTACCCTCTGTTTAGCAGGATGTCTCTGCTTATACTGCACTTGTAATTCCACATAATGTAATAGTAGAGCTAAAAATTCTCTGAGGCGTTACAGTCACCTTGATATTGCTGCACTCACTTTTCTTGTCATTTGCTTGCGAAAATAATAAAGGCTCCTGAGGTTTCAGTCACAAACAAAAAAAAAAGCAGCCACAGATGAAGATAAGTGATGCGCATAGAAGGAGCATTATACTGTCAAGTGGTTTTTATTCATACCGCTTTTCTCAGAGAGAGGGATATTTAATGACTAGAGTAATGATGTGTATATAACTGAATATGTTGCTTTTCTGTGACATAAAGAAGTAAATCTTAAACTAGATCAGACGTCTTATTGATTCTCAGCAAAATCCATCATCTTGTTTTGTTACCGTTTTTCTCAGTTTGTTTTAAGATGTGGTTATTATTTTAGACTACACTATACATGACAATATTGAGGCTTTGTGGACACTTATGTGTATTGTGGACAGCTGTTATGTGGAAATTAAAAAGGAAGGTTATTAAAGGAAAACTATACCCCGAATTAAAAGTATGAAGAGTATATTGAATAATACTGTTCATACGTAGTGATGGGTGAATTTATTAGTCAGGCTCAAATTTGCAGCGAATTCCCGCCATTCGCAAAAATTCGCCGGCGTCAGAAAAAAAAGAGACGTGCGTAAAAACCGTGATGCGACGCACGCCGAAAACGTGACGCGACTTGTTTCGTGAATTTTCCGCCAGTTTGCAAATTTTGCTGGAAATTCACAAATTTTTCGGGGCAACGGGATAGATTCGCCCATCACTATTCATACATAAAAACCCTGCTTCATGCAAATAAACCATTTTCATAATATACTTTTGCGTAGTATGTGCCATTTAATCAAATCAATCAAAAATAGAAAATTGGCATTTTAAAAAATAAGGACCACCGCTTAGGATCCTACTAGTCACGGTGCACACAAACAAACCAAACATGTTAGGTCACATGAGAGTTAACAGACAGAGTTTGCTATTTGGCTTCCATAATCCTTCCTGTTAGGGTGGTGGTACACTCTCCGATTCGGGGAGATTAGTTGCCCAGTGACAAATCTCCTCTTCTTCAGGCGACTAATCTCCCCGAAATGCCTTCCCACTGGCTAGAATGTGAATCACCTTCCGAAGTCGCCTCACAAGGAAACTCCATGTGACTTTGGAAAGCCGAAGTGAACCGAGTGTGCTGCCAAAAGCAGACACCATCTTCATATAGCTTTAAAGGGGTGGTTCTCCTTTACAGTAACTTTTACTATGTTATAGAATGGCCAATTCTAAGCAACTTTTCAATTGGTTTTTATTATTTATTTGTTATAGTTTTATAGTTATTTGTCTTTTCATCTGATTCTTTGCAACTTTCAAATGGGCGTCGCCGTCCCCTTCTAAAAAAACTAATGCTCTGTAAGGCTACAAATGTATTGTTATTGCTACTTTTTATTGCTGATCCTTCTATTCAGACTCTCTCCTATTCACATTCCAGTCTCTTATTCAAATCAATGCATGGTTGCTAGGGTAATTTGTGCCCTAGTTACAAGACTGCTTAAAATGCAAATTGAAGAGCTGCTGAATAAAAAGCAAAATAACTCAAAAACCGTGAATAATAAAAAATGAAAACAAATTGCAAATTATGTCAGAATGTCGCTCTCTACATCATACTAAAAGTTATCTCAAAGGTGAACAACCCCTTTAAAATTGTTAAGCTTTGCCAGTGATAAAATGCCTTGTATGTTGTGTTATTTTAATCAACATGGAAAATACATTAGTATATTAAAAAGGGAGGAGCTGGAGGTGTCTTAAAGGAACAGTAACACAAAAAAATTAATGTGTTTTAGGGCTCATCCAGACGCGAAGATTCGGGGAGATTTGTCGCCTGGCGACTAAGCGCCTCTTCTTTGGGGCGACAAATCTCCCTGAAAGGCTTGCTCCTATCTTGCACCCGCTAGCGCTAAAGTCGCCTGCGCCTATTCACACGGGGCGATACATTTTTCAAAGTCGCTCGAAATTTCCTCATTCGTTGTGGATTTTCTGGCGACAAATTAAGTTTGCAAATATTTCTGCCATAAAATAATCTTATTTTATGACGGTTATTATGACAACTTTTACTGTTACATTTATGGTCAGAAATGCAAACTCATAAAGTTTATTGACTGATGATTATACCATCCAACAACATTACCAAAGTGACACCAATCAAACATGTATGTATCATATAAACCCATACTTCCCATACTCCACACACACACCCTTCTGCCAATAGAATCATATGAACAAGAAATCAAACCAGTCTCTCTTTGCACCATATAAATGCACAGTTTAATGTAGCCAATCACAATGAAACCAAACGCCCTGCCAAAAGCACTGAGGCTGACGAATCCTTGAGACTGTGATGCCCGCTGCTAATAATATGCCTCTGAGCTGAAACTGATGCTGTTGCATCAGATAGAAGCAGACGCCAAAACATCCTTTCAGTAATAGCTACAGATCTCTCTCCTGTCAGCAACGGCTACAGTAAAGAATGGGTAAAAAAAACAAAGTATTATGAGATATTTCCTGCCCCTTGAGAATTTTCTGGCGAAAAAATACTTTTACGCCACTACATAGGTGGAGGTAAAAAATTGTAGTGTTATTTTCAGCAAAAGCGATAACTGGCAACCACATATTCTTGCTCGAGAAAATTAGCAAATTTATATTTACCGCAGATTAGCAAATTAGCTAAAGCATATTCTGCGATAATTTTGTCTATATTTTGTGCGCATATTTTTACTGCACTGACACAAAAAAATTACTTTTTAACATATGAATGTACATTAAATGTCACCTATAGGTCATGTTGATCATTTTCTGCCAAGAGGTTTGTTTTTGTATATAATTGTTAGTTCCTAAGCCTGACACTGACTTTGCCAACCTGACTGTCCCATCTCAGTCTGTTAGTTACTGTTTCTAATGATAACAGACTCCTGCTGCACAAATATGGCAGCCCCCTCATACAGGAACATGGGGATCAGACAGGTAATGTAAAAGCATCATGCAAATACTTTATGGCAAAGTTAGAAGTCGCTTTCAAAGCCAATATTATAATAGATGTAAAAAAGAGTTTAATTTCAGGTGTCAGTATCTCTTTAATGTTTATGATTTAAAAATAACTAGTTAAATGCCTGTAGAGGCTTGAGAATCAATACACTGCTGGCCAATTTTTCACAAGCAATTCCCTTTCAGCCCATGTTCTCCTGACAGTGTTTTATTCAGCAGCAAAATCTAAATACATTTATATTGCTTACAGCACACATAATTGATCAGTATAATGCCTTAAGCTTAATAAGTCTTGAAGCTTCTACATTATTTCCTCCTTTAAAGCACCCTCCAGAAAGTGCATTTCCACAGTAAAGTCATTAGGATTTTGTTTTATTTATGCAGTTGGCCACAATTGGTTGCCCAAAGGGCATTACATTTACACTGCACAAACATTCCAGTTTTAATTGCAGAAACCCGTTAGTGCTAGCATGGTGAAATGGAGTCTTTTCTTTTTATCAGTTATACTACTGGTACGGGATCCGTTATCCTGGAAACCTGTTATCCAAATAGCTCCAAATCACAAAAGACTGTCTTCCATAGACTCAATTTAAATGATTTTCTTTGTAATAATAAAACAGTACCTTGTACTTGCTCCAACCTAAGATATAATGCTCGTTGGAAGGACAATCAGCCTACTGGTTTTATTTTAAGGGATACTGTCATGGGGAAAATTGTTTCAAAACACATCAGTTAATAGTGCTGCTCCACAGAATTCTGCACTGGAATCCATTTCTCAGAAGAGATCTAAGAACAGCACTCAATAGTAATAGTGATGGGCGAATTTATTCGCCAGGGGCGAATTCACGGCGAATTCCCGCGAATCGCCGCTGGCGAATAAATTCGCGAAACTGCAAAAAAAATTTGCAAAAAAAAATTCGCCGCGCAAAAACGAGTCGCGCGTCGTTTTTGACGCGTCGCGTTTGACGCTTCGCGCGTCAAAAACGACGCGCGACTCGTTTCGCGAATCGGCGAAAAAATCGTGAATTTCTCTGGAAATTCGCTAATTTTTCGGCGAAGCGACACGCGCCCGTTTCGCCCATCACTAAATAGTAAAACTCAGGTCCCACTGCGTACTATTCAGTTACATTGAGAAGGAAAAACAACAGCCTGCCAGAAAGCAGTTCTCTCCTAAAGTGCTGGCACAAATCACATGACCAGGGGCAGCTGGGAAATTGACAAAATGTCTTGCCCCATGTCAGATTTCAAAATTGAATATAAAAAAATCTGTTTGCTCTTTTGAGAAATGGATTTCACTGCAGAAGTCTACTGGAATAGTACCTTTATTAAGCTGGCCATAGACGTAACAATTACGATCTTTCTCGGAAAAGATCTTTCCAAGAAAGATCGTTCGTTTCAACACACACGTGTAGAGCTGAATCGTCAGATATACAGGTAGAAACAATAGAATTCTACTTGTATCTGACGATTCAGCACTAACAATGGCCGATGTTCAGGGAGCTTTCAAAGGCACCCGATCAAAATTTTCCGTCCAGTCCGATCAACCAGCCGACCGATATCTTAATCCTCATTTCCCACCATACACGCACCGAATATCGTACGAAAATTCGTTTCGTACGATATTATCTGTGCGTCTATGGCCACCTTTAGCCATTACTGGAGGAAAAAACAATATATTCTATAGTATGTGCAGTATTATGGGCAGCCCTCACTACACACCCACACTCACACACTCTCATTCTGAATAAAAGGTCCCATATTGTGTGTGTATATATATATCCTTGAAAAAGGTCCCCAGGAGGGACCGAAACGTCGGGCTGAGATGCACTGAGAATAAAATTATCACTGTTATTTTTAAATACAGTGTGTGCTGGTCCTTCTTTTTGATTGCATTTACCTTTGACCTGGCACCGCTGGCTTTGGCTACGTTTTGAGTGCAGGTACTGTGGGATAATATATATATATATATATATATATATATATATAAACAATAATAATTAAGAATTTTTAAATAACTGTTTACACATGCACCCTTCTTGAAATACTTATACAGGTAAGGAACCTATTATCCAGAATGCCTGGGCAGTGTTATGACTGGGACACCAGGCATCCACCCAAAATATTTTGACCAGTGGCTCACTCAGTTCTCATAGAAATAGGAAATGGCCATGAAATAGGCCAAATGTTGAGCAGCATGAGGGCCCACTGACATAGAGGAAATTGTTTTTAAAAATGTTAGTTATTTGATTAATGCGAAGTCTATGGGGCAGATTCACTAAAGCACAAAGCGTCTAATGCTAGCGCTAATTCGCCAGTGTAATGTCATTTCGCAACTTTGCAAATTCACAAACACGGACTCTGGCGAATTTTCGTTAGCGAAATATATAGACTTGTGCAACTTCGCACCCTTACGCCAGGCGAAGTTACACACTGACGAAGGATCGTAACTTAGCAAATTCACTAAGATTAACATTTTCCTCAACGTTAGCACTTACGTTAGACGTTACTTCGCCTGGTCAGACCAGGAGAAGTTCAATACAATAAATAGGAGGTTGAAAAAAAAAAATGTCAAATTTTTTCTAAGTCCCAAAAAAACGCTGGCTTATTTTAGCACAGGAGGGTGATAGTCTGAAAAAGATCAATAATTTTTTTGGGGGGGTTATCCTCCTTCCCCCCTACATTTCCTAACATATGGCAACTCAACTATACAGGGGGCACATGTAGGGCAATAGGACAACTTTATTTTATTTATTAAAGGTTTCCTGGGCTTGTGTAGTGGAATGTAGTGGCTGTAACATATACTTCTATTTTATGCTTAAATTCCTGCCGTATGCAAATTAGGCACCGCTAGCGTGACTGCACTTTGCCTGGCGAACGAACGGTAGCGCTACTTTGCTAACGCTCGCCGCCCTGATTCCTGGTTGGAGCTTTGTTAAAATATAGTATTGCTTTTGTAGCTGCCTGATCCTACTGAGGTGAATAAACTTCTTATTGTGAGCTGTCAGAACTATGTACACATAATTCAGTAAATTAAGATTTGACATATAAATTTTCACATAGAAACGGGCCGATAGTGCTACTAGATGCTTTTGTCGCTCTTATTTATTATATATCAATGATGAAAATATATATATTTATTATTTATGTTATTATATATCACTGATGAAAACAATCAGTGCTATAAATTTAAGTGTATAATATGAGTTAAAGGGCACCAATAATTTACTAAGTAAAGACACTAGGGGCAGATTTATCAATGGTCGAATTTCGAATTGAAAAAAAATAAAAAATTTGACCATGTGAATAGGATGTGAAGTAAAATCCTTCTAATTCGAATATAAAATTCAAAGGATTTTACCGCAATTCGATTGGTCGAACGATTGAATAGGAAAAATTCGATCGATAAATCGTTCGAATCGATTCGAACTATTTTTTTCCGATCAATCTAATTTTTTTTATTTGATCAAAATTAAGTAAACCCACCCAATTCGGTAGCTTGGATCTGGCGAACTAGGTGGTCGAATAAAATTTTAAAGGGGAAGTACTTCGACAGTCGAATATTATTCACTGGTCGAAGTGGTCTTCAAAAACAATCGAAAATTGTAATGTTTTTGAAAATTTGATCGAACTTCGAATGCTTCATGTGAATTTTGTAAATCTGTCCCTATGAAAAGTTCAAGAAATCTGATTTTTAAAACAGAATTGTTTGTATAATGTAAATCATCAGCTCACTATACCTTCATGTGAATTTTTTTTTAATTTGAATATATTCACAATTCGACTGGGGAGTTATTAATGAAAATATTTGAATATCTAATATTTGATCAAATGGTTCTGACCCAAAATTCAAATCATATTCAATTTGTATTTGATTCGTAAAAATAAAAATTTTCTCCCCCCAAAAAACTGAATGCCAGGAAGAAATGTTATTAGCCTGACATAGCAGCATCAACCTATTTCTTTCATTCTGAAAAGTAAAGTTTCCCTATTTTGTATCTAAATAAATTTCAAAGATCTCAATTGCATTGGCTTACATACTGGAGTAATCTATGTTAGATTCTAAGAAGGACGACCAGTGGCCCTCAAGTCTATGTTGGATTAAATCTTCTGTGAATCAAACTATAACAATATTTTGGAATATGTTTTTATTAGTTAGTAATACATGTTAACATGGTAGCTCTCTACTCCTGGCCTGTGATTGCTGTTGCTGAAATTTAATGTGAATGGTCTTGTTTCCCTTGCTTTTGTCTTTTGTGTGCAGTGCATCTGGTGGATATCTGGAATGTTATAGAAGCACTGCGGGAAAATTCACTAAACAATGTGGACCCAAATGTGGAACTGAATGTGGCTCGCTTGGAAGCAGTGCTCTCAACAATTTTCTACCAGCTAAATAAGAGGATGCCAACTACTCATCAGATCAACGTAGAACAATCAATCAGCCTAATGTTAAACTTCCTACTCGCTGCTTATGATTCGTGAGTTTTATTTCAAATTTTCTTTGTAATTGTTTGAATGCAGTTCCCATTAATATAATAACATTATATTGAAATGCAGAATATCAAAAACCTTTAAAGATTATATTTTTTGAAAGTATATTGGAAGTTTCCTATTTGGTTGTCTAAGAAGCTGGGGAAGAGATGTTAAAGATTTAGTAGTTCCAAGTACTGAGGATGTTTCCTTTCCCTTTATGGAGAAAAGTTACTAAAGCTAGAAGGAGTATGGTTATTCAGCTCATCTTAGTGATGAGACTTTCCTCCATGAAGCTGGCCATAGATGTGCAGATTTACCTGCAATATCGGATGAACGATTGGACATCCCCATCTCCCGACCTGCCACCAACCTTTCAGTTTAAATAAAGTAGTAAAAGAACAGATCAGCCTATGTTCTGCCCCTAACAGCAATCATATGAAAGTTTATGTCTGACAAAGCTGGTGACAGTCTCCCACTGAAAATCATCAGATTGGCAATACATGCAGAGATATCGGCAGCCAACAGAAATCTTCTAACCTGTCCGACTGACTGAACAACCGATCGCATTGTTGTGACAAATGTCAGGACACTCCACATACAGTCCTGGTCTTTGAGTCTATGGCCAGCTTGACGCTTGGAATTTTAGCACATTCCTTGACTTTCTTTTTACTGAAAATAGAATGTATCATTTTCTTCTGTTCTGAATTCCTTAAAAGGGGAACTCCACAAAAACATAACTTAAGTTTTTTGAAAAGTAAACATAATTTTAAGCAACTTTGCAATATACATCAATTAAAGCATATGCAGACTTTTAATGTTTTTTAATGGTTTGGATCAATTCCTTAAGCCTAGCCCCCTGCTCTCCTGCTGATCTTTCTGACTACTTTGCTGAATTGGCTGACTACTGTTACTTTGTATCAGCAGCCAGTTGTCCTTAGCCTGCATCCTCCAAACCCCACAATTCCCTGCACAGGTGATTTCAATAAGGAACAGAACATCACAGTGCAATGCATTGTGCTGTCTGTAAGCTGTCGAGAAGTTGTTACAAATTGTAACATCAGTGTTTTAGTACCTTCTTCCCTGCCAGGATTTCAAATGCTGCACAAAGAGAAGAACTGTTAAACAGTTGGATTTCAGCATAGAAAATGGCATTTATTCATACTTTTTGAAAAACCTGGTAACTGTGATGGGTATATTAGGGTTTTCTGTGCTATGTGGGCCTCTTTATCAAATTTTGGTTTGGAAGCCGGACTTCCACTTTAATATAAAAACGTAATGGGCTTTACAGGATTATAAGTCTAATATTTATCATCAGAAATGTGCATCAGATACAAGATCCAATATAATACAGTTAAGAACATTGTATGAGATCATCATATTAGTTTGTTTGGTGATTGGAGCTTAAATCATAGCCAGAGAAGATATGATGGAGGCATGCATTTTATCTTGCCTTTTTAAAAGGGAACTTTTCCTTATAAAGAATGCAACATGAAGATGCAGTATGACAAGCCACTCTGTGAACTTGATAAACGGCTCATAAATACAGAAGCTACATGACTTGGCTGTATTTTTAGAGCTTGTTTTTAGATTTATTTCTACAAGAGCCACAGGTCAACCAATCTTATGAGATCATTTTTCTCGGTGGTAATAATAAATAGTTTGTATTTGAGGTTAAAGCTAAATCACCTTTCCAAGCGCCTTGTGGGATGTCTTTTAGATATGTTGTGCAAACAATTTACTGCTTTAACACTGTTGTGTAGAAAGACAAAGATTTATTTCTGTTTACAGGGAAGGGCATGGTAAGATTGCAGTTTTCGCTGTCAAAATGGCTCTTGCAACTTTATGCGGAGGAAAAATTATGGACAAATTAAGATGTAAGTTTAATTTTTTCATTTTTTCTCTCTCTAGGATTATAGGATTAATTTTACAGGGACTGCTGGAAAGCAACATTAATGGCTTATTAACTTGCTATATACAATTGAAAGGGATGCATTATATATATATATATATATATATATATATATATAGTGTGCTTATTTTCTATATATATATACAGGACCAGAGCTTATTTTTGTTAAGTCAATGTTTTCATTATTTGCCATAATGTAACAAAATCAGCACACTTTTTGGACACTGAAGATCATCCTTAAAGGGGTCTCCACTCAATTTTACATAATGAAAAAAAAGTATAATTCTAAGCAATTTTCCACTATACTTGGATAATACAGTACTGTAATGATACTTTTTTCAGTTATTTGTACTTATAATTGCTATTTAAATCGGTACCTGTCTGCCTACTTTTATTGTTTACAATCATTATTGGTTCTGACTCCTGCAATGATGTATCCGAAGCCATTTCATTAACAGGCCTGGAAGACTTCTGCTACATTGTTTGAAGAATGGGGGAATAGTCAGGGTTGAACTCATTTTGTTTTGAGTTGCATATGCATTTTTAAATAATTTTTACATTGTTCTCATTTCTACTTTATAAATATTAGAAAGTTACTTAGATTTAAGCCAGTTCTTTGGAATACATTTTAAGGAATACATAGTTGTTCATTACATAATAATGACCAAATAATTGGCATGGTAATGGGTTATAGCTAGGGATTCTTAGGTTAAATGTGGCCATAGACACACAGGTACTATTGTACGAAACAATTTTTTGTACGTTATTTGGTGCGTGTAGGGTGGGAAACGAGCTGACGAATATCGGCAGAAGACTTGGATATCGGTCAGCTCATCGATCAGTCTGGGCGGAAAAATTTGATCGGGTGCCTTTGTAGGCACACAGACATTGGACACTCTTTAGTGCTGAATCGTCAGATACAGGTATTGTTTCTACCTGTATATCTGATTCAGCTCTACACGTGTGTATTGAAACAAACAATCTTCCTCGGAAAGATCTTTTCCAAGAAAGATCGTAATTGTACCATCTATGGCCACCTACAGCATCACTCCCAGAAACACATAAACATGCATATTGCAGTTTCATGACACAGCAGTCCTCTGGACCAACAAAACTGGATTCAAGAGTATCCTTGCCTGAAACAGGGGCAAGTCCAAAACAACAGATAGGAGGTAAGCCCTGTAGAACATAATGGTGTTATCTGTTATCCTCTCTTTAACCTGTGCCATATAGCCTTTTTTCAAGTCCTGCCATTGCTACACAGCAGCTTGTTTATATGAACTATAGTAGTGTTTCTGAACACAGCACTTTTACCAGTGCAGGTTAGCACTACATGATATTTTCATTACTTTAAAAAAAGTTGTTGATACTGTTCATTTGATTAGATTGTGCAGTTTAGCCACAGTTCCATGATGAATTCACTAAACTGCTATAAACTCAAGACATATACTGATATTTTCTGTGACTGGCTGCATACTGATTCTTATCCTCTTTTTTTTTTTTTTTTTAGATATTTACTCCATGATATCTGATGCAACTGGTGTTATGGTATATGGATGCTATGATCAATTTCTAAGAGAGGTGCTAAAATTGCCCACTGCAGTTTTTGAGGGCCCTTCATTTGGTTACACAGAGCAAGCTGCCAGGTCCTGTTTTTCACAACAGGTAAGGATAATTTCCAGTCATTCCACGCTAAAGGAACATAGTCGCACATTTCTTTGGGAAAACTTTGCAGAATTTCGATTACTTGATGCCTGTGATACACACAGGAGAAGGCTTCTTATAAACTTTCTACAGACATAGTCATATAAAACAAATTATACTGATAATAATACCCCGCACATTTTTATTTAACGTAAGATTTTTGTTTTTGACCTGTAGTAGCCACACTGATTAAACTAAAGAATATGGACTTGGGGCATAACTTTCAATTGAAGTATAGGTAGGGAACCTGTTATCCAGAATGCTCGGGACCTGGGGCTTTCCGGATAATGGTTGTTTCATTCAGGCTGGTTCTGCTTCTAATAAGGAAAAAGCATATCTCAGTTTGTATCATGTACAAGGTACTGTTCTATTCTTACAGAGGAAAAGGAAATAGTTTTTAAATATTTGTATTATTTGGATAAAATGGAGTCCATGGGAGATGGCCTTTCTGTAACTCAGATCTTTTTGGATAATGAGTTTCTGGATAACGAATCCCATACATGTAGTGTAAAATCAAACCAAGGATGTCGTATTTATAGGCTTATTTGTGATGCAAATCCATTTTTTTGTATAGTGCTACTGTTGTATTAATACAATGTATTTGTAAAGCAGCAGCATGTTTTTCCATGTTTTTAGCTTTGTGTGAAATCCAGATCACAAATTCAGCATTAATTCACCAGGTAAAATATATTTGTGGTTGTGCATTCCCTGTTGGCTATATGTGGTTGGTGTGCCTGTGCTCACTAAGGGATTTCAGACAGTTAAGTCCCTTGCTACATTTTTATGTGATTTCAGCTAAAGATCTGTTCTGTAGATGTGAGGAAACTTACCCCCCAAATCATTTATATCACTGCATTATCAGTGTCAGGCTATGCCTGCTGGGCACTGATACTGAGGGCCCCACTCTCACTATTAGATAAAGACTATGTGAAATCTAATACTGCAGATTTATATATAGCCCTATGGTGGAAATAAGGCTGATGAGGGTAATTCTTGACCTGGAGACCTCTGGTATTCTGGCAGGCCAGTCCGACCCAGTTCACTATGCATATTACTGGCTGCAGAAAAAAGATGTAAATTGTTAAATGATATACCGGTACTAATCTGTCAGAGTGTGTTCTTTTATTCAACAGAAAAAAGTTACCTTAAACTCTTTCCTGGATACACTTATGTCTGACCCACCACCTCAGTGTCTTGTCTGGTTACCTCTTCTGCATCGACTGGCTAATGTTGAAAATGGTAAGATTTACTCTTACTGCATCTCTATAAAATAATTATGTTTAATTCATCTAACATGGCAAAAATAAATTCTCACTACAGGCTATACATGGGGATATATTCAGACTTGTCATATTCCCTATAGCCTTCTTTATTGTTACTTGTTTCCTAGTTCCCTTTCCAGGCACTATACTATAATTAATAAGCCTTCCCTCTCTCTAGACCACACCACAATTTCACTTTACTTAATAATTTAGCACTAGATGGAAATGGCTTCTGTCAGAACAGTTATTAATGCTCTTTCATTACTCAGTTACATAATGAATTTCTCTTCTGCCGTTGACCATCAACAGGTGTAAAATGGATGTATTACTACAACTCAGTTCAAATATATCACATATTCAGCTTCAAATCATGTATGGTGGTGTGAAACAGATTCACACTTTAGCCATCCTTGGCTAATTAGTATGATGGAAGTGCAAATAATGTTATTGCTACCATTTGCTTTTTGTGTGCAACATGCTACTTTGCAACATATATAGTATATATCAGTGATATATATCAGTGATATATATGTATGTGTTTGTATCTATCTATATATATATATATATATATATATATATAAATACAAGAGGTCCTCTGCACTCGACCCATTATCAATATATTTAAGACATTGAGACATTCTATGCATACAGCTACTAAAAAATGCCTTACCCTTTAAACAACATGGATTGTTTGTCCATATATTGCAATATATTTAAGCTGGCCAACTACGTCAAAGTCATCCCATATCTGGCCAGTCCTACACTCAATTTCATCTGATTCATCAAGAATTATATTGCTTTGTTATGCATTTTACAAAGGGACTAAGTTTTACATGCAACTTACTCGCTGCTTTCAAAGTAAAACTCCCAAACTTGGATGCCCTTTTATTAGACACCAGTGGGATCACCTGACTATAGCTGGGAAGGGTGGGGGCTACAACAAGGAGTTGGTCACTGCTCCAGCATAACTATAACAAACAAGGAGAAGTTGTGCTTACCACTAATTTTTAAAACCATTAGGCAGGGGTGCAATGAGGTTGTGACCACAAAATACAAATAGACAAATACAAGAGGTCCTCTGCACTCGACCCATTATCAATATATTTAAGACATTGAGACATTCTGTGCATACAGCTACTAAAAAAAAAATATATATATATAGAGAGAGGGGGGGGGGTCTGAAGAGCAGCGCACTCACCCAGGGTTGGACAGAGGGGCCCAGGCTGCTGTCCCAGGGCTCCCCTCCTTCCCCCACTGTGTTGCGCACTTCTTCAGCTGGTTGCGACAGGAGGAAGCTTGGGGATCTGGATGCAGTGTGCAGTTCTGGGCCAGGAGGGCCCACAAAAGCAAGGGCCCAGAAGAAGTGCGCACCTGAAGAAGCGCGTGTGCTGCCGCAAAAAGTAATGTCAGCATAAAGAACACTTAACACTCATGGGACTTAATTTATGTGCAAAGCTTTAATGGTGTGTGTCAACATTTTGGTCCTGCACAGAGGACCTTTAGCAAGACAAACAGTTCCACAAACCAACTGAAATAGTCAGTAGTGAATGAAAATTGGCACCTAAAACCCACCCCCATGACATCACTGGTGTGAGGTATACAATGTATATTACATCACTGTGTGTAGGTTATTAAGTTGATAATCAAAGAGAGATTCGAGTTAGTAAAATCACAGTGTGTATATACAAAGGAGACCATTTAAAGTGCAGCAAAGTAGAATGTCAAAATGGTATGAAAAATCATAAAACGCATGGCCAAAGAATGGGAAGTAGAATGAAGTCAAATAAATGAGAGGAGGAGTTGAGTGACCACCACATACAGAGCCTTCAGCACCACCATAGGTTAGTAGAGTGGCAGCCTTTGTACCATCACAGTGTCATGCGGATATCCTGAGACCCAAATATTTGAATAAACTCCTTAAAAGAGAAAAGCTGCAAGGGCATACCTGGTGTCGTAAGACTGTGGGGGTCATTTATCAACACTGGGCAAATTTGCCCATGGGCAGTAACCAGTAGCAACCAATAAAATTGCTGCTTTCATTGTTCTACTTGCAGCTGGCTTTAAAAAGCTAATCACGGTATAGGAAGCTGCCCATGGGCAAATTTGCCCAGTATTGATAAATGAGCCCCACATATTTTTCATGAATGCCGTGCTGGGCACATGTTGCTCTGCATGACAAGAGTACGACAAACTGAGCACAGGTTGCATGATTGTATGTCCATATTGAGTGTATACTCATGGCTCAGATGGGCGGCAATTGGTTTTAGTGGTTTGTGGTTTTTGAGGCTTTTTATTCAGCAGCTCTCCAGTTTGCAATTTTCAACAATCTGGTTGCTAGGGTCCAAATTACCCTGGTAGCCGTGTATTGATTTGAATAAGAGACTGAAATGCGAATAGGGTAGAGTGTTAAGAGAGTAAAAATAAGTAGCAATAACAACTATGTAGCCTTTCAGAGCATTTAGTTTTTAGAAATGGTCAGTGAACCCCATTTGACAGAAAAAGGCAAATAATGTAAAAACTATAAAAAAAATGGAAAAACAAAGCTGTGGTCCATAAAAAATATACATTTATTTAGTCAATTAAAATTAGACAAATGCCTTTGTCTCCCATCACTGCTTTGGGACTCCCAGGGGAGCCAGTCCCAAACTTTGGGAACCATTGCAAGGCAATAGTTTTAGACTTTGATGATTACTTTTTTGGGCCCTGATTACATCCAAACATTTGTGAAGGTCATTGTGAAATAATTGTGAAATAGCTGTAAATAAATAAAATAAACTTTATTGGTCTACTTTACTTCCAAGACTTTCTAGGACAGGTAAGCCCCAAATCTCTATATAATATCAATCTAATTTGCTCCCAGGCTACTATTTTAAGGCAGTAAATATTATACATTTGGAATATGATGTTTGCATCAGATTAATGTAGCACAAAATATGAAAAGGAAGGGGAGAAACATGTAAATAGCCAATCTACTGTCCATGTTATTCATAAATTCTTCTTTGTACACTATACCATCGGGAAGCCATTTGCCGCTCACCTGAAAAGGAAGGGCAACCTTTTGCCGCTCACTTGAACAGGAAGGGCATCCATTTGCAGTTTACCTGAACAGGAAGGGTAGATGTTGTCCATTTACCTGAACAGGAAGGCAGCCATTTGCCACTCACCTGAACAGGAAGAGAAGCCATTTGCCACTCGCCTGAACAGGAAGAGAAGCAATTTGCTACTCACCTCAACAGGAAGGGCAGCCATTTGCCACTCACCTCAACAGGAAGGGCAGCCATTTGCCACTCACCTCAACAGGAAGGGCAGCCATTTCACTTTCACCTGAACAAAAAGAGGCCACAGACAGACAGAGAGTATCCATTACATGAGAATAGCAATACATCAGCTCCCACTAAGATTTAGTTTAAATGTATATATGTAGAAGGAACATTACATTCACAGTATCATTGCCCTGATACATTACTGTCTGGGTAAGGGGAATTTAATGTCAGACATTCCATCTAAATGGGTTCTATGTTTAAAATATGACGTTAGTGATCTTTGTTTCCCACAATATCTAACCACGGTAAAGAAAAATCAATGATAAAGATATATGATATGTTAAGTGGGTCAGCTACCATACAGCTTCTGTTCCTATTGTATATTGATTTTATTTATAGAATTAGCACTTGTGGCTTAAAACCACTATACCGGGGCAGTGTATGTTAATGCACTGATATATGATAGTGTGTGTGTGTCTTTTTGCCTCATAGTCTTCCATCCTGTTGAGTGTTCCTATTGCCACAGTGAGAGCATGATGGGTTTCCGTTATCGCTGCCAGCAGTGTCACAATTACCAGCTCTGTCAGGATTGCTTCTGGAGGGGACATGCCAGTGGTTCCCATAGCAACCAGCACCAAATGAAAGAGTACACGTCATGGGTAAGAAAAAGGTTCCCTGTGCACGGTGTCTGCACCACGGAACGGACATGCGCCTAAATACACTGGCAGAAGGGAATGCTCTGTGTGCTATACATAATATCTTATCTTGGTGAGGGGAATAATGTAATTCTAAGTTACTTGCTGAAAATACATGAATTAAACATTTTTCAATGTATTTGAAAATGTAGTTGAGAAGATTCAGCAGTGGTTAGTGTCTGTTTTTCTGCACTGCTGGTCCTGACCCATATACAGATTTTGTACAATCCAGCCCTCCTATAGCCTGGATTTCATTTCCTACAATACCTTGCATGCTTCTTTATAGATATGTTAAGCAGCATTTTACCTGTCATTTAATAGCAAGTTTGCTTTTATTGTCCTGTCTGAGTATTTACTTGCCTTTTTCTCTTAGAAATCACCTGCTAAGAAGTTAAGCACTGCACTTAGCAAGTCCTTAAGCTGTGCTTCCAGCCGTGAACCTCTGCACCCCATGTTTCCTGACCAGCCCGAAATGCCTCTTAACCTGGCTCACATTGTGTAAGTGATACTGGCTACAGTGAGAACACTTCCCACGCGGGAATAGGTTGTATATGTTTGTAAAATGCTAAAAGCATTTGTGTGATCCTCTGTATCAGCTAATACTGGCAGTTTCTTTAGTTTGTCAAGAGGTTGTAGGGATGGATATATTGTGTTAGAAATATGTAGACATTTTTTTTATAGGTAAAACAAAAAAACTAAGTGAAAAAATAAGTACAGTGTTTCCTCTACTAATCTTTAAATCTAGAGTTTTGCCTATGAGAGTTAAGCAATAGAGGCCAGTGAGTTTTGCCTATGTAAGTTGTATTGTGTTATTGCTTTTTCACTGTATGCCCATTATTTTATATCATGAAATCATTTGTCCAACACAATATGAGTCCTGTATATTAGTATGGTTTCATATTTAGAATAAAATGGAGCCAGTGACTGCCTTCTCCCGTTTTGTTGCTGGACATTTAAAAGTTGACCTGGGATTGCTGTATTATGTGATTTGTCAGTTGCAAGCCCATAGGATAATTAAAATACAGATTAAGATGTGTATAGCATTATTAAGGTGACATTTGTTCAGAAAAAAACTCTCACAACAGCAGAATTATCCTGTTGACCTTGGTAGCTAGAAAAGAAATGGCACTATATGCAGTATTAGTATTGCTGAACAGAATATGCAGATGAAGGTCAAAAGCATAGAGTCAGCTAATGCATATTAAGCTAAAGAGAAATATATATATATGTGAAAGAGTTGCTTTGTTATTGTTATTCATCTCCAAATGAAGCATGGAAACACATGAGTGAGACATAAGATTAGTACAATTCACTGCTCTCAGAAGAGGACATGGTACGAAGCTCTACAGAAAGCATCAGTACCCAAGGAGAAGCCAAAATAGCCCAAAATTTTATTTGAATAGAAAAAAATTCTAAGTACTTTAAAATCCTTTGACTTCGACACTTTGCCACCTTAAAGCTGCCAAATTGCCATTTTAGCCTGTGGGGGGACCTCCTAGAACCTGTCCTGAAAATTTTTATACTTTGCGCAGAATTGTTCGATTCAAACAATGCGACCTAACAATATTTATTCAATTGAAAATGGTTCATTCAATCAAAACAGATCCATTTTCGATTAAAAAAACCCTTTAAAAAAACTTCAATGGTCGAATTTCAAAATTTTTTCACTTCGAAAATTCAGCCATTATTAAATCTGCCCCTTAAGGTATGAAAGATTATGGAAAGATCCATTATCTGGGAAAACCCAGGCCCTGAGCACTCTGGATAACCGGTCCTATATCTGTAGTACATTGGCTATACTTTGTTTTTTAAATCATATACACCTTCAAAAAATGTGGCATAATTTCTAGAAAACTTGATAAAATACCTGACAGTTCATAACTTATTTAGTTTAGATGGGGCCCTATTTGTACAGCAAATTATTGAACACAGTAAAGAGCAACCACACTGCAATAAAATCTAGGATTTCTCTTTCAACTAATATATTTATGTATGTAGAGGGTAGAAATACATGTGTCAAATAAAATTTGTAATTTTTATTGTTGGGGGGGGGTTCCTTCTTATTTACATATTTTGCCTAATTCAGTGCAATAAATAGGAAAACTATTACCTTACAAAGAGTGAGATTTGAATACACCTATGGGCAATGGAGCATTTGCCCAGGTGACAAGTGTTTTCATCCTTGTTATTGCCAACTCTCATAGATTATGCTCTAGAGCATAATAAATTAGTCTAAAATTATTGCTACACGGTGGATGTAGCTGAATGTCAGTTCATTTCTTTCGAGGGTATACAAACTTAATAAACACTGCTAGGTGGTTTTTGTTTAATTATATATTTCACAGAGCACACAGGTTAATACAGTATAAATGAACTTGGTGTTGAATGTATTAAACTGCATGTGGGCAGTTTGGAAATGACACATTTAGCCTCTCAGGTCTGTTAAGTGCATGATTGTTTAAGTGGAAGAAAAACATAGTTATATGTACCTATAAAATGTGTTCTTTCTGTTTTCTCAATGCTACTGAAGTGATACTTGGTAAGTAGTGTGTCCTGCTGACTTTGTCCTTGATTGTAACCCTATATCTCCACATTTCTGATCCTTTTACATCCTTTTTAGCATTGCTCCATGCAGAACCATAGTGATAAACACATTGATACACACCATTTGTTTTTGTGCTCATTTCCATAACTTCTTCATTATTTAATCATTAGTTGCTCATATGCAAAGCTCAAACATTCTGTATTCGGTAAGCAAGGGTAATTGGTAAAGGAAAATAAATTCAGTATTTTGATATAGGCTTACCACTTTTGGCATTGGCAAAACCCAAGGGGGCAGGACAACAACAACTTGGGGTGAGCTGATTATATCGAGGGGGGGTGGAGCAGTGAGGGCAGGGCACATTGGCATCATGGGCATGGGATAACGACATCGGTGGCATTTGGAATATGTTGTAGCAGGCATTGACCAAATTTTTGTTCAAGTTTCACATTGATGAAACCCAGAAAGTTTAAGCCAAACAGGCCCAAGAATAACTGAACAGTTTTGGTCATAACTGGACAAGTGGCAACCCTACGTTGAAGCCGGCATTCGAGTAACTAAGACTGTTATCTGTTACACTGTACATTTGACATTTTGTGACCATAGTATGGGATCATTTCATCAAATTATATGTTACGATATGTGTATGTGCAATGCTGTGCCTTTAGTTATGGTTTTTTTCTTGTAGGCCTCCCAGACCAGTTACCAGCATGAACGACAACATCTTCTCTCACTCTGTTCCCTCCTCAGGAAGTCCTTTCACAAACAAAATGTAAGTGCAAAAATATTTCATAGACATTAATGATAATTAATATGCATGTTATTCTAGTCCAAAACCTGGTATGCGCTGAGTCTGCAAGAGACAAAAGAGATTTCTAATCAAAGGTGCATAGTTTGCTACTGGTCTAGTAACCCATAGCAGCCAATTAAGAGCTAGCTTACTGATCAGCTGTTTGAAGAATAATATGATTGGTTGCTATGGGCAAACATAATTCTCTTTATCATTCATAATTCTGCCGTTGTCTCAGAGCTACATTTTTAATTATTTAAATATTATATCTTGCTTCTGCCATACTATGTTTTACTTTGTCCATGATCTAACTGGACCACAAATATGCTTGTTTCAGAACATGTTAGTTCATGTCCAGTACCTCTATGAAGAGGCACTAAACAAAAACCAATAAGTTGAGCTACACAATAGAAATGTGCTCGTTGAAGTCTCTCTTACACACTGAAACCCCCTGTCAGGGTACAAAAAACAGCAGCCCCCTAATATTTAGTATAAAATTGTAATAATATAATTAGATGGCAGAAAAGGCAATGTTTTTGGCCTTGTGTGATTTTTTGAGAGTCACTGATTTGTCCCTTGGATTAAAAGAGCAAATTGCAAGAGCAGTGAGAGTGAAATACATATAGTCTATGACTATGGAGCTCTAGGAGCAGGAAACACAGAAGGCAATTTAAGATATTGTGTCAATAAGCCTTTTAGTTTTTTAACATACTTCTTTGGTGACCTACATGATGTATTGTATGTATGGTGGGAGCGAAATGCAACCTCTGTCACTTCAGTAATAGCCACCCACAAACCAACAGGTGGTGACAGCAGATTGGGTATATCTGTACAGAATTTCAGCCTTGGACTTGGAAACATCATTTCCATGCAATAATATTATGGGGCAGATTTACTAAGGGTCAAATTTCGAATGCCAAAAAAAATTAGAAATTCGACCACGGAATAGTGGGGGATTTAAAAAATTCGAATTCAAATTTTTTTTAGTGCAATTCGATCGATCGATCGAATGATCGAATAGGGAAATTCGATCGAATTCGAATCGAATTTTCGAACGATTTTTAAACGATCGATCAAATTTTTCTTATTCGATCTTAGGGAATGATCCCCATTTCGGTAGTTTTAATCTGGCGAAGTAGGTGATCTAATTTAAATTTAAAGGGGAAGTATTTGACCATCGAATATTCGAATAAAATTAAATTTGAATATTTGAATCATTCAATTTTGAATATTCGATGGTTGAATTTGCATATTTGAATTAGAATCTGTTTGAAAATTCGATCAAATATTCGAATCCTTAATGTGAATTTAGTAAATCTGCCCCTATGAGTCTGCCTTCCCAAGGCCAGAGACAAATCTGTGGAAAATTGTTGAATTCTCCAACCATATTGCTCATGGTATGACCTGCTATTCTTTGGGTGAGACTTGCAATTGTTCAGAAGACAGATAGTTCACTGATATGCAATCCCACAGCAGTAATAAAAAAAAGTTACAAAATAAGTCTGTGCCCATCCATTTTATTAACCTGCCATTACTTCTTTTTGCTTCTTTGAATATTTCAGAATGTGGCTTTCATGTTGCTCAAGAAACACAGAGGTTTTACCAGGTCAATTAACTAATTACGTTTTCATCCCTCTTTAATTTAGAAAATGTTCAAAGCTCATTGAGTCAGCAGTGTTCTTAACTATAAGTCCAAATGAATTGTGCTCTTGTGACTATGCTTACACTGGTGGGTAATAGATTCTCAACCTCCCACTCCCATTTCAAAATGCATCAGTTAATAGTGCTGTTCCATCAGAATTCTTCATTGAAATCCATTTCTCAAAAGAGCAAACAGATTTTTTTATATTTAATTTTGAAATCTGACATGGGGCAAGACATATTGTCAATTTCCCAGCTGCCCCAAGTCATGTGACTTGTGCTCTGATAAACTTCAATCAGTCTTTACTGCTGTACTGCAAGTTGGAGTGATATCACCCCCTCCCTTTCCCCCACCCAGCAGCCTAACAAAAGAACAATGGGAAGGTAAACAGATAACAGCTCCCTAACACAAGATAACAGCTGCCTGGTACATCTAAGAACAGCACTCAATAGTAAAACCCATGTCCCACTGCGTACTATTCAGTTACATTGAGAAGGAAAAACAACAGCCTGCCAGAAAGCAGTTCCCTCCTGAAGTGCTGGCACAAGTCACATGACTGGGGCAGCTGGGAAATTGACAAAATGGCTAGCTAGCCCCATGTCAGATTTCAAAACTGAATATAAAAAAATCTGTTTGCTCTTTTGAGAAATAGATTTCAGTGCAGAAGTCTATTGTAGCAGCACTATTAACTGATGCATTAAAAAACAAAAAACATGTTTTCCCATGACAGTTTCCCTTTAACCATGTTGATGCTGGATTTTTTTGATCTTACCACACCACCTTTTGCTGGTAAGTATGTAGCATGAAATTGATCACCTGGAAAAGTAAATTATGTCATTGTCAGTCAGGTTCCTAGCAGTTGACATTCTAGCATTTATTTTGGTGGAATAAAATATTATTTTTATTGGCTCAGCTCAGGAAACAGCCTGTTTCCTCGAAATCAGTGATCCCCAACCAGTAGCTTGTGATGCTGCTCTCAGTGGCCTCCGAGCACGTTCTTATTTTTGAATTCCAGGCTTGGAGACCAGTCTGGTGGTTACATAAAAATTAGATGTACTGCCAAACAGAGCCTCCTGTAGGCTGCCTGCCCACACAGTGGGCCCTTATTCGACATCACCCAGGAACATTTTTCATGCTTGTGTTGCTCCCCAACTCTTTTTACATCTGAATGTTGCTCACGGGTGAAAAAGGTTGGGTATTCCTGCTCTAAATGGACCACAGGCAAGACCATTTGTAGGGCACAAAAGAAAGTGGCATGTTTTGGAGTGGGTACAATTTTGATTTATCTTGTCTTATTATGGGGCACGGTAAAACATGTCAGGGGTGTGTCTATGCAGACAGGAATAGGGGGGGGCTCCAGCCCTGAAAGTCAGCCTCCATGATAAAACTGCTAACGGGAGCATTCTGTCATAGAGGCAACACTGTAGTTAGATCCGGCACCACCCTAGACACCACACTTAAGGTGGCCATAGACTAACAGATAATATTGTACGAAATTAATTTTTGTACAATATTCGATGCGTATATGGTGGGAAATGAGCCGACCGATATTGTCGAAAGATTAAGATTTCAGTCGGCTGGAAAATTTTGATTGGATGCCTTTGAAGGCGCCCTTAACATCGGCTTAGTTAGTTGTTAGTGCTGAATTGTTAGATGCAGGTAGAATTATATTGTTTATAACTGTATATCTGACAATTCAGCTCTCTATGTGTTGAAACGAATGATCTTTCTTGGAAAGATCTTTTCCGAGAAAGATCGTAATTGTTACGTCTATGGCCAGCTTTATGGGAGTCCCCAGTTTGCAGAAGTGACGCTCACCCCCAGCTTCGCCACCGGATTTGAATAACAAGTCTCTGGCAGTGCCTGGGGAGATTTTTAATTTTTCTTTGAGAAAAATAATCTATTATATAATCACCCTGAAGACCACTCCCCTAAAGCTGACACCGATGATTTTACCTGAACAGCAGAGGAATTGGGTACTGACATCAATTTTCAGCACAGCAGTAAATACTGCAGAGTATCAAAGCACAGTCAGGAGACTGAATGAATCATGTGACATAACTAGAATGGCTTGTCTGATGTGATTTGTTCTTTTAATAATAATTTATTGTTACATCACTCGAGTATCAATGATGGTACAATAAATTATTGAATTGAAAACACTTGGAGTGCTGGTTCATTTCAAAGATTGAATACACAATTTGACCAAGCACCCACAAGCGGATGAACGAGTAAGAATGTGGGTACCTTCAGACACATTATATAGATAGATAGATAGATAGATAGATAGATACAGTATAGATATATATATTTATATAGATATACAATATTACAGATATTATAAATCACTGAGGTCCATATATATATATATATATATATATATATATATATATATAGTGTGAATAAAGTACCCCCTTTTGTAAAATATAAGGATATTAAAAGTTACCAAGGAGTTTCATGACCATATAAAAACACGAGGCCGAAGGCCGAGTGTTTTTATACAGGTCATGAAACTCCTGTATTTGATCGAATCGAATAAAAATCTATTTGAATATTCAACTATTGGCATGTCGAAGTACTTCCCCTTTAAATTTTTATTCGACTGTGTAATTTGCCAGATCAAAGCTACCGAATTGGGTTTCATTATTTTTGATTGAATAAAAAAATTTGATCAAATGGTTAAAATCGTTCTATACAAACGATTTTATCGATCAAATGAATTTTTTGTATTCCATTGTTTGACCAATCGAATTGCGGTAAAATACATTGAATTCGATATTCAAATTCGAAGGATTTTACTTCCCACAGTATTCCCAGCTATTCTCATGGTCGAATTTGAGGGTTTTTTAACCCTCGAATTCAACCCTTAGTAAATCTGCCCCCTAGTGTTCTGCCTACAGTCTTTTCCTATTGCACTACTGCTAGGCATTAAAAAAGTTCATTCATTCTTAAGCACCTTCCTATGACTCTTGCTTTTTCTTTCTTTTTTTTCTGTACAAGTGTAGTTATAGATACAAATATTAGTTTGGATCTAGTGCATGGTATCTTTTTCTTAGTTTTGGAGGAATGTGGTATCTAAAAGAAGCTTTTGAACATGGACTTTATGTAAACACAATGTAAGGTTGGACAATGAATATTACTGTAAAAATCACCAGCAGAAAAGATGAAATGTTCTGACAGGGACAATACTACCTGCTCCACAGTTTGGGCAATTGGCTAGCTCAGTTTCCCTATTGGCAATTAGCAATGTATATTGGGGCCTGAAACTGAGCCTACATTTCATTAGGGTAATCTGCACATACTGTACAAATAATGTACCTGAAAGTCACCCAATGTGAGGCCAAAAAGGGATGTTAGCTGGCAAAATAATGTCACACTAAGGGGTTATTTATCTACATCGAATAAACACGAACGTTTGCTTGTTATGTAAAAAAACTCAGTTGAATGGGGGGGTGGGACTTGAATACTCAAATTGACTGCGTTATCAGCTAAAAAAAAAACTCAAATTGTTTGAGTTTTCGAGCGAAAACGACTGTAAAAAAAAACAAAAATCATGAAGGCAAAAAACATCTTCAAATGCTTCAAGTGACCCTTCCATTAACGTCTACATAACCCTGACAGCTTTTAGCAGCTTCAGAGCAATAAATCTGAAAAAATTCGAGTTTTTTTTATCATAAAAAATTTGAGTTTCTGGTGAATGTGCATTGTGCACACCCATTATATTTAAATATATTTTGACTTAGCCTTTGAGTGCTCCCACACCCTCGATTAAGTAAAACTCTTTTTTCTGAAAAAACACAACTTAGTACAAGTAACGAGTTCATGCAGTTCAAGGCAAACTTCCCAAACCATGTAGACCTGACCAATACTTAAAATTCATACTTTTTTATAGCTCTCAAAACCACTACCAATCTATCATATTGTTTCCAGCAATGTCCCCAGTAGTGAAAGACAAACCTATGCCAAAATTTTACAATAGTACATCCAGGTGCTCTGATTTATTAGAGTGTTTAGCTTACACTCATTAAATAAAGCATTATGGTGGTTTTAAGAATTACATAAATATTGCCTGACTTGTTATAATATATATATATATATATATATATATAATATATATATATATTTTTTTACATTATATTTTCTATGATTTGAATGCATCATTTTAAAGCATCAACATATACAACACTCACAATAGAAGAGTGTATACATTGAACATACAGATTACATCCAAAAATAGAGCAGAAGGGAAAGAGGGCCTTCATTAATAAAACTGATAATATCCAGAATTCTCGGAACCTGGGGGTTTTCTGGATAAGTGATCTTTTCATTATTTGGATCTCCAGTCTGCTAAAACATCATTTAAACTTTAATCAAACCCAATACGATTAATCCGATAATCAATAAGATTATCTTTGTTGATATCAAGTACAATTTACTATTTTATTATTACAGAGAAAGGGGGATTCATTTTTACAAATGTGACTTATTTGATTAAAATGGATGGCCTTCCCCTTATTTAGAGATTTCTGGATAGGTATCAATTTAGATCATGTGCAGTTTATCTTAGAAAGAACTGCTTATTTTCCCTGACTCAGTGGGCATTACTCTGTCTGTGGCCATCTGCTTTTTAAACAGTTTTACTGACAAGACAGAAACCTATGCCAGACACCACCCTGAGTCATTAATAATGCTCTGGCTGAAGAGCATGAACAAGCACTTTCATATAGTCGAGGGCAGCTTTGGCCATTTTGGACTAGACTGATTGGGTTACTAAAGAGCTTTAGGAGAAAGCTGCAGATAAAGACCAGTGAAGCTCTGAAAATGAAATATATATATATATATATATATATACACACACATATACACAAAAGTGACATCCGTAAATTACATTTAATAGGATACCGTCCCCACCTAGATTCTAACAATGGATATTTTGTTTTGTAGCAATTACATTTATTTGCAATAAACTAAAAATGTGTGTGACATGCTCACTCATTCTGCTGGAGTCTTTGGATTCACTATAGGATTACTTGTCTTACGAGGGTTTTATCAGGACTCAGAAATGTTAGTTTTACTTCTGTCCTAGTAGTACTTTAACATCTGCTTTGGGATTTTATCTAAGGTCTAAAAGGACCTCTGTTGCTTTCACTTAAAATCTTTGGCTGTCAATAGTGACAGTACTGCTGACCCTGTCAGTGGGCGAGGTGATCATTGCGTAAAAACAGTAAGAAAAAATTAAAAATATAAAAATCACGTATGCCATGTCTCAACTTTGCATACATACAGTATACATTCCATACATTAGAAACAATTTCTCTACTTGGAGTAAGGCTCTTAGTGGGGTCCCTCAGGGCTCGGTATTGGGTCTACTTTTATTTAACTATTTAACTTGTTCATTAATTACTTAGGGGAGGGTATTGTAAGTAATGTATCAGTGTTTGCAGATGACACAAAACTATCCAGCCCAATTAATTCCATCCAGGATGTGGCATCCTTGCAACAGGATCTTGACAAACTGGCAATCTGGGCAGCTAAGTGGCAAATGAGATTCAGTGGTGATAAATGCACCTGGGATGTTAAAATATCCAAGCCATTTTACCTTTAATGGGACTGCACTAGGTAAATCCAGTATGGAAAAGGACCTTGGAGTCCTTGTAGATGATAAACTTGGCTGTAACAAGCAATGTCAGTCAGCAGCATCAAGGGCAAATAAGGTCTTGAGCTGTATTAAAAGGGGCATAGAGTCATTGGAGGAGGGGGTCATTCTTCCACTTTATAGAGCACTTGTAAGGCCACATCTAGAATATGCCATACAGTTTTGGTCTCCCTCACTCAAACAGGACATTATTGTATTAGAGAGGGGAAAGAGAAGGGAAACTAAGCTGGTCAAAGGTATGGAAAACCTTAGCTATGAGGAAAGACTGGCCAAATTTGGGATGTTCACGCTGGAGAAGAGGTGCTTAAGGGGTGATATGATTACTGTGTAAATATATAAGGGGATCATATAATCATCTCTCTAATGCTTTATTTACCAGTCGGTATTTCCAGCTGAGACAAAGTCACCCATTCCAATTAGAAGAAAAGATGTTCCACCTAAATATTCGGAAGGGTTTTTTTTACAGTGAGAGATGTGAATATGTGGAATTCTCTCCCTGAATCAGTGGTACTGGCTGATACATTAGATAGCTTTAAGAAGGTTTTGGATGGCTTTTTAGCAAGTGAGGGAATACAGGGCTATGGAAGATAGCTCATAGTACAAGTTGATCCAGGGACTAGTCTGCCATTTGGAGTCAGGAAGGAATTTTTTCCCCCTCTGAGGCAAATTGGAGAGTTTTTCTGCCTTCCTCTGGATCAACTAGCAGTTAGGCAGGTTAAAAAAGTTAAAAGGTTGAACTTGATGGACGTGTCTTTTTTCAACCTAACTCACTATGTTACTATGTAATTTAATTTTATTTCTGCAATACACTAGAGTTTAAGCCATTTATGAAATGTTGACAGTACATCAAAATTCCATTGTTCAAGAGAAACAGAACTTATAACTGAATTTCTCATTATCAGGTGAACAGGGTTGGACTGGGCCAGTGGGACACCAGTTACAAAAAAAAAAACAGTGGGCCCCTATCTGTTGTTGGCTCCACCAGGCCAGATCTGCACCCTGTGCTTCTTCCAGCTGCCCCGGTGGGCCCCAGTCCGACCCTGGTTAGCGGCCAGGTTTGCAACAATTTTGACTGATTAAGACCTGAATGATTTCCTCGCAAAGTTTGTGACCAAACGGCATTAGTGAACATTCACAGTTTATGTGATAACATTTCACTATCACAAACCATTTTTTTTGCATTTCCCCCACAGAGGCATATTTACTAGGTCAAGTGGTAGCAATGGAGCAAAATATATTTTATAGAAATATAAGGTTGCTTATTAGAGATTTCTTCATTGTTGGTAAACACACCCCACTTTACTGTACCGAAGGAGCTTGTGTATGAAAATGGTTTATTTGGTTTTCTCTTCACATACTTGGTTTTGGGTGGAAATCAATGTGGCATCATTCTGGTGTCAAGTAACAGCAATGTTACTGGAGATGCAGTAACCAGACCAACGGGACAGAGGCAGGAAAGATGTTTGCCTGTGAGGCTCAGCACAACTATATTTTTCTCCACCCCAATACCCAATCTTTTAATATACTTACTCAGTCCTTCTCCCTATTGGTAAGTGTGTAGTCAGCCTGGAGCATCTATTGACTGCATCATACCTGGGTGCATGGAGCCTATGTGATTTTGCTTAGCTGTGTTTTATCTTGTTACCCAGCTCTCCCCACAAAAGTACTGAAGTAGAGCAGAGCAAATATCTGGCTAGGGCTGCTCCAACTTTGCTAAAAGGAAAAGGGTAAGTCACGAATGCAAAATCTTGGCAACCTGGACTTATACAACTAACACTGATTTCTTGACTCTCTGTATGTATGTGGACATGCACAAAATTATGTTTGTTCTCTAATTCCACTAATGACTTCTAACACTAGAGAGAGAGAGAGCTAACTATTTTCATCAATCATAACATCTTGGCACTTTTTATACCTAAAATCCAGTGGCATAACTACTCCCTGGTGGGCCCCGGTACAGGATAGGCACCTGGGCCCCCCTG
>CM044441.1:114912755-114965142 GCA_024363595.1 Xenopus borealis
AGAATTCTATTGCTTCATTATACATTTTACAAAGGGACCAAGTTTTACCTGCAACTTACTCGCTGACCGAATATATAAAATGTACATACACCAATATTTTAGACCTACAAACTAAGCCAACTCCAAATACATAGGGTCAGTTCAAAAATACTATGCATACAACTGCAGAAGAGTGAGCTTCAATGGAATCTCCATTCAGGCAAAGCACAACCAGATAATTTAACAAATAATATTCTGACATCAGCAAAACTGTTTCTTAAAATGGATGTATACCCAAAAAATAAATTCATGTAATTTTCCTCTGTGTTTAAAAAAAGTGAAAATATTTGTAGTTTAGACTGGGTTAACTGAATTGCATAGACAGTTTGGGTCACTGACAGTCTGGGCTCTCAAAGAGAGCGGAGCTAAAGCCTGCCTGGTAGTATACCTATGTATGCCGCGAGTGCAGAGGTGGCGGCCAGTTCAGGGAGATTGTCGTTTGGCAGAAGAGGCGATTAATCGCCAAGTGACTAAATCTCCCTGTCTGCCCCAACCCTTAGGGTGAAGCCACCACATAGCTAGTTGTAGCAGCTATTTGTCACAAAATAGACAATAGTGATAATTAGATTTGCTAAGACAACAGATGTATTTTAGCAGAGGCAATTCTGATTATTGTCTATGGGAGGGTATTTTGTGGCCACAATGAGTAGATTTTAGTGGTCACTCCAGATGTTAGCTCTGACCATAATGGGCTGCAGAATTGAACTATATTAAATACCCTAAATACCATATAATCAATGCTAGTGCAATCGCTCGTAACTCTAATAAGTTGATGGGTAGACGACTCTCCTCTGCATTCCAAGTTCCCTGGAGTGTGTGTTGTCTGTACACTGCTCCCCAGCGCTTGAGGCTGGCATCTGTGGTCACTACTTCTCAGGTTGTGGTTGCTCAGCTTCTGCCTTGAAGGAGCTTGTCCTGATTTGTCCAACAGAGAAGCTCTGCCCTGGTTGTTTTCGATATTGTTATCAGTTGTTGTAAGTCCTGGTGATTCCTATTCCAATGTAGGAAAAACTACTGTTGTAACGATCTGATATGGAATCTCGCATAGGGTATGTATGGCTTCTAGGGCAGCCACCATTAGTCCCAAAAGCCTGAGACAGTCGCCCGCTGAGGGCTCCCTTTTGGATCGGAGAACTTTGGTCGCAGTTATTATCTTGTCTCGTGGTAGGTAGACTCTTTGGCTCTTGGAGTCGAAGAGAAGGCCCAGAAATAGTATCTGTTGGCTTGGTACGAGGGAGCTCTTGTGGTGGTTGATTAACCAGCCGTGTTGAGTCAATACCTCTAGGCATAGATCTGTATCCTTCTTTGCCTGTGCTGCTGTGGGGGCCTTTATCAAGAAGTCGTCCAGGTATGGGATTACTTGTACACCTAATGTCCTCAGGTAAGCTACTATGGGGGTTAGAACTTTGGTGAAGACACGAGGTGCTGTAGTTAGACCAAAGGGTAGTGCTGTGAACTGATAATGCTTGTTGCCAACTGCAAATCTGCAAATAGTGTGTCTATCTCCTGTTGGAGTAGTTGCTGTCGATGTGGTGCCGTTGAGGATGGTATGAATGAATTCTTAAGTCTGCCACCCACTTCCTGTATAGAGTCAGGCGGAGTTGGGTTTGGTATTTGGTTTCTTGTTGTTGCGTGGCTGCTTCTGCCAGGAGGGCCTGCCACGTCATCCAGGATGTGGCATCCTTGCAACAGGATCTTGACAAACTGGCAATCTGGGCAGCTAAGTGGCAAATGAGATTCAATATTGATAAATGTAAAGTCATGCACCAGGGATGTAAAAATATTCAAGCCACTTATACCCTTAATGGGACTGCACTAGGCAAATCCATTATGGAAAAGGACCTTGGAGTCCTAGTAGATGATAAACTTGGCTGTAGCAAGCAATGCCAGTCTGCAGCATCAAGGGCCAATATGGTCTTGAGCTGTATTAAAAGGGGCATAGAGTCACGGGGTCATTCTTCCACTTTATAGAGCACTTGTAAGGCCACATCTAGAATATGCTGTACAGTTTTAGTCTCCCTCACTCAAACAGGACATTATTGTATTAGAGAGGGTACAGAGAAGGGCAACTAAGCTGGTAAAAGGTATGGAAAACCTTAGCTATGAGGAAAGACTGGCCAAATTGGGGATGTTCACGCTGGAGAAGAGGCGCTTAAGGGGTGATATGATAACTATGTATAAATATATAAGGGGGTCATATAATAATCTCTCTAATGTTTTATTCACCAGTAGGTTTTTCCAGCTGACACAAGGTCACCTTGTGTCTGCCTTTTTGGAGTCAGGAAGGAATTTTTCCCTCTCTGAGGCAAATTGGAGAGGCTAAGAATGGTTTTTTTTTTGCCTGGATCAACTAGCAGTTAGGCAGTTAAAATAAAAATTAAAAAAAAAAAAAAAAAGGTTGAACTTGATGGACGTGAGTCTTTTTTCAGCCTAACTTACTAGGTTGATGTGTTCCTGGAGTGTGAACGAAAGGAACAGATTGGCCTAGTTTGTGGGGACTACTCTCTCTTTCCTGAGTATCTATTTGACTCAAATCTAGGTTTCTTCCCCGTTGGGAGGAAGGTACTCTTACCGCCCGTCACTTCCGCTATTATCTGTTTTAGGTCGGGCCCAAACAGAGATTCTCCTGTGAATTTGAGAGACATTAGTCTGAGTTTTGACGCTGTGTCCCCTGTCCAATGTCTGAGCCATAAGGCTCTACATGTCATAACCGCGTTTGCCGTAGCCTTTGCTGCTAACTTGGTAATCTCCATGGCCGCTTCCGCTAGAAAGGTAAGGGCGGTGGACAGTCTCTCCACTTCAACTTGCAGTTGCTGCTTGGATGTAGGTGGATGTCTGGATAACTCCTGTGCCCAAATGTTTGGCAGTACGGGCTAATCCCGCTGAGGCCGCTGCTGGTCTGAGTATTACGGCCGCCTGTGTATAAGATCTTTTAAGGACAGATTCCATGAGCCAATCAAGCAGATCTTGAATGCGGCCTCCTCGGCTGGTAAGGCCGTCTGGCGTGACAGTCTAGCAATTGTGGAATCCACCTTAGGTGCTCTATCCACGTTTTTGGTGTTCCTCGGGCACTGGATAAGCCTTGAAAAATCTTTGTGTAAGTGCGATCCTACAATCTGGTTGTGCCCATTCAGCCTCGATGGTCTGTGTGATGGATTTTAAAATTGGAAAGGCCAATTTTGATTTCTTATGGACACCTAAGAGTCTATCTACCTTTGAAAGGGATGTAGTTTAATCTTTTATATCAAGTGTCTGTAGCATGTCTCTTAAGAGCTTCTTTGATGTTTCCGGAGTTGCTGCTGATGGTCTTTCCTCCTCAGGATGAGTGCGTGGAGTTTATGGAACTATTGGAATCATGGCCCAGTATATCATCCCCGTCTGAGTCTGAGGCTAGGCCTTCTTCAGATTCTGAGGATGATGTTATTATGGCTGTGGCGCTACGTTTTTTTGTTTTCCTTTTGTGCCCTTGTTGTGGGGGTGGTTGAACAGTGTTCATGATCCTTTGTAGGAAATCTCCTATTTGGTTTGGCATCTGGGTAGAAGTATGTGCAGGTGGGTCAGAAGCCCATGGTGCGTCTGTAATGTTAGGCAACACAGGGCCTTGTGTGGACCCGGCAGAAGGTGATGGTGTACGTAGTGTAGCATTTTGGCCTTGCTGGGTTTGTATAATTGGGGACAGTACTGGTGGTTCAGATGACGTGAAGGTAGGTTTACAATCGGAGCAGTAGTTTTTCTCGGATTTTCTTAGAGAGTGCTTGCATATTTTGCACTTTGGGAGTTTATTTGGTTTTCTCTGACCTTTAGCCGTCCCAGGCGGTGATGATGCCATTTGCGCCCCCTCTCTGAGGTCGTTGAGTGAGTCTGCGCCCTCCATCTCAGGAATGGAGCGGTACCAACGTGTAGACTGTGCTGCCTATGTATACTGTTATGCAAGCTATTCACGCTTTAGTGATGCGAGTGCGCTGCAATCTCCCTGTTAGTTGGCGTGCTTTTGGGAAAATCACGCGTTGTCGTAGCAACCTTCGGGTTGAACTTCTGTGTGCGCCTTTATTTAGGATGTCAATCGAACTCCCTGTTTTACTAGAAGTTCGTGAACCGTCCCTTTACCGTGATTATTCTCTAGTCTTATCTGCTGTAGAAGTCGGTTAGGAGACCGGTTGTATGGTGTGCCTGTCATTATGTGCCCCAGGTGCCGTTTTCTTCCCCTTTGAGAGAGAAATCAGTGGACAGCTCTGCGTGTAGCTGAGCATCAGTGCGGTTGGGTTCCTTTGGGTCTGATTGTGGTGGACAGCTCTGCGTGTCCTTGTGTGCCCTGAACCTCAGTCCCGTTTGGTCAGGCCCCCGTAGACAGCTCTGTGTGTCTTAGGATTGGGGATGCCAGTTACCCTTTCGAGTAGGCCCCTGTGGACAGCTCTGCGTGTCCTTGGGAATGCCATGTGTCACTCTAATGGTTTTTTATATACACACACTCACCCAGTCTCCCAGGGCAGCTCTGCGTACCACTCCTTGTGTGGAACTGGATATTAATCCTGTCTGAAATGAAAGAAAAAAAAAAGAAGAAAAAAAAATGTGTGTCCCATACCTCCGAGGCTGGAGAAAGAACTGAACAGGAGAGGTGGAGACTACCTAGATATACAAGAGGAGGATCTGGGAGGCGTAAAGCTTCAATTCTATGTCCTGCCTCCAAGTCTGACGTCTGCACTGACAGGAGGGCCGACTAGAGAAATGTATGTTTTATGGGGGTGAACTTACTGTTTTCTAACTTTGCCCCCCTCAAAATGATGTAAATCCGTTGATTTTGCAGTACCTGAAAAGACAGACCATATGGGGGTCTTTATATTGGGGCTTCTATATGCCACGTGCTTGGGTATACCTTTACATATTGGGCATCAAACTGTTCAGAGGACCCCAGGCTTTCATATTTGGGGTGATCTATCTTGATACCTAAAAGTATGTGTGGAAATACGATGCTGCAGTGTGGAAATTTTGAGTTGATTTTTGGAAATGCCACCAAATTGCCAAATTTAGGAAAGGTTTGTAGCTTGGTGCTTTGGAGTAGAAAGACATGCATACCCATATTGGATTCGGGGGAATGTGTACTTTCCAACAATGTATTGTTTTTGGCGGTGAACTTACTTTTTTTCTAATTTGGTCCCCCTCAAAATATCTTGATACCTAAAAGTATGTGTGGAAATACGATGCTGCAGGGTGGAAATTTTGTGGTGATTTTTGGAAATGTCACTTTCCAAAAATGTATGGTTTTTGGGGGTGAACTTACTTTTTTCTAGCTTTGCCCTCCTAAAAATGAGGAATGTGTTGATTTTGCAGTACCTACATAACAGATAGCTCACACGGGGTGTCTACATTTTGGGGCCTCTATATGACACATACTTAGGTATACAAATACATATTGAGCATCAAAATGATCAGTGGACTCCTGGCAATCATATTTAGGGTGTTATACATTGGTACCTAATGATGTGCGAGAGATACGATGCTGTAGATTGGAAATTCACCAATTTCTATAACAAATTATAGGACAGAATTGCAACTTGGTAGTTTGGCGTACAGAGATATATTTACCCATTTTTTAATCTCCAGGATCTGTTCTTTCTAAGAATGAGTTTTCTAGGGTAAACCTACTATTCGTGGAATGTTTGACCTTGAAATCAGAAGTATGCCATTTTGTGGAGAGGTGCTTTGGAAATTTGGTAGTGTACTGCTTAGAGATTTTGAAATATAAAAGTGAGAAATCTCCATAAAACGAAACGATATATATTTGATATTGGCATGTTTGGGACACACTGAACTTTCTAAATCTGCTGTGTTCTCGTTCATAAAATAAAGTATAGAAGCGTTTGTATCATGAAAAACTGTTTGTTTTTTTTTGTTTGTTTTTTTTATACACTTAGAAGCCCATATCTTTTTACAGTAGCGGAATTACCCCAGAATTCTAGCATATTTTGAAAGCTCAGGTTGTCCCCCAAAAAAAAAATGATAAATTGTTTTCTTGGGTAAACTAAAAACTGCTTGACAGCAGATGTTCAAAGTTAGGACAAAATGGCTGGCGGCAAAAGGGTTAATCTGGCCGTGTTTGGCAACCTTAACTCAGAGTTGGAGAGCCAAATAGCAGGAAGTAGTGTTCTTTTATGTTTGACATCCAATCACTCCAGCCTTTATACGTTTCATTAATTATATCGAAAAAAAAATTATTTTGCACAGCCTATTTACCCAGTATTTTAATTTTACACTGAACTGTTCCTTTAATATATATGCTTACAATATTACCCCAAAGCTGTCTGAAGGAAAAGAAACAGACATTTGAACTGCAGATATTTTGTGTAAAGATGTTTTAAAGTTTAGAGGTTTAGGTGCTTTAGGTCATCAGTGTGAAGCTGACTTCTGGTTCAGCACACAGAGAAATTCAAGTGGCCGTCACCTTTTCACATTCTGTTACTGAGCACTTTGAAAGTCAGACTGAAGCTCAAAAAAACAAAGGGGAGAATAAGCCAGATTTATAAAGCAGTTTGGGGGGAATTAAATGTTAAGCTAATTTGGTGTTACTGGTCCTTTAAAAAGGGTTAGGGGCAATGACCATCTACTTAAATAGAAGTCCCTCTGATGATCATTATCCCATGTTCTATTATTTGACAGAGCGCTCACAATTTCCGTCAGCTCATCAAACGCCAACAGTTTCCATACAATTTATTGTTCCCAAGTTGTCCATTACATTATGCTCCATTAAGGGGCACTTTCAGCTGCATTTGAGTGTCTAAATATTGAATACAGTCTACCTGACATTAATTCACAGTCATCCCCCCTTACCCCACAGAAATGTATAGTCACAGTGATCCCTTCAAACATCAAGCAACACAATGAACTACCCCAAAACCTAAAGTAGAGGCTGCAACCTGTAACAAACCTACTATACAAGTTGGCAACCCCAAGGAATTAAGTTACAGGTCTTGGCTGTCAAGAGTCCACAGCCCACCACCAGAACCCATTACCACTTTCCTACGTTTGAATTTGCCACCCACTAATGGTAATCCACAGCGGAGCGGTAACATGGGAGGATTCCAGGACCGTGATGTCAGGTCCTTTCTGAGTATAGGAAGTAGCCGCTACCGCATACAAAAGCAGACTGACCACTGAAACTCAACATAGATGGCACAGTGACTACCCCAACTCCCAAATAAAAGTGCATTAACCCTCTGCATATTGCAAGGGATTAATGTATTTGTGGCAGTTAGTCTCCCTCTTGCAAGAAACAGCAGAGTGATAGGCAAGGAGTTACGCTTGTTCTAACTCCAGTCACGGTTTGCTGCCATACTTCAGGTTTGCCTGTAGCTCTGTCACTTCTTGTTTCAGGCCAGCCGGTGTCAGCTGTGCCTTCTCTCGGTTTAGGCCATTGGATCCCGATGGATTTTACCTAGCTTTGCCTATTGTGGTGCGTCTTCCTCTTCTGTTATACACGCACTTATACAAGTGCTCTCTGCCGCTGCCCTCTGTACACTCGGCAGTCCTATTGCCCCTGTGCCCCCGCTTCTGCTCCACTTTTCAGCTTTACCGCTTATACCACTTCCATCTGGGCCTGGAACTGTGACCGGAGACCCGGTAGCTGGCCGGTTGTTAGGTGTTGTAACTGAGATGTCTCCTGCCAGGAGGTCCGGCTCTCGTCCTGGATACACACCCAGCAACTAGGGTTAGTTCCATAAGGTGCAGAAGAACAGAGGGAGGGGAGGGAGAGACCACTGAGTAATCCTATTCGCAGGCCACCAACACCAGCTCACTGAGCTGTGCTCATTATAATGAGTGCTCCTGGTCACTAGAAGAAACTGCTTACATTCCTTCTGGCACTTCCTAAGCCACCCTGTAGCCCCAAGACTTGAACGTTTGTGGTATGTTACACCCCACTCTCCCTTGCCAAGTCTGCCTCCTTCAAGGTGCTCTCCTGTGGTAACCCCTGAACCCCTCAACCTCTCTGTCTCACAGTCACTTCCACCTACTTCTCTCCTGGGGGTATATTTATCAAGGAGTGAAGTTAATGGTGAAGTTCCGCCACTAGAGTGAAATTCTGCCACTCTCCATTAATTTCTATGTGGTTTTTTAAAGGCGTATTCATCAAAGGGTGAACTTTCACTTCAATGAATGGAGAGGGGCGGAATTTCACTCTAGTGGCGGAATTTCACTCTTTGATAAATTTACCCCCCTGGAGTCTTCTAATGACAAGGCCACTCCATGTACATCTTTAAATGGCCACTGTCCGCTTCCAAACTTGGAGGCCTAAATCCCCCAGCCCTCCTTATATGGCTGTCCTCCGCCTGCTGGTTTTTCATTCCATTCCTCATGTTATTCTTTATCCCCAGACTCTTGTTTCCTTTATAAATTTGTTTATTGTGGGAGAGGGGCCATTCAGCCGCAGAGCAGGAGGATTAACAGGAGCCAAGAGTCTCAAATGCAGCAGGCCAGCGAGGAGTTGCATGTGACGTGCCAACGCCATGCTGCTCCAACTAGCTGCTTCCGGGCCCAGGATTTGCACCAAGCCACGAACCCCCTCTAGATGTGCTTTTTCACACTGTGGCACTATCTTCATTGGGCTGCAGGGGGGGAAGCGGACCCTGGTGCAAATGCACCCCCTTCTCCCCCATAGATACGCCGCCACTATCCCTCACTGGCGGGTCTTCCTTTACAGACACACACAGCAATGATACTCAAGCTGCTGCACTAGTGGAGCTGAACTTTCTGGGTTAAAAACCCCTTGTAACTGGCTGCTCGATCCACCCGAGGCAAGGTTCTCAGGCAGGAGCAGCCCTGGACACACACCAGCTTGTGTAACAGATCTATTTCAGGAATGAGGTTCATAGAGAGAGGCGTTCAGGGAGCAGATCTGGGTCAACGTAGCAGGGATCCATTACATCCCCCCTGCAAAGCTCTCTCTGTAACCCCCTTCCCTGGAGCATGTACGCACGCACGAGTGTGCCTCTTCTGTAAGTCAGTGCCATAAGCATCAATTGACAATTTTTTTTGCTCAACAAAACCTTGGGTGTTCCATTAAACTTACAGGAGGGGAAAAGATGTCATGTTATTGCACATTCTTCAAAAAGTGCACACATACATTCGCTTTATCCTTTCCCTTTAGTTTTCTTAGTCTATAATTTGCCTTCATCTCCCTTGTGCAGCTACGTATTAACCATATCCTGTCCTGTGCATTAACTCTTTCCACAACTACTTCTCCCCACTTATTAAAATACATCTGTCATATAAATGTAGCTGCAGCATACAATTGTTTACCAGCCATGTCAAGTTTCTATAGTAATGACACTGGGATGACAGAACTTATCTTTAGAGGAACAGTAACACCAACATTTTTAACACAATTCATCCTCAAATTGCTAGTACTAGGTCAGGTTTATGATATATATATATATTTTTTTTTTTTAAACCAGAAGTCTTTTTACCAACATTTTGCTTTAACTTTAAATATGAAGCCAAGAACTCTCAAATCTACAGGTAAGAATAAAAAACAGCTATAGCTACATCTATAATGAGCAGCATGGCAACTCCTACAGTCAAGGGACAAGCTAACCTTGCTGCTCCAAGCACATATTATAGAGTGGGAAATACAGGACCAGAGAAAATTATCTAATGTTTCAAATGCAACAACAAGTAAACCAAACACACATTGCCTTAGAACTATATGTTCTTATGGTCTCACTCCCATTAGAGATGGCATATGGGGAGATTTTAGGCACTTTGACACCCACATGTGTTAGGAGATTAGGGGTCAGGGCTGCCATCAGAAACCCACTTTCAGGTGACACCCTGTATAAGTGTAACATCTAGGTATCTTTATCCAATTAATACAGAGTCCTCTTTTTATTTGAATATATGTTCAGTGCCTCCCAACATGCTGCAGACCCCATGTACAATTGCAGACATTTTACATGTTTTGAAAGTAATACCCAGAGAGAACAATGTATCTTATACCATCATAGTGTATTTATTGCAGGAAAGTCATGCCAAGTTGCCTTAAATTATCCCCCCCTCCCTTCCTGCTTGTCATAGAGATGCCATTTGAAACAGTTTCATGACAAGCAGCTCCCCAAAGTATAACTTTCTTACAGAACAAAAAAGAAATTTTTAATTTTAATTGTTTTTAATTAAGGTTGGTTTTAATAAAAAAAAAAAAAAGTACAAGAGTGAGATACAATTGCAAACCTAGATATAACAGAAAAACAGATAAGTGATACAATTTCTTTTTTGTTCTGTAAGAAAGTTATACATTGTAGCCAGAAGATGGCGCTCTGGCATAAGTATAAATTGTAACCTTTTGAGCATGTCAGTAATTTGAAAAAGGGCTGGGAATAGGCCCGAAACGTCACATTGTTACAGATCCTAAAAACCACATGGAATAAAGGCTTTTTAAACTGAAAATCCTTTCTGGAGCTGTGTCATACTTCATATTGTTTGCTATATCGGTGAGTGTGTGGACCACCGGACACGTGCACCACTTGAGAAGAAATAAGTGGATAGTGGGTGAGTGCTGACTAAAAAACTTTCCACAAGCAGCTCCCCAAGCAATTGGAGTGTTAGGCAGTGGGGCAATTGTGGGAGTGATGGCCCCACTACCCAAGCTACTATAAATGATGGGTGACATGTCCCAGTATCTGAAATGACATTTTCTCTGTAATATTTTTGCATACCAGCGTAGTTATTACCACAGTTGACTTTACGTGTCTAGCGGCAAGCTGTGCCCTTACATATGTTGTCAGGGTCACCCCCCCCCCCCCCCCCCCGCATCTGGGCCTTTCTAAACTGTGAAAGATGTAAAATAACTAAGCAGAAAAAACTAGACATCTACTATAGCATCTCACTCCTACTGATACACAAACATTAAAATGTTTTTTTCTATTATAATTGTTCCTACCGATGATGATTTCTTAATGGGAAGCATTTCACCATTCCTGTTTGCCCTGTTTCTTAGACGATTTTTAAGCGAGGTCACATCTTGTTTTATTGGTGACCATACAATGAATACAGTTCTGCACTTTGTAAAATGTTGTGCCAACAAATGAGTTTCTACTTACATGGTAACATATTGTGTTACAGACAATGAAAACACAGCAATTCCTAAGATTTAAGAAGTTCATGCAAGAGCAATACCCTCCACAAAGGGTGAAATATACTAGATAGTGTGACTAGAATTACATTTTTAATTGATTACTAAATTTACTGAAGTTGTGTGTCAGATGTATTTTGCTGCATGCAGTTTGTGTTGACTTTACCTGGTTATGATCTGCATCTTCTTCTTGTTCTTATTCATTTGGAATCTTTGTTGATTTAAGAGAATCTTTCTTGTTGGTCTTCCTCCTTTTCCTTTGTTCCATTTCCATTCCCTCATTTTAATATAGGTTGCAATACAGCCTGGATGTGGCAGATAGGCTGGCTGATGAACATGTTCTTATCGGGGTTTATGCCAACATGCTACAGAACAACCTTCCACGGTTAGTTGAGGTTTGGAAAATTGTCTGGGCTTAAAGGAACAGATCAGTGTAAAAATAAAAACTGGGTACATAGACAGTGCAAAATAAAAAATGGTATATCAAAATGGATGGCTTATTTGAGTCTGTATAGATGTGAAAATGATGTATCTTAAACAAAAGTGTTTGTTGCTCTGTTTATGGCACATATATCCAACCATTAGTGCAAACATCAGTGTTTTGGGACTGATTATTATCCTTATATATATGGTATGGCCAGCTTAAGACTGTAAGTTGTCTGATGGAATGGAATGAATTACCTTGTAACTGGTTTGCTGGTTGATATCAATCATTCATTGGTAGAGATTCCATCAATCATTTATAAGCTTTTTTAACTGACATTAACCTTCATCGCATTATTTAGAAGGATAGAAGTTCATGCCACTATACTTTCAATCATTTTTACAGAATTTTCATTATACCAGGGAATACCTAATGCTGGCATAATTATTGGATACATATATACTGTATAACTTCACATATAATATCACATTGAGGTTGAAAGCAATATTCATGTATCCCTTTCTGTTTTCTAGTTCTGAATCTCAAATGGATTCTGCCATGATTTTTATGGTGTAGGTTTTATACTTAAAAGGGTTGTTCACCTTCATAGAACATTCAAAAATGTAACAGTTCATGTAGAAATAACAAACTTTGCCATATAAATGTTTAACCAAAAATGTGCAGTTGAGATATTCACCACAGATGGATCCTTTTGCAGATGGGGTCCCTTCATCATGGGCCCCCCAGTGGGGGGAGGTCGCAGACCCCCAAAAAACACTACAGTGACTTCCTGTACTTCCTTATTTTACATTATACACACTCCTGGCAGCATCAGGAAGTGCACAAATGCAGCTGTTCTGAAGCTTAGCTCTGATTGGCTGCTTCTCCTGTCAGTCAGCTTCTGATCCCTAGTCAGTGTGGTTAATTTGCATACACACTGCACTGTAGGGTGGGGCTGGGCCAGAGGAGAGGAGAACTCCTCTGATAGGATTTGGTGTGGCAGCATGTATGAACAGAGATGTGTGTTATGTGATGGGGCTGACTTGAAGGAGGTGAACCTTAAGTTTTTTTTGTGTGTTTTGGGAGGCTGGGATGTCATTTTCACAGGAGGGAAGAGGAGGGTGTGGCTGCACACACTTGTGTCGGGTTGAATGAGCTGTTGTGTGATTCACAAGGAGGGAGGAGGGCTTCATTGAGTGTCTGTGTGAGAGGGAAAGTAAAGTCAGCACTGGGTGGAAGGACGTCTGTCACTTGTTGGGGGGACATGTGAGGGGGGAGAAGTGTGTGTGTGTGTGTGTAAAAGTTCTGCACAACAAGCTGTACAAATAAATGAGCAATACAAGCACATCACCTTAGCAGTCTTCTTATTTTGTCTGTATAGTATACTGAATTGACTTTGCACTGTCCCTTTCCAATCAACCAATGCAGTTTCCCATAATGCAGCACCCATGCTGGTATGTATATGCAAGGACGGCACCAGCCCACATGCGCAGAGCAGTTAACCCGCAAAGTTTTTTTTTGGAGATTTGTTGTGGTACAGGTATGGGACCACGTACTTTACCCATTACATACAATGGCAACGTGACTATGGGATGACTATTTTGACCCCTAATTACAAATTTTATCCCTGTATTGTTCCTTATGTGTTTAGCATAGCATTGAGGTTTAGTACTTTGGTATATGCACTATTTTCATTTGGGGTCCATACATAACCACATACTTTTATATATCTATGCATATTGGGCATCACACTGTAGACTCCTGGGGGCAAATTCACTAAGATGCGAAAATTTGCTAGTGTTGGCTTCGCTAACGTTCACCACACTTCGCCAGGTGAATTTTCGCCAGCACTACGCAAATTCACTAAGATGCAAATTTGCGCTCAGGGCGGCGAACGTTAGTGAAGTAGCGCTACCGTTAGTTCGCCAGGCAAAGCGCAGTTACGCTAGTGATGCCTAATTTGCATACGGCGGGAACTTAAAGGGCACCTATGGGGCTAAAAAAATTCTCCAAAACGAAGGTGCGGGCTGATAGAGCCCGCATTCCGGTTTGGGGTTCTAGTAGTAAAATTCCCCCTGCCTGCGCTGGCTTACTCACACCGGGAGGGGGCTCCCGTTGCGAGCCGCCATGGCACCCCATGCCCCCATTCTTCTGACTCTTACCAGCTTTCCATCTAAAAAAAACAGATGCTGTGTAAGGCTACACATTTATTGTTATTGCCACCGTATTATCTTTCTATTCAAGCGCTCTTCTATTCATATTCCAGTCTCTTAGTCAGATCAGTGCATGGTTGCTAGGGCAATTTGGACCCTAGCAACAAAATGGCTGAAATGGCAAAATTGATAAAATACTGCCCTTCCTGTGTTTATATTTCTGCCCTTTTTATAACATTGGCAAAATGCATCATTTTACTGACTGGTGGGTAAAATAGCAGCAGGTGTGCACCCTATGTGCATGGCTGTGTGCTTGTTTGTCACAAGGCTGGGGTGTTTATGTTTGGGGACATGGGGCCAAATACACAGAAAGATGTGCTTAATGTATATGCTGATAGTAAAATGTGTTAGATTTGGGATATGCTGGGTCTTTATACCTATGTGAGACTCAAGTAATGCACACAAGATAGCAGCCAATGGGAGACATTCCCCAACTGTGGTTTAGGAGAAATTAACCAATGGCCTTTGAATTTATGTGACCGCTTACAAATGCACCAGCAAACAATGAATTACAAGGGGAGGGCAGTATCAATGTCCAATAGGAAACAAGTAAGGGCAAAGCCTGGGAGTGATGATGTAAGCATATAGGAAGTGCAGGTATAAAACAGGCCACTCCCATTCTCCAGAAAACTGACCAGAGAGACATGAGAAGGACAGGTTTAAATGCTATATAAACTAGCTTTTACAATTACCTACTTCATTGGATGGAAAATGGATTGTCTAACACAGTGAGCCCATTTTTAGTGGTTTCATAAAATTTGGACATTGAAGGTGAACAACCCCTTTAAACTACTCTTAAACTGTAAATAATTCACTCAACCTTTTAAAATGTGATTCTTAACCCAACAAGCGTATTTTTCTTTAGTTGTAATATTGGGGTGTAGGCAGCCATCTCAGGTCATTTTGCCTGGTCTTGTGGTTTCAGAAAGATCCAGTGTTGCCCCATGGAATTGCTTTTTGACATTGTTGTTTGTTCTCTTCAGTGTAACTGAATAGGGTTTCAGTGGGACATGGATTTTACTATTGAGTATTGTTCTTATGTCTACCAGGGAGCTGTTACCTGTTTACCTTCCCATTATTCTGCTTATGGGTTGCTGGGAAGGAAGGGAGGGGGTGATATCACTCCAATCTGCATTGTAGCAGTAAAGAGTGACTGAAGTGTATCAGGGCAGTATCACATGACTGGGGGCTCCTGGGAAACTGCCTGGAATGTCTAGCCCCATGTCAGATTTCAAAATTTAAATATAAAAAATCAGTTTGCTCTGAAACAGATTTAAGCACAGAATTCTGCTGGAGAAGCACTATTAACTGGTGCCTTTTGAAAAAACATGTTTTCCATGACAGTATCCCTTTAAAACAATGTAACAGAAGTAACAGTAGAAACAGCTAATATGCAACATGCTGTGGTTTAAGGAATTCCAAATCATTTTAAAATCATTAAAATGTTTTTATTCTCTACACTGAAAAGCTTCTTATCACATATTCTTTCACCGGGCCAAAAACTGTTTTTGGATGTAGGACCCCTCTACAGTGCTGAATGTATTGGCTAGCTCAATAGACAGATCTTGAAAAAAGATATCACTACAGTGTATATACATTCCCATACACTGAAGAAATCAAAATCCACACAAGGACAGCCTGCACCAAGGAGTTATATTTGGGAAGTTGTGAGAACTCATGTTACAGCTATAAAAAGTATTAATTAAGTAAGACCCCCTGTAGAATATGCAATGACATTTTGGTCTTTAGTCCATAAAAGAGATACTCTAGGAACTAAGCTGAGTCCATAAAACTGCAAAGAATATTAAAGCTGGCCATACACAGGGAGATCGCTCCCCAATATGCCCACATTAAGGTGGGCAATATCAGGTTAGTCCAGTCTTGGGCCCTAGGGTCCAATGATCTGATCAGGATTTCTTAACCTGCCCAATTGTGATCTGGCCGACTTTCAGACAGATATCGATCGGGGAAGCCCGTCTTAAGACATGCCTTGAAAGCTAAAGGTTAATTATTTCACATTAAGTATGTGAACACATTTTTTAAAGTGAAAAATATTTGCTGCTGTCTCCCTGGCTTGTTGTATTAGCACACAGATTCATAATGGAACAGGAAGGGTGTGAGCAATGCCAATTCACTGAAAAATATACCAGCCTGGGGATAGTGTTGTAGTTCACACCACAACACCATCTTGCTTCTAGTCTCTGTAAAAAAATAATCTTTACTTTTCAAGCGCAATAACTACATTCCTATTTTATTAAGATAATATGTAGGCATTGTAGACTGAGACACCAGTCTAAGGACAACGCTGCATAGTTCCCCCCCCCACACACACACACACCTCCATTTTGTAACATAAAACCCTAAATAAAAATGCAAACTACCAGTTTACTGAGCTAAAGGATTCTAACTGCACATATGTATTAACTTGGTTTAAAACCTCTGCCAGCAAATTGGTTCAATAACATTAAATACAAACACATAGGGGCAGATTCACTAAGATCCGAAAATTCGCCAGCGTAAGCTTCGCTAGCGTTCGCCGCACTTCGCCAGGCGAATTTTCGCCAGCGCTACGCAAATCCACTAAAGTGCAAATTTACGCTCAGGTTGACGAACGGTAGTGTAGTTACTTTGCTAGGCAGAGCGCTGTTACGCTAGCGAAACCTAATTTGCATACGGCGGGAACTTTAACTTATAATAGAAGTATATGTTACAGCCACTACATTCCACTACACAAGCCCAGGAAACCTTTAATAAATAAAATAAAGTTGTCCTATTGCCCTACATGTGCCCACTGTATAGTTGAGTTGCCATATGTTAGGAAATGTAGGGGGGAACGAGGGTAACCCCCCAAAAAATTATCGATTTTTTAAAGACTATCATCCTCCTTTGCTAAAATACGCCAGCATTTTTTTGGGACTTAGAAAAAATTTGACATTTTTTTTTTTCAACCTCCTATCCTATCCTCCTATGTATTGAACTTCACCTTGTCTGACCAGACGAAGTAACGTCTAGCGTAAGTGCTAAGGTTGAGAAAAATGTTCATCTTAGTGAATTCGCGAAGTTACGATCCTTCGTCAGTGCGCAACTTCAACTGCCGCAAGGGTGCGAAGTTGCGCAAGTGAATCTGCCCCATAGTGAGTGTTTACCTTTATCCATTGGAAAGCATTCTCATCATGAAATGAATCATTCTTCTCTCTTTTCTACAAAGAAATAAGTAAATAATGGTGGTGCAATGATGCCGGGCCCACTCGTCTTGAATGTATAATGGTCTTCATGGAATTCCTAATGGTGTCCTAAATATTTGCTGTTCACACTGGTGGCTGGAGAGCATTTAGAGAAATTAGATTCTAAATCTCTTGGGCAAGGATCGCTTTGAATGATTATATATACACCACTGTGTAATATATTCTATATAGCTAAAGAAGAAAGACGAATACTATGGAAAAGATTGTGCTCTAAAGAAGCACCAAATATAGTGGGGAAAAAGTAGTTTATTTGTCATTTTGTCTAGACGCTCGTTTCCAGTCACAGGCAGAAAAGGCTGCACAGTTGGACTATGACTTATTATGGTGGATTCTAATGAACTGCAAACACATCAAAGAAAAGCAAGTTTCTGTGTTTGCTTCATGACAATTTCATGGCTCCAATGTACATATGTTCTTGATTTTTATAATAATAGGGAAAGATTGTGCTCTAAGGAAGCAGCAAATATAGTTTGGAAAATGTCGTTTTATTTGTCGGTATGACACCACTTTTTACATTGATACATGCTAGTGCTAATAAAGAGGCGTGTTCCAGTCTCATGCAGAAACACTTTCACAGTTGGACTAGCACTTACTATGGTGAATTTTAATTAACAGCTAACACATCAAAGGAAAGCAAGTTTCTACTTTGCTTCACAGCAATTTCATGGCTCCAATGTAAATATGTTCTTGCTTCTTATTTTTTTTTTAATTTAGTAGAATTCGTTAAATATATGAAAATGTATGGTGAAATAAATGTATATTGGGAACATTTCATCATGGCCACCTTCCATGCAAGATTACTTGTCCTGGCACTTCAAAGTCTTAGATGAGGTTCTCCTGAGCAGTCCTGTGCAAGCTCATTTCTTGGGTATCCTGAACCAACCAAACTTCACAACCTAAACAAGCTCACTCCACTTATATGTAGGGAACTATCAGAACAAACTGACAATCCCTCAAATTTTTCTGTATGACCCTAGTGCAAACTCCCCCACTCAGATAGTGGGAGAACAGTTCCTAAAACAGGTTTGGGGTGGGGTACAGTATCTGTTGATTTGTAAATGAATACCTGTAGGCTACTGTTTGTCCAATTAAATTTTTGGGTCTTAACATGTGTTAAAGGCTACTTTTGCAGTATTAATTTAATTTCACAAACATCTAATGTATCCATTTGTGTGCAGCACAGGAAGACCAGACAACAAAAGCCTTACTTTTGTTTTTACTGGGAAGAAAGGATCGTTCACTAATTATATACTAGAAAGAACATTTATATGGTTCTATGGTGTGGTCTGTTCAACACAGACGTGCTTTAATTATGCTAAGTATTCAGTCGGTGGGCATTTGCTTTGTAACAAAATATGTTCAATTATAGAAATGTAGTACAATTCTTTTTATTTCTTATACAATTCTATAAACAGAATGCTGGACAGCCCAAGCCGACTGGATGAAGAACATCGACTGATTGCCAGATATGCAGCAAGGCTGGCAGCAGAAAACGCTTCATCAGTAAGTGCAACGTTGCATACACAGATATCGCTATTGAACTGTGTGTAGCTAAGGGGTGTATATACAAAATTTGGTATAGGTAAGTTGAGGTGAAGGAAAAGACTTAAATTAAAGCCCTTCACCCTATTCATGGAAATAATCCATTGCAAACAAATCAAAATGAATCCACCTATTGCCAATTATTTTATACCAGTCTAGACCTGGCGTTGAAACCAATCAGAGTAGGTGAACAATTCACAGTCACAGAATATGCATGGCTGGATGAAAAAATACTTCCAGACTCTCTATGAAATTATAGATGTAGAAGACTTGCCCTGTTTTTATTTCACTTCCTTTGTTTTAACAGTTTCTCTTTTCCTGCTAGTTATTTATTTTATATTTGAGTTTGGTTAAAGTGGACAGACATACAGAGTTCTAATTGCACACATATCCTCCATTAATACAAGCAAAAGTTTGTTGCTATATCCGTAGCCCTTCTAGCAGCATGTTGACACAGATCAGTTCCAGGCAGGCCCGGACTGGCAATCTGTGGGTTAGGGCAAATGCCAGATGGGCTGCTATAAGGTGCCATAGAAAGTCAGTATTTAGTGGGCTGGTTTGAGCCTCTATGTGGGCTGATTGGGCCTCTGTGTACCTGAAATGCCAGGGCCTATTTTGATTCTCAGTCCAGTCCTGGTTCCAGGATAGTGTCCCTCCTCTTTCCAATTATGTTAAGACATTCTAACATGTTATACTAATGATGGCTTCTTTAGGGGAGCTTCTTCATTAAGTCATTAGGAAAACTTCCAAAGTGAAAAAGGGTTTATAGCAGTTTCTCACTTTTATGAATGCGAAAACAACTTTGTAGTGCAGTAGGTTGAAGTCAGTTTCTTCAGACTGTTTGATTTGTATACTTGGAGGACAAAACAGGTTTTTGTGTTAATATGAAGCAATATCTTGGGGCCACCCAAGAACCCAGAAAAGGATTTGCAGCCAAGGATGGTTCAGTGGCTAGAAGAGAATAGCACTGCCTGTAAATGTCTACAAATGACTTCTGTATTGCTCTAGAATGTACCACCTGAAAGGTTACATCTCTATATTCCTGACTTGTTTGTTGTGTTGCAGCAGGTTCAGCAGAGAGGCGGATCTGATATCACCTATACTATTGATGCAAATAAGCAACAACGGCAACTCATTGCAGAGCTTGAAAACAAGAATAGGTACTGACTATATATGTTTCATGTAGTGTATTTTGGGCTTATGTATTTTCATTTAATTTAGGGACTCACCAAATCCAGGATTCGGCCTTTTTCAGCAGGATTCGGATTCGGACGAATCCTTTTGCCTTGCCGAACCGAGTCCTAATTTGCATATGCAAATGAGGGCCAGGGAGGGAAATCATGTGACTTTTTGGCACAAAACAGCGAAGTAAAAAATGTTTTCCCCTTCCCACCCATAATTTGCATATGCAAATTAGGGTTCGTATTCGGCCAAATCATTCAGGAGTTCGGCCAAATCCAAAATAGTGCATTCAGTGCATCCCTAATTTAATTACAGAACAGATGTACACCTTTCCTGCTTTTATGTTGGAATGTCCCCTTCTACAGTATAAAGCAAAGCATGACAGAGTAAACAAAATCCTAGAAATTGGTTAAAAATTAGTAATAAAAACTCTGAATCGACCAGAACAAACTCCCTTAGAAGCTGGAAACCTAAATTAGATTTGCCCTTTTGCCTAATCCTAGTACTCAACTGATCCCTTGTAGGACAGTGCATTTTGAAGAACTACCCAACTGAATTGTATTGCCTCCTAACCTTAATTATTTGCTATGATTGTCATAATCTCTAATTAGTTGAGTTGAGTTGACTGATTGAAAAAAAATCATTTTGAATAGAATCCCAGAAATCCCAAAATGACCCTTTTAAACAAATATCATCTTTAAATTTATATATTATATATATATATATCACAGTAATATCCAAAACTCAAGCTTGAAAAACCTCGAAAAAGGTCCCCAGGTGGGACCGAAACGTTGGACAATGCTGTGTTATAAATAAATAAAAACTATAATCATTGTTACAAGAGTGTGCTGATCCTTCCACCATTTGTACATAAATATAAATATATATATATATATATATATATATATATATATAGACCGACACTGCCCTGCCAATGACATCGCCAAAAGGGATGTGGTGAGTCGAGGGTATAAAAACAAATGCAGGAAACCGACAGTTTAAGGTCGCAGGCAGAGAGAGCAGGAAGAAGAGCAGCCTCCAAAGGTTGTGCTGAGGTGGGCTTTAACCCCCTGAACCGCAGGTAAACCTGTGGGTATCAGGCCACCCCGCACATTACTAGGATACAATATTGAATTATAGCTTTGCAACATCACCTTATCTACCAAGCCACTATGTTTGGAAAGATATGTTGTTTCACACTAACAATTTTCATTCAAAGTGAAATTTTTATTTCATTGCTGGTTTGTCTTTCCCGTTAGGCTTTTTTCTTATCCCACTAGCCACTATTTTTGAGCCTACAAAAGATAATGTGTTCTTGCCCTCTACCTAGGGAAATCTTGCAGGAAATCCAGCGTTTGCGAATTGAACATGAACAGGCATCACAGCCCACGCCAGAGAAAGCACAACAGAATCCCACCCTCCTTGCTGAACTTCGACTCCTCAGGTACACGCTTAATAAGTGTTTGGAGCATTTTTATTATGCTGTGTAAAATGGAATTAGCCAAAAATAAAATTTTGTAAAAGCTGTGTAAAATAAATGGAGAATTTATCATGGTGTGTTTCACGCCACGTGAATGCCAGATTTGCCGCTGTTTTACTTTGCTTCTGGAATCACTCTAAGAAAAAACACATACAAAATGTGCGCCGTTTTAATACATGGAGATGTGTGGTGAATTATCCTGCCGTTTTTTTACACCACATAATAAATATGCCCAAACTATTTGCATGTCTTAACACTATGCATGCAGGGTACCAAAATGGCATAAGGTATATTTTGTTTTTCTGTAGAATATTGGTTCCAGCACCTGCATAGCTTGGTACCATACAGAATCCAGTGCAACTTTTGCCTCTCACTATAGACTATAGTCTAATTGCTGGATCTGCTTTAAGACACGCAACCTGAATTTTTACCTGCTTGGACCCACTACCCCTCCCAACTTGCAACCTCACTAGCTCACCCTAAAGCAGGAGCATGATGTCATTTAAAAATGGAATTTATGTCATAAGGGGGAATGGGAAGGCAGGTAGGGATAAGCTACTTACTATACATTAACAAATCTGAATGATAGGACGCAGTCCCCAACTGCCGGTCCGAGACCCAGAACCGGACCTACTATAGTCCTGAACTGGGCTGCCGAAAACAAATGCGGCAAGCCCAAATTGGATGCTGCCGACCAGAATTGGACACTGACCCCCCTCCCCCCCGGTTCCTTGCTTAAAATGTTACCACTACACCAGTCCTCGTATCAAAAAAGATTGGGGACCTAGGCTCACATTGCATTGCTAGATCTTGCTACCTGATCCCCTACAGGACTTATATGCGTATTTATCTCAACATAAGTAAAAACAGTGGAGATTTCCCCTGTGTACATACAGTTGTGCTCATAAGTTTACATACCCTGGCAGAATTTACGATTTCTTAACCATATTTGAATGATAACACAAAAACTTTCACTCACGGTTAGTGGTTGTCTGAAGCCATTTGTCAAACTGTGTTTACTCTTTTTAAATCATAATCACTACACAAACTACCCAAATGACCCTCATAAAATGTTTACATACCCTGAGGTATAGATCAGAGGGTCCTAACAATCTAAATAAGGAAGGTATTATCTTCAACAACAATACCTTCCTTACTGTTATGAAAATCAACACAACCTTTATACTGTAAGAGTGTAAACAAACACTTTCTGGGGCCTATTTTTTAACATAGTTGCAGTTACCAGAAGCAACCAGTATACAAACAGAAGCATATGAAATAAAAGTGGAAATCTGATTGGATGTTATGGGTAATTTGTAAATCAGCCCATCTCTTTATTTGGTAAGGAACTGCTCATAATTGCTCTTAACGGAGGTTGGCATCCAATGGATTAGTGATGTGCAGGTCAAGAAAAACTCGACCCGTACCCTACCGGACCCACACCAGACTCAACCCAAACCTGCCCACACCTGGGGGGGGGGCAAGGGTATAAAAAAGAAAGCAGGAAACTGGCAGTGTAAGGTTGTGGGCGACCCGCAAAGGGTGTTCTAAGGTCTGCCCAAACCCACAGGTATTGGTCCGGCCCGCATATCACTACAGTGGATGCATATGACTAAAGTAGTGAAGCTTGTGTGATACACGTGATAAAGAACCATTGCACAAAACACGTTGTGTGAATAAACTTTAGTCTTCACTACTTCAATTATATTATCATATTTTGGGACGGAAGAAGTGGCCCAGGTTCAAGATGTGTATATGGTCCAACTTCTTTTACTGGATGTATATGGCCCCTGGCTTTCCCATAGGCTCTACACAGGCCTTTGCCTGGTATAATTTTTAATGTAATCCCACCTGTAAACCTGTTGATATTAAAAAAAAAGACTCACTGCAGAGAAACGTTGGACAATACAGTTTTAAACAAATAGCCTCATCACAAGCAGAGCACATGATTACATCAATTCCAATGATATTGAACAAACTTATCTCTTCTCACCCATCAGACAACGCAAAGATGAACTTGAGCAGAGGATGTCTGCCTTGCAAGAGAGCAGGAGGGAGTTGATGGTGCAGCTCGAAGGGCTAATGAAACTTCTAAAGGTAAGAGGCATCAAATAACATCAGTGGGATTTGACCATACACAGGTGTAGCACAATATAAGACCATCTGGCCAATTGGACTACAATATAGCTGGCCTTTATTAGGCAAGCATTAGGTTACAGGTCTACATTAGAGTTCAAATAGGCGTACTAGATGCACCTGCTGTTCTCCATTCACCTGGCTCATTTCAATGGGAAAAAGGCATGGCTGTATGTTGGAAACACTAGAATTAAGCTTGTGTACTGTGTGCTTTCAGTCTAAACTAGTGGGTGAGCCATCGTATTCATTTTATTACATTAAATGCTTGAGTTTTACCTATTTTAAGAATATCTTGATCTTTCAAAAGCAACAACTTTTTCAAATATACTAATCACTGAATTTTGTAATCAATGTATATTGGTAAGTTACTTGGTGCAGGTGTGGAACCTTTTATCCAGAATGCTCGGGACCTGAGGTTTTCCGGATAATGGTCTTTCTGTAACCTTCATACCTTAAGTCTACAAAAAAATCATTTAAACATTAAATAAACCCAATAGGCTGGTTTTGCTTCCAATAAGGATTAATTATATCTTAGTTAGGATCAAGTACCAAGGTACTTTTTTATTATTATTACAGAGAAAAAGGAAATCCTTTTTAAGAATTTGGATAAAATGGAGTCTATGGGAGACAGCCTTTCTGCAATTTGGTGCTTTCTGGGTAACGGGTTTCCGGATAATGGATTCCATACCTGTATTACATTTTCTATAAGCATTTTACTTTAGTAAAATAGTGCAATGTACAGAGGCCAATGTAATGTTCCAAAAATAGGACTTTAGGATTCAGACATTGCTAGGGAAATAGCTTTGTGCATGCAGTTAGGAGCAGGGGCGCTCCACCAATGAGGCGGGTCAAGACACATTCTCCTTAGGCGGCAGCACCCCCCTGGTTTCCAGTGGCTGCAAAAATGCCACTCCTGGTAACTAAGAGTCAAATTTCCATTTGTGCTCTCTCTGCACTAGAGAGTGCAGAATTGCCCTTGGTTAGGAGGGTTCCTGTTATAAAAATATATTACCAAGGTCCTTGTGTGTTCATGAGAAAAACTTTATTAAGGCAGAATTCAGGATCAATTTTATACAGTACTTGTTATTTAGTTAATGTGTGCTACTAAATATTTTTGCAGGAGCAAGAGCTGCGACAGGAAGTAAGTCCTGATTTCATGAGATTTTTGTAACTAACCCTTACAGTGACGTGAGATACTTGACATGCATTGGTTGGCAATATTGGCATGCATTAAAATAAGAAAATAACCACAAACAAATCAGATTAGCAGAATGCACTTTATAAGGTATATACTGAGGTTTCATGATGTGGCAACATTTTTGTAAAGCAACTAAGCCGCCTCATTGCATGTCACCCACGGCTTCTGTTGCTTTGTAGTATTTCTGAAGCAAACACACTAGTTGTACCAGTTCAGGTCAACTATACATTATGTATATATATCTATATTTATTGAACACTTAAAAAAATTTTTTTTGTTACTGTGCCTTTAAGCACAATAAAATAATGTTGGGGACAAAAGCTTTAAATAAAATATATTTTATGAATGTTTTAATGAATTTGCTTCTAGTCTATTATACTGTTATTTAAGGTGCATAACTAGAAGTTCATATAGCATCACAAATAATCTGAATGTTCTAATGCAACATACACACAAAGTATAAACTACAAACGGCTGCATCAGAACCACTGTATTTGACTGGTCAGTGACTGAGGTTATTCTTTTTTGGTTGTCTCTTACAGCCTTAAACTTGTCTTTAACAAATGTGTTCTCAGACCTTTAGTGAGCAGAGCACACTATTGCATTCTCTGTTGCAATTGTATGATTCTGACTTTGCCTTATGTGTAATAGGCACTTCCAGTCAGGCCTGGACTGGCAATCTGTGGGTTTGGGGAAATGCCCACTGGGCCGCTTGCTTTAAAATGTAAATGGGCTGCTCACCTGCAAATGCAAATTAGGTCTGTCTTTAATACGTAAATGAGCCAATCACTTTATAAATGTAAATGAGCTGTCCATAATAGCCAGCCGCAGCTAAACTGATGCCTGCATTTGTTAGTGCTCATACCTGTACTGGCATATGGGTGGAACCAGGAATTCTGACCAACTTCAGTTAGTAATATTAGATTTGTTTGCTCTATACCCAGTCCCTTATGATTATGATAGGTATGTTGGCAACAGGAGGATCCATTCTCAGAACAGTCACTTCAGCCTGTATATGTTACACTGTGATATGTAGCATTAATTGCATGAGACAGTCTAGTCTCTTCAAGTATGACACACTTTGGCCCTGTGATACACATGGTAATTAAAGTCCTGCCAGGGTACATGGTCTAGCTGGGGGCACACAAAGGAAAATTTAGAATATACTGCAAGTAAAGGGCCATTAATCCATCTAATAGAATAGTTGTGATAGAAACTAGGGTGAGATTTGTTGCAAGGGCCAGTTCCATCACATAGGGTGTATAATATTGCTGGGGATTATATGGTAATGGACTCCTAAAATATCTATTAATATACACTAGTTCTAGTTAACCTTGGGGTTGGAAACATATATCATGCTTTGCATGCGTTTGAATACATGGGCTGCTTTGATACTTTTGCCAGGGCCAGGGGCGCCCCTAGGTCCGTGGTCATTTTTCACCCCTCCCTTTTATTTGCTCAAATTTTTATCAGGACGGAGAAATGGGAATTGGCACTCAGGAAAATTAAATTTCTGAACCAATGTTGGTGTTATAGGGCAGCATACCGCCCCCTAAAATCCTGCCCCCCTAGGCCCAGGCCTCTCCACAAATCTGGGCCTGGCCAGGGCTGCTTTTTCCTCCCAGTCCGATCCTGCTTCTAGTGTTTCCTCTATGCCCTGAGCTTCTGTATGTACAGGTGTACAGAGGATTTGCACAGAAGGTGTGCACAGAGGATTCATGTGACAACACAGAGTTTACTACTTATTCAGACATGGCAACCAATTTGCACGCATGGTGTGTGTCTCTGTAACTCAGCCCCTTTGTTTGCAGTAGTGTGTGTAATAGGTTCATTGGTACAGGTTAGCCTTTATTATTAGTATTATTATTATTATTATTAACATTTATTTATATATCATATTTTGCAGTGTAGCTTTCATCACTTACTGTGTAATACACACACCCCACTGTGCCACTGTGTAGCTCAGCTACCTTGCTTGCAGTTATTTACAATTAAATGCTGATTCCTTAATAGCTGTCGCATATACTTCTAGAATGCAACATAATTCACTCCTTATAATAGTAAATATACAATCTAAATTCAGAGATTCTAATGGTTGGTTCTAAATTTCTGAAAGGGTTTCCCTCAGTACAAAAATGGGAGATGATATCAGATAAATACATGTTAATAATAATAAGCATGGGGTCCCAAACCTTTTTCATACCTTCAGATGTAAAAAGAGTTGGGGAGCAGCACAAGCTTGAAAAATGTTCCTGGGTGGTGCCAAATAAGTGCTGTGATTGACTATGGGTAGCGCCTATGTGGATTGGAAGCCTACAGGAGGCTCTTTTCGGCAGTAGATGGTTTTTATGCAACCAAAACTTGCCTCCAAGCCTGGAATTCAAAAATAAGCACCTGCTTTGAGGTCACTGGGAGCAACATCCAAGGGATTGGGGAGCAACATGTTGCTCTCGAGCTACTGGTTGGGGATCACTGAGATAAGTTATATTTTTCTGAAACATTGTGCATCACTTCTAATGAAATACAAACAAAGAGTAAGCTGTAGCCTGTGTTATATGTGACATTATTAAAGCTTATTATATGTTGGTGATACCAAGATTCTCTCTTGAATGAATTGCACAAAAGGATAAAAGGAATATATGTTTCCTTTCATGTCAGTATCTTACACAGAAATGTCAGCTCATGTCTGGTGGCCAGAGAACAGGAAGAGTTCAAGGAACAGACACCAAGCTTTATGTCACTAAATGTTGGCAGTGGTATTCTGGCAATTGTAGTTTAATAACAGCAGGATATTCACAAACCAGACAAACCTGCCATGTCTTTCCTGTCCTACAAAACTCCCTTATTCATGTCAGAGATTTCCAAGTATGAATGTGTTTTCACACATGAAGTACTGAATTACCCGAGTATGTGATACGTGCATGTTTAACTTAAAAGGCTAGGGGGAATTTGGATGTTTTTTTTACAAAAGAAAATGTTTGTCCCTTTTATCTCAGGATTAGATTACTACTATGTAGTATTTACTCTGGTATTTATTTGTTTTTCTAACCAACCACATTTTTTTCTTTCTACAGACTCAGGGGGCTGGTTCCCCTCGCTCATCTCCTAGTCATACCATTAGCCGGCCTATACCTATGCCTATTCGCTCAGTATCTGCCTGCTCCACCCCAACCCACACTCCTCAGGATTCTCTGACCGGTGTTGGGGGAGATGTTCAAGAAGCTTTTGCTCAGAGTACGTTGGAATGAAAATGTGTTTAGCAAATTGATTTAACCTTGTATGAAATGATTGGTATGGTGTTTTTTTAGAGAGGGGGAAAAGACTAACAAGAGCAAAGCATATTTCTGGAAAATCATTCTCTTTATCAAATGTACAAGTAAACTGATTTTTTTGCTTTGAAAAGTTCATCACTTATTGATCTCCAGTTGATTAGAGTTAAAGAGAATTGCATTGTGAGGGAATCATGGGTACGCCACATAGGTGCATGTTTACTAACATTGGAGATAAATATCTGGAGAGATTTCTGGAGATGTTGCCCATAGCAACCAATCAAATCTTTGCTTTTATTTTCTAACTTATAGGTGGCTGTTTAAATCTAATTGCTGATTGGTTGCCATGGGCAATATATGAGCAAACAGACTTGGTGAAACAAACAGCTCTGACCATAGGTGCAGCTGTGTCCTGGTTGTGTTGCCTCAGGCACAGATTTTATATCTACCTTAAGTTGGCCATATACGGGCCAATAAAAGCTGCCACTAGACTGAGTTGGCAGCTTATTGACTGTGTGTGGTGTGCTCCGACCAGCTGCCCCAATAAATATCTGTAAGAAAGTCGGGCAGATGTCAATTGGGCAGGATTAAAAATCCCGTTGGTTAGTGGTCGCATCTGTTCATTGATGCAATCCGAGTGCCCGTTTACCTTCATTATGAGCCGATCGTTGGGCCCTAGGGCCCACAATCGGATCAGCCCGGTATTGGCCACTTCAATGTTGGCATATCGAGGGGAGATGTATGGCCACCTTAACTCATCTTAACTCAGATCACTCTTGCCCTGGAGAAAATATAAATACATCTAATAAATAAGCAAAACATCTGCAAAATTGTAAATATTACAGACTTTGTCTTCAACTACCTTTGCAGGTTTTAACAAGTATTCACATATATTCTCTCTTCTTTCCAGGCACGAGGAGAAATTTACGGAATGATTTACTCGTAGCAGCTGATTCCATTACCAATACTATGTCTTCTCTGGTTAAAGAGCTGAAGTCAGGTGAGTCTCTAGCACTATACACAGCAAGAAGGGCTTTAGGGCCGGGGCACATGAGGCTACTGGGGGAGATTAGTCACCCAGCGACAAATCTCTTCTTCTTTGGTTGACTAATCTCCCTGAACTGCCTTCACACCAGCTAGAATGTAAATCGCCGTCAGGATGGCACTCATAATACTTCTGCAACAAATCACCGGCACACAGGAACAACTGGCAGGTAAAACCTTGCTGGTTTATTGTGAATGCAGCATGCTGCATTCACAATAAACCAGCAAGGTTTTACCTGCCAGCTGTTCCTGTGTGCCGGTGATTTGTTGCAGAGCCGTTTACTGAGGGATGCCGAATTCCCTTTTTGCCGTGCACCAGGTAGTCGTTTGTCTGGAGGGCCAGGGTGTGCGAGTTGAATAATTGAACTCGTAATACTTCCTCACGAGGAAACACAGGTCGACTTTGGGTCGGCTATTTACATTTTAGCCAGTAGGAAGGCAGTTTGAGGAGATTAGTCGCCCGAAGAAGAAGTGATTTGTTGCTGGGCGACTAATCTCGCCAAATAGCAGCATGTGCTCTGGCCCATATACACCCATATGCAGCACTGCTCAACATGATTACAATGAATAGGACTTGTGAAAATGCACTTGTTTGTATTTCCTCGAAAACTCCCCTTTCTCCCCCTCTATATAGGATAATCTGATTTGTATAAACTCCTCCTTTTGAGATAAGGTATAGTTTATATATGGGCTTATCTGTGGACTGGTAATATGTTCTAATACCTCCCCCTTTTCAAACAGGGACTTGGTAGAACCAAGAAGTTGTAAATAAAAGTGGCTTCAGATGCAATATTTTACCTGTTTTATGCAAGAAATAGTAAACACCATGGTTTTTATAAATATTATTAAAGCAATAGGCAAAAGTATGTTCAGTGGTCCTTTTCATTGAGTTTATGTTACAAAAGGGTATAGACCTACCTTTTCAGTTCCTCTAGGAAGCAAAGAATTCACACAGTACCTTTGCCAAAATACAAGCATTGGCTTTTTCCAGCAAGCCTCCAATCTCTTAAACACAAGCTGATTTAGTACAACTTAATTATAGTTTAATTAAGTATTTATTAGTACTCTGAATTATCCTTCAACAAAATTCCCTTCTCATAAATTGGCATATATTTTGCTACTAAAAATGTGACTTTAGACTGATCATTTTTCTTAGACAACTAGTATAAAATATTCAGATGGAATATGTTTTCAGTTCTATTTTGGATGGCATATGAGTGTCCAGACCAGACACCCTATCTTTTGTAGTGTTTACAGCTGAGTCAATATTCAGTTGTACCAGCAATTTCAGACCCCCAGCTTGAAAAAATAAATTGCTTCCTAGGAAATCTCAAATTAAACCAAATTCAAATTATTTTAGGCTTAGCAATATTACTAGTGAAAAAGAAATAAGCATACCTAGGTAAATATTGGCACTGTGTTAATTATCAGTAGATGGAAATGTGTAGCTGCACATCCCTTGCATTATTGGCTGCATAGAACAGTTGTATACACATAATAAAAGCCCCGACTTGCCCTGCTGATTAATCCTGAATGAGGCTTGACATTTAGCATTTTCTTCTACTTTACTGATAGCTGTGTGTACGTCACATACAAGCTGTAAAATTAAAGACTTGTACTGCCAGGTGGGTGTTAAAACACGCTATTCCATATCTAACCATATCTAATTTGTGCTGTATGTGGGTGTTATTTTGTCCAGAGAGCACTTTGTGGCCTTTTAATGCTGGTTATTTGCAGATACCTATGTTTATGTTTGTCCAATAAGTCAAGCAAAAGTAACTTGTACACAATTTATAAATTACAAAAAGTCTCCTTTGGCATCACTGTACAAAAATAAGTTCCTTATTTGAGAAATATAACATTGACTGCAATATAAAGTTGTTTTTAAAAATCCCTTGTTTTCTTATCCATAATGTAGTGAAATCATCCATATGTGTAAATGCTTGTATGGAATATTAATTTCCAGGTGTTACAGGCCATTTAAATACTTTCTACCCTAGTAAGAGGCTTTATGTTCTTTTAGATTAGGTCAGTGAATTTTCTGAATGAGCATACAATTAAATGGATAGCCTTTCTCAGAATAAACAGCCTAGCATAGTTTTATATTGTCAAGTTGAACTGAAAAAAGACCAAAGACAAAGTTCATCAAGTTCAACCCCCTCCAAATGCACATGCTTCTACACACTCACTCTGGCCCCTCCATGCACTCAAATAAACTATATATACACACCAATATCTATACTAATTGTAGATCACAATACCCCATGATATTATGTCTGTCCAAGAAATCATCCAAACCCCTCTTAAAGGAATAGTTCAGGGTAAAAATAAAAACTGGGTAAATAGATAGACTGTGCAAAATAAAAAATGTTTCTAATATAGTTAGTTAGCCAAAAATGTAATGTATAAAAACTGGAGTGAGTGAAACACAACATCCTGCTTTTCAGCTCTCTAAATCTGAGTAAGTCAGCGACTTGAGGGGGGGCCACATGGGACATAACTGTTCAGTGAGTTTGCAATTGAGCCTCAGCATTCAGCTCAGATTCAAAAACAACAGTTATGACCCATGTGGCCCTCCCTCAAGTCATTGATTGGTTACTGCCTGGTAACCAGGGTAACCAGTCAGTGTAAACAAAAGAGAGCTGAAAAGCAAGAAGTAGTGTTCTGTTCTATTAGGTTAGACTTGCAGTCACTCCAGCTGTCATACATTACATTTTTGCCTAACTAACTATATTGAAAACATGTTTTATTTTGCACAGCCTATCTATTTACCCAGTTTTTACTTTTATACTGAACAATTCCTTTAAAAGCATCAACAGAATGAGCCATCACAACATCACCCGGCAGTGCATTCCACAACCTCACTGTCCTCACTGTGAAGAACCACCTACGCTGCTTCAAATGAAAGTCCTTTTCTTCTAGTCTGAAGGGGTGGCCTCTGGTGCGGTGAATAATTTTATGGGAAAAAAGATCTCTCGCTGTGTCTATAACTTCCCTCCAAGCATGTCCCCTCATGACCCCATCCTTGACAGTCTGCCAAATCATCCAGACCCCTAACCAGTTTAGTTGCACATCTCTGGCTCATTTATATCCTTCTTAAAGAACAGAGGCAAAAAACAACTGGATCACTTTTATACAGGTTGTCCACAGTAGTGGCAAAAGTTTAGCCAAGTCCAGTTACCAGAATCATTTGCTTTTCCTTGGCTTATTATTCAGTGTTTCAGATGACAAATAACCAGATAAATGCAATATTACATTTGTAGATGTTGGAAATGAAACAGGGTGTGGTGTCGATACCGAATATGGACGGGTTCATTTTGATGATTTGGTTCCATCGCCAACCTCAGAGAAGGCCTTCCTTGCCCAGATCCATGCTCGGAAACCAGGGTTTAATCATCATTCTGCTGCTACTGGCAACATTCGCACTGACAGGTACATATTTGTTTAATTTCATTGCATTAGAACAATTCCATGCTTTCTTGCAAACATTACAGAGACGTGGGAAATCCTTCGGGAAGTTTGTAGCACATTCATCTCCAGTTCATAGTCATAAAAAGTTTTTTTTTTCATGAATTTAAAGGGATACTGTCATGGGGAAAAATAAATTTTTTCAAAATACATAAGTTAATAGTGCTGCTCCAACAGAATTCTGCACTGAAATCCATTTCTCAAAAGAGCAAACAGATATTTATATTTCATTTTGAAATCTGACATGGGACTAAACATATTGTCAATTTCCCAGCTGCCCCAAGTCATTTGACTTGTGCTCTGAATAAACTTCAGTCACTCTTTACTGCTGTACTGCAAGTTGGAGTGATATTGCCCCCCCTCCCCGCAGCCTAAAAACAGAACAATGGGAAGGTAACCAAATAACAACAAGATAACAGCTGCCTGGTAGATCTAAGAACAGCACTCAGTTAGTAAAAACCCATGTTCTACCGAGACTCCTTCAGTTACATTAAGAAGGAAAAACAACAGCCTGCCAGAAAGCAGTTCCATCAAAAGTGCTGGCACAAGTCACGTGACCAGTGGCAGCTGAGAAATTGACAAAATGCTAGCCCTATGTCAGATTTCAAAATTGAATAAAAAATCTGTTTGCTCTTTTGAGAAATGGATTTCAGTGCAGAAGTCTACTGGAGTAGCACTATTAACTGATGCGTTTTGAAAAAAACATACTGTAGTTTCCCATGACAGTATCACTTTAACTAAAAATGCCTGAACCATGTAATCAAATCCTGGTCCTTGTGACTATTACTGTAGCTCCAGAAGTAATCCTTTGTCTAGAGCAAATTCCTTTCTAGTGATATACATTGAATTATAGGACATTTATTTAAACCCAGTTCTACTCTTCCATTTCAGAACAAGACTGTTTTGTAAAAACATATGAGCCATATATATACTGTATATATTTTAATATAGCATCCATGGACTCATAATTGTGCAGTAGGGACCCAGAAATTGGTTCCTATTATGTTTATGGTGGGCCTTCATGATCTCTGTTAGAGTCCTGCGCGGGTCCTGTGCGGTATCCACAACCTGCAATCCGCAACCCGGACCTGCATTTTTACCAGCCTGGACCCGTTACCCGACCCGCAAGTACCTTATCCGGAACCCGGACCCGCTGACCATTAAGAATCAGGATGTGCTGTCATGCTGCCAATCAAGAATCAGGAAGTGCTGTCATTGTGACCGGAAGTGACATCATTGGAAGTAGGCGTGGTCAGAAAAATTAGTAAAAATCACTGCTGAGAAGACCCGCGGCCCAACCCACAAACCTGCAGAACTGCCCAATCTACTGCAGGTTTTTGTGGGTAACCCGTGGGTACCCTGCTGCAGGACTCTAATCTCTGTTATAAAGTATAACTTTTTCTATCATTATTGTCAAAAAAGGCAGGCACTTCAAAGGATCAATCCTTTAGTAAAATAGTAGGTAGTTTATTCAAGGTACATCAAGATACAGCCTTACTCATAAGACAAATAATCCTCTGCTGAATGAATCAGAAACCCACAGCACATTTAAAGGGAGAGAGAGAGACAATGGGCTTTAAGGCTGTTAAAGGTTGATACATAAATTGCCCAATTTGTAAAGTTTTTGTTACTTTGAATTGTCCTCAACCCAGAGAGTACCAAGATGGCGTTTAACCCTACCACTAGGGGTTGGTTTACCATAGTGAGGTCACAGATTAGCCTACCAATAGTGACAATTTATGTATCCACCTGTAACATGTGCTTTTGTATACCTTTTTCTATAATTAGTCCAAGGGTGGATAATTAAATACATTTCAGAAATACTTGGGGTATTCCTGATAATGGGTCTTTCCAGAATTTGGTAAACCATGTATTAAGTCTACTATGGGATAGTGTTACAGTGTATATGGATTTATTTTAACTTAGTCAAAATAAAGCACATAGCACTTTTCTTCTTATAACAGAGAAAAAGCCATTCAGTCAAACATGAAGAACTGTTTTGTTTAATAGTACAGGGTGGATCTGAATTTAGTGATCATCATCTTTCACTCACAAAATTCAGGTGCAGTTTAGCGATTTTCTATGTCCTCCAAAATTGGACATATGTTGGACAGTGCAGCATTTCAAAACTCCTTTGATATTTTGCCAGTTCCATTTTTAGTTTATCAAGCCTAACATTTAGGAGCAGATTTACAAAATTTACATGAAGAATTCGAAGTTCGATCGAATTTCAAAAAGATTAGAATTTGAATCTTCGAATATGCAAATTCGACCATCGAATATTCAAATTCGAATATTCGATTTTAATTTTATTTGAATATTCGATGGTCGAAGTACTTCCCCTTTAAATTTTTATTCGACCACCTAGTTCGCCAGATCAAAGCTACCGAATTGGGTATCATTATTTTTGATCGAATAAAAAAAAAGTCGATCGATCGTAAAAATCGTTCGGATTGATCGATTCGAACGATTAATCGATTGATCTAATTTTTCCTGTTCGATCGTTCGACCAATCGAATTGCGGTACTTCACATTCTATTCCCATGGTCCAATTTCGAATTTTTTTTAATTCGAAATTCGACCAATAGTAAATCTGCCCCTTAGTCTCTTTATTTATTTTTCTTGGTTCCTTTTGCTTTTTTTTAGTGCTTTGTATCAGAAGATTTATTAGTGTTTTATTGACATTTTTGGAGCACCAGAAAGTAATTTTTCTTTATTCTCTGCAAGTCGACAACATTTATTTTGAACAATGGCGCTGTCCTCATTTTATAAGCGAATCTGTCTGCTTTTTTAAGGGGCTCAGATGACTCCTATGGCAGGCGTGGTGATGAGACTTATGAAAATGACTCTGTGCGCCAGTTAGAGCATGAGCTGAAGATGGAAGAGTATTTAAAGCAGAAGTTACAAGATGAAGCTTATCAGGTGATAATATGAGTACATCACTTGGCATTCTTTGTCAAGAATGAAAGCATAACAATGGAAATCTCAAAATAACATTCATTTTGATGGAGGATAATACAGTGAGGGTTTTAAGTTTGTTTTAGTTCTGCCAAATCATAGGTTTTTTTTATTATTTTTAGTTTTCATAAATAAGGATTTCTCAAACTGATTGAAAGAGAGTAAGAGTCTAACTAAATACTGCCTGCTAGGCTCCTACTGAACATTGTTGATAATATATATGTATATATATTAAAGGAGAAGGAAAACTATGGAGGCTTTTTATTGACAATAAATTACCTGCAATAGTGCAAGCTAGAATGCTTTATTTATTCTATAGAATGTTTTACCATACCTGAGTAAAACGCTCTAGAAGCTGCAGTATTAGCTTGCTGTGACATCACTTCCTGCCTGATTCTCTCCCTGCTCACTTATATCTCTGGGCTCAGATTACAGCAAAGAAGGAGGGGAAGAGGAGCAAACTGAGCATGCTCACGCCCGGGTGAGGAGGTTTAAGATGAAGGCAGGAAGTCTGATATAGAAGCCCATGTGTACACATTAGAAGGAAAGAAATGCAGGGTTTCTTTTGACTGAGGACTCAGAGCAGTATTACTTTGAGGGTTTACTGGTATATTTAGGTGGCCATTTCTGATAATGCGTACTTAGTTTTAACCTTTACTTCTCCTTTAAGATAATATGTAAACTAGTATAAAGGCCGGCCTATACAAGCAGGATCCAAAGATTGAAAAATCTGATATCCAGGACCCAGTTTCACAACTATATTGTGCAGCCATTGGATGTTAAAAGAGATAAGGGGGCTTCCCTCCCACTGATAATTCCACTTTCTACCAACAAAAGGCAAAATGCCAGTGAAAATCTTAGCTGTGCACCTTTTAACAGCCAATTTCATATTTAAAAATGTAAGTTAATCTACAATTAGTTATTGAAAAAGAGGGTAGCAGGGGTGGCTAGGCATTGCTGACTCCATGGTGCCCTGGTGTAGGTAAGACTTCACTATCTCAGTTCATAACTGTATCACCTAACAGTTTAGGAACATACTTGTGGTCCCTAAACCAGTTATTGTTGTATCAGCAGGTATAAAAGTAGACTCGCTTATGTTCCTGGGTCCAGGGGTAGATTTCAATGAAGTACAATCTCCATTTGCACCAACTCCTTTCTATCCATCTTACAGACCATTCTAGAAGAAATACAGTTTTAAGGGAACAATCTAAAACAACAAAAATTGTTTGCCCTAGCCCAGGCCTTTGTGGCTTTTCTGGCAAATCAGGGCCTTGGATTGATTACTGATTGATTACTGATTACTCATTTGGCATGAAGATGCCAATACTGACCACCATGAAAAATGAAGAAACAAGCAAGTGGTAGTTTTGGTACAGATATGTCCATTGTTTTCTACAACCATCATGAGCTGCAACTCTTTGTGGCCTATTTTGTACAGTTGTGTTGTAACGTATGCTCATACAGGCACAAAGCTGCCTGGCCACAATATGCCACAACTCCCTGTGGTTTCTCTCTGGCCATAACATTCAGAATGTCCCACTGGGCCAGGCTCGGACTGGCAATCTGTGGGTTCTGTAAAATGCCAGAAGGTCTGCTGTACGGTCCCCTAGAATATTGCTATTTAGTGTGCTGGTGGAGGACTATTTGGGCATCTGTGTACTTGGAATGCCAGGGCCTATTCCCAGTCCAGACCTGCTCTGGGCATACTCTGGCTACAGTCGGCAGGGCCAGATTTACATAGCGGGTGCCCCAAGGCCCGATGTCGTTTGTCGCCCCTGCCCCTTCCCCTTTATTTGCTCAAATTTTCATCATCGGGACAGAGCAATGGCAATTGGCACACAAGAAATTTAAACTTGTGAACCAATGTGGGTGTGGTTGGGCAGCATGCTGCCCCCTAAAATCCTGCTGCCCAGGCCTAGGTGGCCTCTCCAAAAATCCAGGCCTGACAGTCAGCTGCAACTACTTTTTGCTCCAGGCCGTTGCTGCATGCTATGTTTATTACAGTTGCCATCTCCATGTGGTCCCTCTACCAGTAATGCAGATTATAAAACCATTTTCCACCAGATGTTTTCTTGGAGAAACCTTAATGAGTTTTACCCCCACCCCACCAAAATAATCAAAAACAAATTCTGAAATCTTTCCTTTCATTATTATAGATCTTTTGTTATAGATGTGTAGCGCTATAGTAAACTGGTGTGACAGGAATCAGTTATAGCTACTCAAACGGTATTAAACCACGAATGATGAGGGATGAGCCCTCGCAGCGGGGTGGAGGAAGGATATAGTTGAACTGTAACCATGTGCAATAAGCACAAATAAGTTGGGCGCCAGTGATTCTTTATGCTTAACCAAACAGCATTTATTGTTTAAATATTCCGGGATACTCCTCCTTTTCACACAAACTAAGAACTCACAAATCCCACTCTCACTTAGTCTATCTCTCTCTTCTACTGCTGGCAGCTGGGGACATTTCCCCAAACCCTGGCCCCTACCCCATCCCAGTTATATCACGGCCACGGCCACGGGCTCCTTCTCTTCGCTGCAAATTCAATCAGTACAGAACTCTCACACCTATACCCAAAAACCCAGTTAGTCTTTCCTGTGCTCTCTGGAATGCCAGATCTGTTTGCAACAAACTTACTGCTATACATGACCATTTCATTGCCAATTCCCTTAACCTACTTGCACTTACAGAAACCTGGCTTTCTCCCACTGACACTGCCTCACCTGCTGCCCTGTCCTATGGGGGCCTACACCTTACTCATACCCCCAGGCCTGGAAACAGACCTGGGGGTGGGGTAGGCTTGCTTCTCTCTCCCCGCTGTACTTTTAAAGTTCTTCCACCTGTTCCTGCCTTATCATTCTCCTCTTTTGAGGTTCACTGCATTAGACTATTTTCCCCTGTTTCACTCTGCATTGCTGTCATATATCGACCACCTGGACCTACCGCACACTTTATGGACAACTTTGCTGCCTGGCTTCCTTACTTTCTTTCATCTAACATCCCATCCGTCATATTAGGGGACTTTAATATACCTGTTAACAACATTAACAGCCCTTCTGTCTCTAAACTTCTTTCACTAACATCCTCCCTAGGCTTATCCTTGTGCTCAGACTCCCCCTCTCACACAAATGGTAACACCCTGGATCTCATATTTACCAGACTCTGTTCAACCAACAACTTTACTAACTCACCGTTTCCCCTCTCCGATCATAATATGCTCACATTTCAACTCTCCCTAACTCCCTCCTCACCCCCTGCTAATCCCCAAACACGTACCTACCGTGACTTGCAAGCACTGGATGTGTCGCATCTCTCTTCTTCCTTTGACTCTCTTCACTCTAATATCTCCACTATCTCTTGTCCTAATGCAGCGACCTCGGTCTACTATAGCACACTCACCACTGCCCTTAATGAGCTTGCTCCTTTAAAAACTAAACGTTCTAGACCCAAACCACTTCAACCCTGGCACACCGCTGATACTAAAGCACTCCAAAGACGCTCACGCGCACTTGAGCGTCGCTGGCGCAAATCCCGCTTAGATTCAGACTTTTGGAGCTACAAATCTGCCCTTCACTCCTTTAACACCAGCCTTTCCCAAGCCAAACAAACATACTTTACTTCACTCATTAATTCCCTTTCCAAAAAACCAGCACAACTTTTCTCCACCTTTAACACCCTCCTTTCCCCTTCTCCACCCCCTCCATGCACATCTGTCTCTGCTCAAGACATTGCTGAACACTTCAAAAACAAAATTGACACTATCAGAGGGGACATTACACTACTAAACCCACCTAGGCTTCCACCACCCTCCCCACACACTCCCGAGTCTCTCCTGTGCTCCTTCACCCCTGTTACTGATGAGGAAGTCTCAAAACTTTTGGCCTCCTCTCACCTTACCACCTGCCCACTTGATCCAATTCCTTCAAAACTTCTCCGCAATACCGACCCGTGTCTTATTAAAGCCCTAAAGCTCCCCATAGACGCAACGATCGTTCCCTGCCGAACGACCGATCTAAGGGAAGTCCGACCAATCTTTCAAATTATCGTGCGGTTAGTGGGATACAAACGATCGTTCGTCTCACGATTTTTCGTCCGACATTGGTCTGTTGATTGATCGCCCAGGTTAGAAAATCTTTATCGCTCCCCATGCAATCTACATATGTTTGCAGCGCAAGCAGGCTGCGATCCTTCAGTTTTTGCTGGCAATATCACCTGAAATGGTCTTTTTAGTTGATGGACACATCAGATCGTTTTGAGACAATCGTGGTCTCACGATAATCATTGGATCTTTCAAATATCTTTACGTCTATGGCCAGCTTAACTCATCTATTTAATCTCTCGCTCTCAACTGGACTATTCCCATCTCAACTAAAACATGCTCTTGTCACCCCCATTCTGAAAAAACCCTCTCTTGATCCCTCTAATCTTGACAACCTCCGACCTATCTCTCTGCTACCTTTCATCTCTAAACTACTTGAGCGCATAGTCTACAACCGATTAACCTCATTCCTCTCTGACAATAACCTGCTGGACCCCTTACAATCTGGTTTTAAAACGCAACACTCCACTGAAACTGCTCTGACCCGTCTAACTAATGACCTTCTAACAGCTAAAGCCAACAAACAATTCTCACTACTAATTCTGCTTGATCTCTCAGCTGCTTTTGACACTGTAGATCACCCTCTCCTCCTCCAGTCCCTCCATTCGCTCGGCCTTCGTGACACAGCCCTATCCTGGTTTTCCTCCTACCTCACCAATCGTTCCTTCAGTGTCTCCTACAACGGAGTAGCATCTTCCCCCCTACCTCTCTCTGTCGGGGTTCCTCAAGGCTCTGTCCTGGGACCCCTATTATTTTCTCTATATACTTCCTCCCTCGGCAAATTAATCAGCTCGTATGGGTTCCACTACCACCTCTACGCTGACGATACTCAGATCTATCTCTCCTCTCCTGATCTCAACCCTGAACTCCTAACTCGTGTCTCCTCCTGCCTGTCTGCTATCTCTACTTGGATGTCACAATGCTACCTTAAACTAAACCTCTCCAAAACAGAAATGGTTCTTTTTCCTCCAACTAGCACCACTAACATCCCAGAAGTATCCATCGTAGTAAACAATTCCACTATCACCCCATCTCCCCAGGCCCGGTGCCTTGGGGTTATCCTAGATTCTGCCCTGACATTCACTCCTCACATCCAGTCACTTGTTAAGTCATGTCACTTCCACCTAAGGAACATATCCAAAATACGATCATTTATCACCCCAGACGCTGCCAAAATTCTTATTCACTCTCTTATCATATCGCGTCTAGACTATTGTAACTCTCTCTTAATTGGCCTTCCCCTCCAGAAACTCTCACCTCTCCAGTCCATAATGAACACTGCTGCTAGGCTTATACACCTCAGCAACCGCTCCTCCTCTGCCATACCATTCTGCCAATCCCTGCACTGGCTTCCACTCCCCTTCAGAATTAAATTCAAATTACTGACCCTGACATTCAAAGCACTTCATAACTCTGCCCCTCCCTACATCTCTGAACTAATCTCCATTTACTCACCCAACCGCCTACTACGCTCCTCTACTGACCTGCTACTCAACTCTTCTCTCATTACCTCCTCACATGCTCGCATTCAAGACTTTGCAAGAGCTGCACCCCTCCTCTGGAATTCTCTCCCACGGTCTGTCCGACTTTCTCCCAATCTTTCAGCTTTCAAGAAATCTCTAAAAACCCACTTTTTTAGAGAAGCCTACCCTCACTGTTAACCACTCAATGCAATACCGCTTACATTACTACATCTCTCACCCACTTTACTCTGATCTTGCCCTCTCCCACACCTTGTGTATCATTCCCTTCCCGTTAGCTTTTTCTGTACAGGGCCTTCCTCACCTCCTGTACCAGTATTTATTGTGATGCATGCACAGTAACTCCATATTTATTGTGATGTATGTAACTCTTTATGTTCTATATATGTAATTCATGTGATTTGGTTGTATAATCACATTCACTTTACAGCGCTACGCAACAAGTTGGCGCTATAGAAATACATGTTAATAATAATAATAATAATATTGAACAGCAGAGCAAATAGAACAATCACCACATTGGAGTAAAGAGCATCTCATACAGTTACACGGCATAAGTACAGAGCACACAGCATAAATACAGAGCGCACAGCATAAAGGAGCATATACTCACAGCACCATACATGGATCCCTTCAGGCAAGGGGTCATGTCAGCAGTAGTTGAGCTTTGAATGTGAACAGATATGCACCAGATTGCAGCCGTTGTACTAAGTGGAACCTGAGGGGAAACCCTATCCCTAGGTCTGTACACTTAGTCCCTATTTCTGGGTTATGAGTACCCCGGGATCTTAATCCCTCTATGTCTCCTGTCGGAGTGTGAGCTGCTCAACTAGCTACCTTTCTATCACTCCTAGAGTGATCTATGGCAGAGTATAGCTGTACTTTACTAGGGCCTTTGCGCCTAGGGATCATGCCCATTCCCTTCCCCGTCTGGCCTTGCCCTTATACTCTTACACAGTGCCACCTTGTGTACACTGTGAGAACTACAGGGGTTACATAAGCACAAAGGTCCCCATTAGGACCCATTAGCCGTCCATATTACTAGGGATGTGCCTGTCAGAAATATGTGAGGGTGTCTAATTTTCACATCCCTACAGATGTAAAAAAAGATTTCATTTGTGGTGGAAGTACAGTATCTCTTTAAGATCAGTTTTACTTTTCCCTGTTGTGCCCCCTGTTTCATTAAATTCTGCCATTTTAATTTCCCTTACAGATAAGGTTCACTACCAGTTATTTAGTGTTAATGTCTGGTATTCTCTTCCCTGTAGGTCAGTTTGCAGGGCTGAATGCAGTATCCTTTTACCCTCCTCTCTCAAGTAAGTATTGTGAACCCTTGAAAAATGAATATAGGGACATAAACAGTCATAAGCACAGATTGGATGATCATGGCAGGGAGCGCAGGGTATTACAGTTTCCACTTTGGATTATTTTTCTGTATGAGTCCTGTTTTGAATTCACTGAATCTTTCATTTGTTTTCAGTGACTTAATTTGTGCAGCAGAGGGCAATCACACACAGAAAACATTACAGAATAACATTTGTATCTGTACTGTACAAAATCTGTTCTGTAGAAAGTACTAGGGATTATTGAGTTTTTTTAGATCTCACCTTGGCAGGGGTTTAGTGGGCATTTGCTCATGGGTGAAAATAATATGTGAAAAATAATGAAGACCAAATGAAATGTTGCTTAGAATGGGTCATTCAAGAACATACTAAAGCTTAACTTAATGGTGCACTGCCTCTTTAACACACTAATCTTTTTAAATGTTTCCATTTCTATTCTTTTATGGCCTTGTGCATTAGCCCTAACTGTACCTGTAATTTTGTCTGAAGTGTCCAATTTGTGTTTCCCGCAGATCAGCTTTAGTCCAGAAAACTAGCGGTGAGGACTGGCAACGAGCAAACGGCACAAATCCAAACTCTCCAAGAGGATCACGAGGGGCAATGTCTGCTGCATCTTCTGGCGCCATGGAATGTAGCACAGTCCATTTCTTCTAAACCTTGTAGTTTGTAGGTGTGTGTTTTTTGAAAATAACGAGAAGCTTTTTTTTTTTTTGCATTTTAAGCCTAATTTGCATCGTCAGTAACAACAAGTATATGGTTTGCACTTTTTAATTAACCTGTTGCGTTAGCTTTTTGTTGGCTTCCATGTGATAAACAATGTTTGTGCTTAACCCATTTGGAAGCCAAAGAGGCTAATACTTTTCCTGACTGATCAGACATGAGAAAGGGTTAAAATATCACGGCTTTGTACTGGCCTGCAGGCAGCCATCTGACTGCACATGACCATAACAGACGTCAGATAAAGTCCTGGACTAGAAGCTAGTGGCTTCCTGGATTATCCTTAAGCAGTGACTCAATGAGCACCATGGAATGGTGAGCACTAAAAAGCCAATGATCTGAAGCAGAATCACTTCTCTTCAGTAACTACTAGATATCTGAGTGCCTTAGTGCCCCCCAAGCTCACTCTGCCATGTATCTGGTAGTGGTGGCCAAGTAAATAGTCCTGCACCTTTCCAACACTGAGCTACTGCAACTGTGCCCACCTGCTTACCCCTTGTGTGCCAGGAACATAAACATTTTATGCCTCGTATATTCACTGGCACACAAGGCCTACCTAAAACTACAACCTGCATTGAACTGTATGCACCAGAACATAATGCACCCAGCACGCATTTAACTCTGGTTACCACCCGTCAGAGGACCTACTAATAACAGTGGATAGATCCAGATTCACTCACGCTCAGCATTATCTTTTCTCATTCAATTATTCTTTGCAGGTTTTTGCACTTGAATTAGATTTGTGATCCTAATTGAAATCGTTCATGGCAACAGCAACAAAAACAAAAACTCGCTTGATAAAGCCATGCAGCGCTTTATGGTTTTTTTTATTAATCACTGGATAATAAGATATATTTCTTTATATATTAATATTTTTTTTTTTTTTTTAGTTCTTGGAAATGTATTTGTGCCGAGTGCACGGAAGAGCCGTTTTTCATTTAGGGCTAATGTATAATTTAGGGTTTCTTTCTGTCAAGATGATGTCATAAATCAGCCATACAAGTTCTTAATGTAAATATATATATCTATTTTTCATTTTCAACAGAGACGCTCCTATACAGAGATAAAGTATACGTTGTTCTTATTATGTCAAATCTAATTTTGAAAATCCTCGCAGACGTTATAAAAAGAACTGTGAATAAAGTTTTGAACTACTTCGCCTCTCACTGGCTGAGCGGTCTGGAACATCCTCCCACAGACCCTACCAGAGAGTGAACAGGTTTACGTTATTTATAAGCCACAGGTGCCATAAGATCCTAAACTAACCCAACGTATCCGTTTATGATGTTCCATAATGCAGTTTTATAGAACACAGTGTTTTGGGGGTTTTTTTGTTTTATTTTGCAGTTGAGTTTTGGATTAAGGCCTTTGCCTTCCAAATGATCACAGGCTTTAAACGGACACTTTATTCTCGGGAATGCCTTATAGGCCACCAATCATTCTGCATGCATTCGATTATACATGGCGCACAGCTGGAATATTAAAAAGCACAAAGATAGGTAGATTATTGTCTATTGGATAATTAGAAGTGTCCAGGCTGTTAGAACAGATCACTGGAATATGTTGAGGGTAACGAGGGAAGGTTATTTAGGTTATGAATAAGAGAAGTGGTCGTACACTTGTAGATTTTCAAGTCAACTCTTTTCGATAACTTTGTGTCCCAGTCCTACATTCAATATGAAATAATATTCATGGCCAGTTTGATGATGTATTATATGAATGGGATATTAGGTGGGCATCAAGTTTGATCCAAATGTTTACAGGTCAGATCCAAACGAAACAAATGATGTTCATATTTTGCCTTTGGAGTAAAGTTTCCTGCTTGTTAAGGGTAATCCATATATATATTTGACTTTTTCAGCCAATATAACCCAGTGCAGGTCTGGGAATGCTGCAGAATGCTCACAACCTGGGGTTTTCCACATAACATATCTTTCCATAATTTGGATCTAAAAATGTAAACATGAAATAAAACCTGATAGGCTGGTTTTGCTTCCATTAAGGATTAATTATATCTTAGTTGGGATCAAGTACAAGCTACTGTTTTATTATTACAGAGAAAAAAGAATTCATTTTTAAAAGTTTGGATTATTTAGATAAAATGAAGTAGAACGTGATTCAGAGCTTTCTGGTTAATGGGTTTCCAAATAATTGATCCCGTATATTTATATATATATAAGAGATTTTCCTTACTAACATAGGTCATTTATTAGAAGGTTAAAAATTTCTCCCAGAATATGCAGCTCTTAATTTATCAGAAGAAACAGCATGGGCAAATTTCCCCCAAAAATGATCTGATGGCCACTTGTAGCCCTAGCAGAGACTAATGTATTTAAAAAAAAGCCTCTAACTGACTGAAGTACTACTAAAATGTAAAGCCTTGTCCATAACAATTTAGCTGATGACAACCAAACTGGCCACATAGTAATAGTGCAGTGTATCTTGGCATGAGTATTGCTGCCCCTTTTTGTATATTCAAACCTTCATCTTGAACCTGACTGAGTAGAAATGGAGTACACAAAGATCATGAAAAACCTGCTTATTTTCTGCAGTATTCATGGTGACTTTAAGGTTAAAACAGCATGCACATAGTTTATGTATGAAAAACTTGCCTTAATTGATGTACTGAAGTATGATACATGATTTAATTAAAATCAGAACTATACTGGCCATTCAAGTCTATCAGCTCAGATAAAACGATATATAACATAAATAATAAGTAGACATATGACGGAAGTGACTGAGCAAATGCCTGAATCTGCTGTTCTGGTACTTTCTATCGTATTGGAACTGCCCAGCGAGAGAGCAGCAGTTTATGGTATTGGTTCTGTGGAGCAGAGATGTCCAAGCTGTAAGTCACTCAATAGCCATTACTGGACATCAGACTGGGCATCTCTGCTCTGCCATACTCAATACAATATACTAGGGATTTTTTTTCTGAGAAACAACTAGGGATGCACCAAATCCAGGTTTCGGTTTGGTATTCAGCCAGGATTCAGCTTTTTTTTTTTTAGCAGGATTCAGCTGATTCCTCATGCCTGGCCAATCCGAATCCTTAAAATCATGTGACTTTTTGTCACAAAACAAGGAAGTAAAAAAAATGTTGCCGCACACTGCTCTTTTCTGTTCTTTTTTCAATCCCTAACCTCATTTGCATATACAAATTAGGGTTCGGGTTCGTTATTCACCAAATCTTTCACGAAGGATTCGGCCGAATCCAAAATAGTGGATCCAGTGCATCCCTAGAAACAACCTATTCTAGTTCCAAAATGAAGGCAAAAGCTAAAATGGAAAGCCCAGTCTTGATGAGGATTGAAGAAAGGATGGAAGTTGAAGCTAGTTATGAGATATATATATATATATATATATCAGACTACGTGTTCACAGAATGTACAGTATAATGAAAGGCATATTAGAAAGTAGAAAATACACTATGTAGCATTGCAAATGGTTTGTGTGGCCTTTGATGTAATACCTTATATTTAAGTCTCTTTTTTTTTTTTTTTTTTTTTTTTTTTTTTTTTTTTTTTTTTTTTTTTTTTGTTTATTGGGTTTTTTTTTGTTGCATGAGCCAAAAATTGTGTTTGTTGGAAAATGGTACTGTTTTGTTTTGTTCAGTTTTTCATCCAATCCTGTAGATACACCTTGTAAATAAGGCAGCCTTTGGTTGCTTCAAGCTTAGTGGGTTCATTGCAATGAGTCAGAGCGAGTGCTGCTCTGTGTCTCCATGGAGACTGCAAGCCCCTCCCAATATTGTGCATCTGCAACTCCCAGCACCCTGTGTCAGTGTATGTGGTGGTGAGAGTTGCAGTGCAACGTTATGTGGGAGGCCTTTCAGTTTCCTGTGCCTGCTACATGGGCTTTGTGACTTCTGAACCAAAAATGTAAACAAAATCTCAAGGTTACGATCAGATGTTTCTAATTGCTCTGTGTCACTTGGTACAGCAAGAACAGACGCGCTAACACATGACACTGCTCACTGGTATTATAACTGCTGTTATACAACTGCTGTTATATGGGGATTTTGTACTGTATTGCTGTTAAGTATCGTTTTGTGTGTGTGTCAGAACCATCTTGGGCACATGTCCTATTCTGGAGTGGTTATAATAACTGTGTGTCTATATTTTGGAATGGAATTATTTCTTCATTAAAAAATTATTTCTAAAAACACGTTTCTAGACGTTGTTTGGCTTCTCTGTCTCTCGGCCATATTGGATCTATCCTGTTCTCTACTATGGTTTGTTGCACTACAACTCTCAGACTAATGCTGTTGGTCAGGTGCTGGGATATGGAGCTGCTTGTTGCCCAACCCTGAACAGCATTTATGTTTTAGGGGAAGTATACCAACGTATTCACCTTCAAGTTAACTTTTAGGGGCAAATTCACTAAAGCGTGAAGCGTCGAACGCTAGCGCTTATTCATCAGTGTGCTCTCATTTAGCAACTTCGCCAATTTACGAACAGTGTCCCTGGCGAAAATTTGCTAGTGAAGTAGATAGACTAGCGCAACTTTGCACCCTTTTGCACTGACGAAGGAACATAATTACGCTAATTCACTAAGATTCCCATTTTACTGAACGTTACCACTTGCACTAGACTTTACTTCGCCAGGTCAGACCTGGCAAAGTTCAATACAATAGATAGGAGTTTGAAAAAAAAAAAACTTGACATTTTTTCTAAGTCCCAAAAAAACACTGGTGTCTTACTTTTAGTGTGATAGTCTGAAAAATAGCGTAATATTTTGGGGGGTTACCCTCCTTCCCCCCTACATTTCCTAACATATGGCAACTCAACTATACAGGGGGCACATGTAGGGCAATAGGACAACTTTATTTTATTTATTAAAGGTTTCCTGGGCTTGTGTAGTGGAATGTAGTGGCTGTAACATATACTTCTATTATACATTTAACTTTGCACTGTATGCAAATTAGGCATCACTAGCGTAACTGCGCTTTGCCTGGCGAAGTAACAGTAGCGCAACTTCACTAACGTTCGCCGCCCTGAGCGCAAATTCGCATTTTAGTGAATTTATGGTGTGCTGGCAAAAGCAGCTTTCACATTTTTCTTTTTTTATAGGTTTTGAATTATTTGTCTTATTCTTATTCTTTCCAGCTTTCAAATGGGGGTCACTGACCCCATCAAAAAAACAAATGCTCTGTAAGGGCGATGGCAGACAAGGAGATTAGTCGCCAGTGATTCCTATTCTTGCCAGTGGAAATTTGGGGAGAATAGTGGCCCACAGTAGGCCCACCATCCTTAGGCTACACATGTTATTGTTACTTTTTCCTACTCGTCGTTCCCTCTACTATTCATATTTCAGTCTCTTATTCAAATCAATGCATGGTTGCTAGATTACTGCGGACCCCAGCAAGCAGAAAGCTGAAATTGCAAACTGGACAGCTGCTGAATAAAAAGCTAAATAGCTCGAAAACTACAAACAATAAAAAATTTGAACCAATTTTAAATTGTCTCCCAATATCACTTTCTACATCGTACTAAAATTTTATTTAAATATGAACAACCAAATATGGAGTAGCTTCAATTTCCCAGTTCAGTTCAATAGGCAACAAAAGGCAAATCTCTATTCATTGCACTCATGTTGGACAAGGGGTACATTGCCCTTTAACTAAAGATGAAAGTAAAGCTATGCTTGAGGTTTTAGTGAGCAGCTGAAATGTGAGAGGCTAATATAAAAACACAAACATAATATATTGCACCTTAGGGTAGGGGCAGATTCGGGGAGATCTCCTCTTCTTCGGGGCAACAATGTCCCCGAACTGCCTTCACGCGAGCTATAATGTAAAATCGCTAGCGGTATGGCACTGGAGGTGCTTCGTTTTCCAAACGAGTTTCCTCGAGGCAACTTTAGGCGACCTTGGAAAACGAAGAATCGCTAGTTCCAAACCGCTAGCGATTTTACATTATAACTGGCGGGAAGGCAGAGAAGAGAGCAAGAGAGAGAAATGTTGGAGGACCTTGCGCACAGGTGGAGGCTCGGCCACCCCCAAATACAAGCCAAATGAAATAATCCAGTGGCACACAGGGCTACAAAACACTTCAAGTGTTTATTGAAACTGTTCATGGACTGTATGTAGCAGCCAGTGAGGAGCGACACAGGATCAGGGCCAACATTAAGCGCCAGAAACATTGACTGATCCAGCCTATCTGCAGCTTTATATTTATGCTGCAATTTAAAATGAAATAATAACATTCCATCTTTCAAGTTATGGAACTGTTAAGTATAGGATTTGATAATATCTTATTTACACAATGTTGCTCTCTCTTAATTTACCTACACATGAGACCTGATGTTATAGAGCAGCACATCTGCCATCTGCTGTACAAATCGACTTGGGAACCAGGGAAGAGTAAAGAAAACATGTAGCTCTTATGGGAATAGTAGCTACCAACTGCATTAACACACTTTCAGTAAACAGCGGTCGCTGCAGATCACATGGTGTGGTTATATTTGTCAGAACCATCTCTAAAAGTAATCATATTTTTCTGGATCCCATCCAACAACAACTGGGTTTCTCTCTCTGCTTTACTGTGCATGCCAACCAGCAATAAACCATCATTTACTACCTTCTCTCTCCAACTTTAAGGCAGTTCCCCCGCAGTAAAGCAGGGTGTAACCAATGTAATGAAACATATCTTCAAATTGCTTTGGCAGAATTCAGGCTCTGTCATTGAATTGCATTCTATCTGTCTCTAGCAAGCTTTATAAAAGCACAAATACATTGGGTGCTTGGGTGGGCTTTTACAGTCTCCCTGATACCAAGTAGCACTAGTAACTTATAACAAATTATACAGCTGTAGACACACTGCCCCACTGTGTATAGAACTTACAGTTGACATACCATGGCCAATACCTGGTATCTGAGACATTAGCCTGCAGGATTAAAGGGATACTGTCAATGGAAAAAAATTTGTTTTTCAAAACGCATCAGTTAATAGTGCTGCTCCAGAAGACTTCTGCACTGAAATCCATTTCTCAAAAGAGCAAACAGATTTTTTTATATTTCATTTTGAAATCTGACATGCATTTTTCCCATGACAGTATCCCTTTAATGAATGGATACCCTACAAGTGATTATACCCATGCAGGGCCTCCTTACTATTGCTCCTCTTCACTTGCTCATCCGCCCAAGCACCAGTGACATAGTAAGTCTGCTAATGACACTTTCAAATACCTCAGTTCATCTTTCAATCATTCTTCTGTTAATAACGTTTTCCTTCCTTGTAGTCAGCCTATATCAGATAGTAATTGTATTGAACAGAGGGGTTGTTCACCTTTGAGTTAACTTTTAGTATGATGTAGAGGGTTATATTCTAAGATGATCTGGGTTTAATTTTTTTTTTTATATAATTTGTTGTTTTTAAGTTATTTAGCTTTTTATTCATCAGCTCTCCAGTTTGCAAGTCCAGCAGTCTAGGAGAGAAAGATGAGAAATAAAAAGTAGCTTTACAGAGCATTTGTTTTTAGATGGGGTCAGTGACCCCCATTTGAGAGCTGGAAAGAGTCAAAAGAAGAAGGCAAATAATTAAACAACTATAAAAAAAATGAATAATGAATATTTTTGCATATCCATATTTTTTTCATGTAATTACTTATGGAACTAAACATGGAAACTGAAACTGCTTTCAGTTTTCAACTTCCTGGTTTGTGCAAGCAATTTTTATACAGATACTCTGTACAGGTGACTTCCAAAAAGTCCAGGAGGATTGCCACATAGTGTTACTATGGCAAACTTGTTTCTAATGTGATCAGTGAAGCTGAGAAATTTACTGAGTAGCTACACACTCCCAGCAAAGGTAAGTGCAATCATTTTACTCATGGTGGTGTCTTCTGCACATCCGGCCATGTTTCTATATGATAAAAAAAAACTTCATCATATTTGTGCTTTTATTCAGCCTTCCCTCCAACTCTGCCGTTTCTGCATTAGTTAATGCAAGGTTTGCTCAACCTGTAACAATGCAGTGACAGGTTGTCTAGTACTGAATGCCAGCGTCTTGTCAAAAATCAATTATTATACATAAAATCATTACTAAATGTGTAATTATATCAATGAGTGATTAATGATTTGCCTAAAGAAGTGCATAATGGAATTTAATGGGCGTGACATTAAGAAGGAGTAATTTTTCCCTGACTCTGATATTATTACACAATCATCTGCAAAAATATTGGCACCTTTGCACTTTTTCCAAAAAAACTCACAGATTAAAATAATTTGATCTTTTGCAACATCATTTAAATGTTGATTAAACTTACTGTGCCGTAATATATATTTTATATATATATATATATATATATATATATATATATATATATATATATATATATATATATATAGCAAAACATATCCAGACACCTGCCTGTCTAATGTCTCTTCATCTCTTTCCTAAATGAAATGTTACTGGTCCTTTAAGCAATGACCCACAAGACATCAAAAAAATTTAATGCAGTGTTGCCCTGCACTGGTACAACTGCAGTGTTTGCTTCAGAAACACTACTATTGTTTATATAAATAAGCTGCTGTGTAGCCATGGGGGCAACTAGTCAAAGGAGAAAAGGTTCAAGTTACACAGCAGATAAGCTCTGTAGAACATAATGTTATCTGTTATCCATTACTTATCCTGTATCATATAACTGTTTTTCAATTTACGCCATTGCTACTCAGCAGCTTGTTTATATGAACTATAGTAGTGTTTCTGAGGCAAACAAATCAGTTTTAACAGCGCAGGGCAACACTGCATGATTTTTTTTTTATGTTTTGGTGTTACTGTTCCTTTAAAGGAACAATGCAGTGTAAAACTGGGTAAATAGACAGGCTGTTCAAAATAAAAAATGTTCCTAATATAGTTAGTTAGCCAAAAATGTAATGTATAAAGGCTGGAGTCAACGGAACATAACATAACAGAACACTACTTCCTGCTTTTCAGCTCTCTAACTCCGAGTTTGTCAGTGACTTTAAAGGACCAGTAATATCGAAAAATGTAATTGTTTTAAAGTAATAAAAATATAATGCAGTGTTGCTCTGCATTGTTGAAACTGCAGTGTTTGCTTCAGAAACACTACTATTGTTTATCTAAACAAGCTGCTGTGTAGCCATGGGGGCAGCTAGTCAAAGGAGAAAAGGCTCAATTTACACAGCTGTTGTGTTTGGTAGCTGAGGATGAGGAGAGTATAACTATTTATTATTTAACTTTATAATAACTTTATTAGCAGGTTCATGCAGCCATTACATAACAGCAGTAAGTCTTACTTTCACTTTCAAGCTGTACAGAAAGCCCTGTGTATGCACATTGCCACCCACAGGCCATTTGTATAAACACCACATATTCCCACTATAGTAGGAAAGCATTTGGACAAATATAATTAACAGTAACAATTACACAGTATGTATCTTAAAGCAATATATATATA
>CM044441.1:114986930-115046050 GCA_024363595.1 Xenopus borealis
TTGTCGCCTGCTATTAAACGCCAGGCAACTGAATCTCCCTGTCTGTCCCCAGCCTTAAAGTACCAGTAGCTGCAATTTTGCAGCCCCTGTTACCTAGTGGGGTGCTGCCACCTGAGGTGAGTTTCTCAACTGGCCTCATTAGCTGAGCACCCCTGCATGAATCACGCAGAGCATTCCTATGGGGGGGGCATGATTCGAATCCAGCCAGGACACAACCTTCTATATGCCAACCCTTCTGTAGTCATTGCTCGACTTTCCTTAGATTGCAAGCTCCACTGGGCAGGGGGAAAGCGCTACATATTTCATATAGCATAAAAATATCCAGGTAATAGTGACATTTGCTCGTGTCTAAAGAAATATTGTGCCTTTTACAAGTCTTGTCAATTCGCAGGCGAATTTACTACTTGTTTTTTTTTTTACCTCAGCCTTTACAGCCCTTCCCTTTCCTGTGCATTGAGCCGTAACACATCTAGAAGAGCAGTGTCATTACAGAGCAGCACATCCCATTGTCCCCAGCACCTCAGGCTGCTTCCCCTCACCACTAACCTCTCTATAAACAGTTGGAGCTACTCTAAACCACACCCACAAAGCTCACACAGACCACGCCTTCGCTGGCGGCCTAGCCCCTGGTCCCTGTGCATTTTTTTCTCTGAAATGGGTGTGATTTTGTGGGGTCATGTGACGTAGTCGGCGGAGATGGGCGTGAGGCAGGAAAGTGGGCGAGACTGGGGGATGGAACAACAAAGCTGGAGAGCTGCCGGCGTGTAGGAGCTGTCAGTGAGTTGGTGTGAGGGGAGAAGCCGCCGCTGGAGACAGAGCTGTCAGAGTGAATTATCCGCTCGTCTGTGGGTGTCACTTTCAGGCTGAGGTGCTGTGTGGGGGCCGCACTTGCAGCAGCAGCAGGTGAGTAAAGTGCTTTGTAAGCAGCGAGCGAGTTGAGTGCCAAGCCCGCAGCAGGCAGCTGACATGGGCATTCCCTTACTCACCGTGACTCAATGCCACTCCTTACTCGGTGCCGCTCTAGTATTTTGCATGAAGTGCTGCCAGTGGGATTGGGGCATGTTGGAAGTTGTGGGGGACGATAGAGTGAGGTCCTGCTGAGTTGTCATTGGCTTGCAGGGATGTAGCAACTAGCACTGGTAGTGTAGCACAACTGCTCAGGGTAGAACTTTATTGGGCCCTGTCATTCCTGCCTGTCAGTAGAGCAAATCGTCTTGTTTGTTATGCACATGGCACTGACATGAGACACAGTCAGCTGACTTTCTGTCCCTCTGTGTGTCCTTTATGTGTTTCATTCCAGCTTGTCTCCTGCCCATGGGCCTCTAACCTGCAGCCCTCCAGCTGCTAGTGAAAGCAATGCTAGTTCCCCAACTCTAGTGTGCTACATCTGATTACTGATATTAATATGTATATGTAAAGAACCAACATATTCTGCAGCGCTGTCCAATAAGCTGTATACATCACACATATAAGTTATATACAAATTAGGGATGCACAGAATCCACTATTTTTTCCGAACCCCTGAATCCTTTGAGAAACATTCGGTCGAATACCAAACCGAATCTGAGCCCTAATTTGCATATGCAAATTAGGGTTCGGCTGGGCAGAAGGATTCAGCCGAATCCGAATCCTACTGAAAAAGGCCGAATCCCGAACCGAATCCTGAATTCGGTACATCCTTAATACAAATACTAACTACAGACGGAGCTGCTCTTTAGAGCTAACAATCTACAAGTGATGGATAGTATCTTGTATTTAAATGCAGGTGTGGTTGAGCTCATTAGAGGCTCGCCTTTTCCCTCCCCAGTGTATTTGCCGTTCATGCCGGCTCCAGGATGTTAATGTGTGAGTACACAAGGGGATCCTGTCATGCATTCGGGTGGGACAGCTGGGACATGGGAAGATCTAATGTTGTCTCTCTGTGCACATGACCAGGAAGTGTCACCAACTGCACGGATGGCTTTTGTCAGGCTTCTGCCGATGCCACATTTAAGTATCATAGCCAAGTCGTAATTAATGGCTATTGGCAGTGGCATAACTAGATATTATGAGGCCCCATAGCAAATAGTTTTTCAGGCCCCCAAAATGTCTGGAGGTTGACCTGTTCATTGAAATTGTATATGAATTAGGGTCTCATGGTGTCCCTAAACCCAGGGCCTCCCTTTGCTGAGACACGCTGCGTGTGGGCACATGCGCACACTCCTGCAGTTTTATTTGCCGCGGGCCCCCACAAAGGGAGGTCGCAGCAAGAAGTAGGTTCTGGGTATGAATCTGGGCCAGCAGGGCCCACAGGAGCTGGAGGCCCACCGGGTTTTTTCCCTGGTTTCCCGCCAGCACAGTCCGACCCTGCCTATACCTCCTGGGCCCCCCTGCAGCCACAGGATCTGCTTCCTCTGTAGTTACACCCCTGGCTATTGGCTAGCTCTTACTAAAAATGCAAGTGGTGTTTCCTTGTTGGGCATTACAAATCCTATATTACAACTCCTTTCTGCCCTATAAATCTCACCAAAATAATTCCCTTTCATGCTGTAAATTCTTAATAGAGGGAGGCAGCTGGTTAACCTCCTGGCTTCCCCCATTAGCGATTTTCCTACCCCACAAGCACAGTTCCTATTTTGTTGTTAGATAATTAGGGTTATTGAAGTGCTCTTTGGGCCTCCCCCCCTGAGATTTTTTTGTATCTATTCCCCAGCTGCCAGCTTTTCTGCACTGCAAATGGATGCGCTGAATCAATGATTAGGCACATTTAAGGATTGATTTTGTGCAGAATGGGGGAAGGCATTTGCTACACAATGAGACATGCTTTTTTTTAAATTAAATGCAACATATATCTGGTGCTGGGAAACATTACTGTTTCACTGAAGACACTTTCTAAGGAGTTATTTTGTAAAACAGGAAGCTGTGTTTCTATTTCCCATTTGATTATTGCACAGGACGACTAGAAACAGTAAAAAGATTTGTGCAACAGATTCTCTCTTTGGGGTATATTTAACGAAGGATGAAAAGAAAGATTACCACTGAGGGACATTTTACAGCTTTATATTCACTTGTAAAGTATTTTAACTATATTTAGCAAGAAGTAAAAGTAAATTTTCACCCTTTATTTTCACCATTTGACAAATACATGTATGTCCCATTATGTCTGCGGCGAAAGGCGGCACTTATTGATGACGTGTCACGTTATCAATGAACTTGCAGTAATTAAGACTTAATGTAAATGTAAATTTATTACTTCTTTATTTGCCTGTACTACTGAGACATGAACCTTTTGTGTGCAGTTTAGGTCTTCTTTGTAATGAGTTGCTGCTATCAGCATTTCCTTCCTCCTATAAGTTAATAAATTATAGAGATTGTGGCCACTGTTTCTGTATATAAGCATTAACTTGCATTTTGACAGTAAATATGTCAGTCATGTAAATATATATTTTTTTATAAAACACTAACAACACTGTACAATACAGTAACAGTACAGTAACACATGCAGTTTGACAAATAGAAGGAAACCATTCACAACCAATACAATGAAATGAAGACACAAGGCCAAAGATCTGTGCTGTCATGAGAGCTTGTATTATAGAGGTTGGGGTACAAGAATTCCTTCAGGGCTGTAACATTTTAGGGGGGCATTAATACTTAGCTGTAGGGCTGAGACACAACTTAGGGGATTTTGAAAAACAGATCAGAGGCAGAGCTACAAGGGTCTAACACACAATTGTGTAGAGGATGACTGTACATAAAGGGGTAGTGGACTTCTGCCATTAGGTACACATGTTCAGAGAGCTATGGAGACACTAAATCTGCAGTTGGGACCTATGGGCCTAAAGCTACACCCCTACCACACAATGCCACTCCTCAGTCTGAAATATCTTCCGTGTAATAAATAGGGTTGCCACCTTTTCTTGAAAAAAATACCTTCTTCCTATATATTTATGTTTTTTTCCTATTAATAACATTGGGATCAACCATCAAAAATACCAGCAAGGCCGGTAAAATACCAGTCAGGTGGCAACCCTAGTAGTAAGCCTACATCTGTCACTAGAGTCCCTACAGCTTGGATAGGGGTTTCACAATCTCCAGCACCCATGGTATGCCAGGGCCATTAATAATTTAATTAACTACTCACTAGATAGCCCAGTTAGCACTTCTGTCCTTGTAAGAAGGAATACAAATAAGAATGCAAGTAGGGCAGAAACTAGGGCTGCACCAAATCCAGGATTCAGTTTGGGATACAGCCAGGATTCACCCTTTTTGTAGCAGGACTCCTGGCTGTATCTAATCCAAATTTACATATGCAAATAAGGAGCAGGAATGGAAATCACCTGACTTTTTGTCACAAATCAAGGAAGGAAACAGTTTTTTCCACTTTTTCCCATTCCCGTCCGTAATTTGCATATGCAAATAAGGATTTGGGTTTGGTTTGTTATTCTGCTGAATCTTTATTGAAGGATTCGGCCCAATTCCAAATAGTGTATTTGGTCCATCCCTGGAAGAAGGATGGTACAATAATGGGATCTATTATCGAGAAACCTGTTATCCACAAGGTTACGGGAAAAACTCGATTTTATCCAAATAATCCAATTTTTTAAATAAACTATTATATTTTTCTCTGTAATAATAACACAGTACCTTGTAATTGAGTCAAACAAGGATATTAATCCTTATCAGAGGTAAAACTAGCCTATTGGGTTTATTTAATGTTTAAATGACTTTCTAGTGGATTTAAACAGGGTGAGTAAAAGACATTCTGAAGCCACTTGTTAGCTCATGTTTTATACATTTTATCCCCTTGTCTGAGCATCTGTCATTAGCACATAAGTGCATAGGCCACAATCATTGAGCTTCTCAATGACTTTCCTGGGTTCACACTGCAAAATATTTGGTTTAGGTATTAAGGACAAGCATTTCTCCCTCCATCTCCTAACATGACAATTAATTCATAATGCATAATAATTCATTATATATAAGCTACAAAATATTTTATCTTATCCTTGGGGTTGATCTCATTGATTGCTATTTCTTTAGGCTCCGATAAACATTTCTACTGTTTGGCATCTGATTTTAAACAAAACTTGTTGGATCATTATTGATTCTATATAATTTAAGTTGGGCTAGTTTCAGGGATATACATCCATAGAAAGAATGACCTCATATCTTAAACAGCAGTGCATTATATGTATTAAATATTTATTGAAACAATGTAGCAGAAGCCAGCTGATTTATAGACCTTTGCAGAAGCATGCAAGGCATTGGAGTTTGGCATCTGAAACATGGTTTCAGTGCGCAGTGCAGAAATTATACTGCTTTCAGTTGATTGTAATTGGAAAGGTGCTTAATATTATATTTTCCCTTTAACTGGCCCATGCTGACTAATGCATGTGTGTTCAGATATGAACAGCTCAAAACATACATTATTGTAGCCCTGAGATAAAGAATAGTATGTTGGTAATCCAGATTATTTCTGTACCATAAACACAACAATGGTTATGTTATTTTTGCAAGGTGTAGTATCTTGGGGAACATTTATTTCCATTCATTGGAATTAAGTTGTGGTTTCAAAATTCCTTTCGGAACCCTATTGAGATATGTTTATCAGTATTGTTTCCCCCCCCCCCCCCCCCCCCCCCCCCCCCCAGATGTGTTTATTGTCTTTCTTTACTTTCAAAGGTGTCAAGCACAGAAAGGAGGTCCCTGGTGTCTTAAAATGAATATTCTCCTTCTGTTGCTGCTTGTGCATGTGCAGAACAGCAGACTCCCATGTGGTGGCCTTTGCCTCTTATTAGCAGTTAGGAAAGGTAAACATCTTGACAATGAGAAAGCTATTGCCATCCCAGATTTATGTTGGTTTATATTAAAATGCCCTTTAATTTAAAAAAAATTGAGAAGTTGCTTTACCTCTTTGCTCTACTAAAATGCATGTATATAAAGGTGGCCGTAAACATCCATATTTAAGCTGCCAATTCAGGTCCTTTAGACTGATTCAGCAGGCTGTCTGCCAGTCTGTGGGACCTTGTTGAAGGCCTCCCAGATCAATATAAAAAAATCACCAGATATTGATCTGATTTTCCCCTCCAATAGAGGACCACGTTGGCTAGTTGATGAAGTCTTCATACAGTCGACTCCTATTCCCATCTCTGACTGGATTAGCCTGATATCGCTCTGCGTGTGGGGGGCATATCGGGAAAATATCTTCTTGATTGACCATCTCACCAAGCAAGCAGATCTAATAGTGTATGGCCACCTTATGTAATGAAATAGAACGTAACTGAAAAAAAATACTAATTATTCTTGTATACTTTTTGAAAAAATAAGCTTTGTTAAGTTTACCCCTCTGCTGGCCTCATTGGGCTCATATAGATAAATAAACATCCTCCCCCTTTGTTCTTAACTAGATGCCTGAGAATATGATTGCCACTGTTGCACTTTACATTCTTTTGCCTGAGGGGTAAACTAAAAACAATGTCGTATTTTTAACGAATCTATATGCACAATCCACCATGCCTCAGTGCCTAATTATTGTGAGTACAAAGCCAAGCACATAACTGTTAATGAAGGGTCTGACACGCATTTGACTCTGTCATCATCATTGCATAGTAGGTCTCTTCAGTGTCATTTGGTTCATGAGGCAAGGGGAAAATCATGGGCCATAACTGCTGCTTTTGAATCTGAGCAAACTCACTGAACAGTTAAGTCCCATGTGGCCCCCCTTCAAGTCGATGACTGACTCAGTGTTAGAGAGCTGAAAAGCAGGAAGCAGAGTTCTGTTCTGTTCTGTTAGACCTCCAGTCACTCCAGTCTTTATAGATAGCGTTTTGAATAAATACCTATATTACAAATATTTTTCATCACACAAACAAGGAAGTTAAAGAAAGTTTTAACTGCACTCCTTCTTTTCCTAATTGACATATGCAAAATGTTGGGAGGTATGTTTGTGCATGAAAAGTTCCCTGTGGTGTTACTAGCATCATCTTTTTTGAAAAATCTGATAATTCTGTGTAATTTGACTGTTCCCTGGGAAACCCTCTGTGCCACAAGGTTTATGTACAGTAATTGAGCAGTATCTGTGCGTGCTTCCTGCAGAAGTGGAAACAGATTTTCTTCTGTAGGCACATTCACTCTTCTTTGTAATATGATGGAGTCTGCTTGTTATGCTTTTGTACATACTGGGCACACTTACTGTGACTCATCTGTGTCAGCCACTAGTTTTATATTTCTGCTGCTATTTCTACTGTGGAGGTGTGCCGTGTTGCTTTCTCTTTGCTATTTTAGAAACAGAATTGAATTCTTGCTTCGCGCTAAAGTTCTCAATTTGTCGTAATACAGGATTGGGATCAATTATTCAAAAACCCATTATCCAGAAAGCTTTGAATTAGGGGAAGGCCACCTCCCATTGACTCCACTCTAAGTAAATAATTTCCTTTTTCACTCTGATAATAAAACACTACCTTGTACTTTATCCTAATATATAATTCATCCTTACTGAATGCATAACAATACTATAGGGTTTAGTTAATGTTCAAATTATTTTTTAGTAGACTTAGGGGCTGATTTACTAAGGCTCGACGATCGAATTGAAATACTTCGACTTTGAATATCAAAGTCGAAGTATTTTTCAACAAATATGGCTATCCTGCGGTCAAAGTAAAATGGTTCAATCAAATCCATTAAATCGTTCGAATCGAGCACAATTAGAGCACAATAGAACAATTTTACTTTGACTAAAAAAAAAAAATGCTCTAGAAGGTCGCCATAAGCTAACATAGGACTTTGGTAGGTTTAATATGGCCAAGTATTGAAGTTGAAGTTTTTTTAAAGAGACAGTACTTCAATTATCGAATGGTCGAATTTTCTAACGATTTTTACTTCGAATCGAAGTCGTAGTAACCTATTCGATGGTCGAAGTATCCAAAAAATTACTTTGAATTTCGAATTTTTTTTTTACTTCGAAAAGTCCCTCGATTTAAATTCGGCCCTTAGTAAATCTGCCCCTTAAAGCATGGAGACCCAATTACAGAAAGACCCCAGGTCCCAAGCATTCTGGATAACAGGTCCCAAACCTGTACACAGTATGTGTGTAGCTGAGAATGCTGGGAGCTTAATTATGGAGCAGAAGTTGTGTCTGTATTTGGTTGCATCTAACAGTAGTGCGCTCCTGAACCCTCGAGCTGATGGAGAGAGGTAACTAGGCCAGCTTCAGGCACTGGTGTAACTAGCAGTTGGCAGGCCTGGGTGCTGGATATGCACCTGGGACACCGACCTGGACCCCCCCCTTTAAAGAATCACACTTCGAGATATCCCCCCTAAATTGCTGCCCACAATAACACTTATCGCAGCTCTAGTGGGCCCCAAGGGGGTTTGGGCCCAGGTGTGATCACACACCCCAGCACCCGCAGTAGTTACGCCACAGGCTTCAGGAATCTTTTAACACCCCTTCTCATACTTGACACCAGGGTCAGACTGAGGGACCCGGGGCTCACCGGAACTGCTGCCCCAGGGCCCCCCTTAGTTCCCCTGCTGCGCTGGCACGCTATGTGAACGTGCACAATGTTTTTATTAGCATAAAGAAGCTTTTGTATAACAGATGTGGGTGCGGATCTGGGCCGCTGTGGCCCACAAGAGCCAGGGGCCCACCGGGTGTTTTCTAGTGTCCCGCCGGGCCAGTCTGACCCTGCTTGATTCGTTACTGTTCCTTTAAGGGCAAAACAGTGCATTTTTAATCCTGTAACATTAAAAAATTTTTTTTTTTTAATCCATTAGTATACATTAATAAAAATAACCACCAAGACAAATTAAACTTTAAAATCGCAACATCTTCATTGCATTGCACTCCTCTTCAGAAAATGTGATTGGGCAATCCATCGTGCAGCGCTCGATTTCTCTTTCCTGCCTTCCTTATAGGATATAGCCAGGGAGGAGGAATTGAGAGCCGCATGATTGATCGTTGCCCTGTCGCCTTTTCTGAAGTGGAGTTTCAGTAAGTTATTTCTTAATAAAGGCTTTGCGATTTTAAAGTTGAATTTGTCTTGGTGGGTTTTATTTTCAATGTATACTATAGGGTTGCCACCTTTCCCTGTGGCTGAAGCCGGACAGGGGGGGCGGGCCCGTGACGTCGGTGGGCGGGCCCGTGATGTCGGTGGGCGGGCCTGTGATGTCATGGGGCGGAGCTATGATGACACGATCGCCGATTGGCCAATCGCGGCGTCAGTCAAGCTAATCCCGCCCGGTTTTCCTTATTTGGAAAACCGGGCAGGAAGCATTGACCCGGGCAACCCTTCAAAATACCGGGCTGTCCGGGTCAAAACCGGACAGGTGGCAACCCTAGTATACTAACAATTTAAAAAAATATATATATATGTTACTGGTCTTTTAAGACAAATAATAATTCCTTTAGGGAGCGGAGATGTTTTGCATTACAGGCTTATTTAGCTATCCGATTATGGCAGTATGAATGCTCATTCCGGTAGACTGACTTACAGCACTGCAGTAATGGGGCAAACCAATCAGTGAGGCATTGTTTGCTATTGATATGGTTCATGAGCTTTAAATGACTGCAGTAATTTTGGAGTTGGACAAGTTTGACTAGCAGCCAAGTTGCAGTCTTGTATTGTGGCACACAGTCAGCATCATCCGCCAGACACAGCGCAGTCACAGCCAAAGGGTTTTGGGCTAGCTCATAATGGGTAAAAGGCCTTCTGGCTTCTGGGTCTCATCTAGTTATGGCCACTCAGTAAAAAGCTCTATTCACAGCCTCCTCCTTCTTCCATTCCTAGTTTTTCTAGATCAGAAAGGAGTGCTGGCTCTGCTTGGCACAAATGCACTACTTGGAACAGAAGGTGGGCATGGGCCCTGGCAGAAGTAGCTGAATGTGTTCCAAAGTTGGATTCTTAAGTTCAGTAAATATATACTGGCAACATATTTTCTCAGTTTTCTTTGTTTCTGGTTGAATGTTATACTTCAGTCATGTGATACTTTAAATATATACAGCACCATAATGGAGTTGCAACGTGAAAACATTTCTTCTGATTGGAGAAACTGTTTTGCAGCAAGTGGTTGATTTTGAACATAAGAATGACCATTAGCACATTTCCAGCAGCAATGTAGAACCCCATTTCTTCTGTTTGTTACTTGCAGGTCGGTGATATGCTTCCTGGTTTCCTCCTTATCACATTGCCTAATATGACTGGCATGTTCCCTGTTTTACACTGTACAGATATATATATATATATATATATATATATATATATATATATATACATAGCTCAGGGTAAAATGTGACCTCTGTGACTAAATTTAGCAGTGACCTTACCTTTAGCCAGTATGCAAATATAAATCTGTACTTACGCAATACCTTTAAAAACTTTTTGGCCCCCATTCTTTATGTCTTGCTGAAGAATCTCCTGGCCTAGAATTTTTATATTTTAGAACTGGAATTTTTTTTTGTAACTTAGATTTTTATTTTGTTCTCAAAAGACAGTTCACAGTGCATATGAAACACTTTACATAGCATAGTATCAATAATGAAAAAAGTTGCTATTTTGTGAATATTCTGTGAAAAGCATAATAAGAGAAAAGAAAAAAGGCTTATATAAACCAGAAAACAGAATACAAATTAAAACTTAAAAATTAATGAAAAATTTGTAGCATAATGCAAATAGTGTAAAAACATAACATGAAAAAAAACGGAACTTCGTGGCTTGCCTTATAGTAGATTGTAAGTCTGTCCCCAGCATGTTATATGGGGGCTGTTTACCATTCAAGTGACTGTAATAAAGCTCGGCATCAATACTGAACTAATGAGGAGTAAGACCTGCTCCTAAATGTGGGGGACAATAGTCTCTAACACAATGGTTCAGACTACTTGGGAACGTGAGACAAAATCCTTATAACCGATGGTCCGCCACATTGATCCATTGTAGAAAAAAATAGTTTAACCTGGAAATAGCCATGAGCACATAATTTGTAATCCAAGATGAGCAAATGTAGTATAAATTATCAGGTGCCCAGTGGAGGAGAGGGGCTCAAGGCCAATCTTGAGGAAGCTGTGGGACCCAAAGCTTTCTGCCATTACAGGCTTAGTTGCAAAGGGCTCTTAGGCTGTGGAGAAACACGTGTTTGAGTTGGAGAGCCCTTAGGGTTTATGCCCAAGGCTTGCAGAAATGTATTGCCATTGTGTGGGTTTTTTAGGGTATATGTTTGGCCTGAGCGATTTACAACCAATTTGAAGGTAAACCTCATCTACTGTATAGGGCAGGGGTCCCCAACCTTTTTTGCTCATGAGCCACATTTAAATTTAAAAAGGAGTTGGAGAGCAACACAAGCATGAAAAAGTCCATGGGGATGTCAAATAAGAGCTCTGATTGGCTTTTTGGTAACCCCTATATGGACTGGCAGCCTACAGGAAAGAATGTTTGGCAGTATATCTGTTTTTTATCTAACCAAAACTTGCCTCTAAGCCAGTAATTCAAAAATAAGCTCCTGCTTTGAGGCCACTGGGAGCAACATCCAAGGGGTTGGAGAGCAACATGTTACTCACGAGCTACTGGTTGGGGGTCACTGGTATAGGGTATCCCATTTCCCCTCAGTTTTGTAGTAATGGGCTTAAGGTCACTCCTTTCTCCTATGGTTATAGGTGATAGGTCTGTAAATATTTGAATCTTAAGACTGCAAAATTCCATGTGATTTGTAGAGCGAACCTCTGTCAGAATAGCCTCCTTGCTCTGGAAATAGTGGAAGTAAGCTATAATATCACATTGAGGTTTTGCCTATTGGTGGTTTAGGCCCCAATGACTGATGAGCCCTATCCAGTAACCAAGGGGCAGATTTACTAAAGGGCGAATTGACTAACACTAGCGAAAATTTGCCAACGGGACGTCATTTTGCCTCTTCGACCAATTTACTAACGGTGCCTGACATAACGCCAGGCGAAGTTCGCTCTGTCGAAGGGACATAACTACGCTAATTCACTAAGTTGCGCGTTTTACTGAACGTTACCTCTTGCGCCAAACTTTACTTCGCCAGGTCAGACCAGGCGAAATTCAATACAGTAGATAGGAGTTTCTCAAAAAATAGTTGAAATTTTTTCGAAGTCCCAAAAAAACACTGGCATCTTTTACTTTTTTAAGGGTGATAGGCTGAAAAAGATCATAAAATTTTTTTGGGGTACCCTACTTCCCAAAAAAAAGTTATGCAAGTGCCTCCAACAATAATAAATCAGTAAGTTAAAGTACAGAAAAATTATTAGGACATGGAAAACAGACCTAACACGTTTTGTCCCTGTTGGAGCACTTATTCATATGCTAAATGGCACACCCCCCATACACAACATATATAGGGGCTGTAACCAATCACAAGCCAGATATCACATGTTATCACTTGGTACAATTAATCAAACTTCATCTAGTGGTCAAAGTGCTAATTGTTACAGACTTATATCCTTACCCCCCCCTACATTTCCTAACATATGGCAACTCAACTACTGTATACAGGGGGCACATGTAGGGTAATAGAACAACTTTATTTTAATTTCTAAAGGTTTCCCGGGCTTGTTTAGTGTAATGTAGTTGCTGCAGCATATACGCCCATTATACTTTAACTTGGCACTTTATGCAAATTAGGCATCACTAGCGTAACTTCGCTTTGCTTGACGAATTAACGGTAGCACAACCTCGCTACCTTTCACCTTCCTGAGAGCAACTTTGCATTTTTAGTGAATTAGTGGCTCCCTGACACCTGGGGAAGTGCAGCAAAGACATCACTAGCGAATCTCCGCACATTAGTAATTTTCCCCCAAGAGTCTGCAGCTCTTTCTGGGCAAACTTGTGTACAGAGCCCTTTCAGACAGTCAGGTATTTCTGATGCTGAAATTTCACGATATCGATCGGGAAGGTCGGATTTACTTCCGGTCGACCCGTCTGAAGCCCATTGCGCCTCTCGTAATCCGATCGTTCGGCCATAGGGCCAATCGTTCAGCCATAGGGCCGAACGTTTGGATTACCCTGATATAGCCCTGCCAGTTAGTGGCATATCGGGGAAAGATCCGATGGTTTGGCAATGTCGATGAACTCACTGTGAACATAAACATAAAGCCTATAATTTTTGCGCATTGATTCTGTTTTGTGGGTTTTACCTCCCAAATTCTACAGGTCAGTAAAATGCTTGTGAACAGGTGAGATCAAATGGCTCATTTACCAAAGCATAGCTCCATTCAAAGTGTAAAATGTGTATGTAACCATAATGCAGTGTTTTTATTTTTTAATATAAGCCACATTTTCTGTTTCCTGTACTAACTAATAGGTTTATATGATTCATTACTCCAGTCTTGTTCTATCTTGTTCTAATTGCCATCATGCTATTTGCCAGCTTTTAGCCTTTCCCAAACTCTGGCCTTTTTATTGACTATTTTAACTTTTACCTATCTGAATCTGGGGCTTCTTCCTTATTCCCACTTATGGGTAGTTATTCTGATGTTACTGGTAATATAGGATCCTCCACATAATCCAATGATGAGAGTACAGGTATTTAAGATATCGTATTTTCTTTGCAATACTAAAAGAGTACATTGTGTTTGATTCTAACTATGCTGCATAAATGCACATTGGTGCTAAAACAATCCTTTTGTGATTTATCAATTTTTAAAATGAATTACAGAAAGATCCCTTATCCAGAAAGCCCCATTTTGGTTGGGGCTGTTCAACAAAACGAACTTTTGTGTGAGGCTTTTGACCTCCATTAAACATCACACAATCTCTGTCTTTTGGGCTCTGCTGAAGAAGACATTGTAAGATCTGTATCAATGTGCTGTTATAGTCTCACAATAATATTATTGTTCAGGGAATGGTCTTGGTTTTTTGTTTTTGGCTGATCCTCTGCTAAACACCCAGGGCAGATTCACTAAAGCGTGACGTCATTTTGCAACTTTGCAAATTCACGAACACAGACTCTGGCGAATTTTCGCTAGCGAAGTAGATAGATTTGCGCAACTTCGCACCCTTACGCCAGGCGAAGTTGCGCACTGACAAAGGATCGTAACTTTGCAAATTCACTAAGATGAACATTTTCCTTAACGTCAGCACTTACATTAGACGTTACTTTGCCTGGTCAGACCAGGCGAAGTTCAATACAATAGATAAGAGTTTGAAAAAAAAATAAAGTCCCAAAAAAACGCTGGTGTATTTTATCATAGGAGGGTGATAGTCTGAAAAAGATTGATCATTTTTTTGGGGGGGTTACCCTCCTTCCCCCCTACATTTCCTTACATATAATAGTAGAGTCGAGCGGCCAAGCTGTAAAGATTCTTAAGATATCCGATATCTGGTTCCCAAACTTTATGTCCTTGAATAAAGTGTAATTGCTGTAGCAGAAAAATCAAATGCGGGAACAGATACACCAATGCAGGAACTGTGCAGCTGTTTTTTTATTCACACAACATGTTTCGAGCTGTGGGCTCTTTTTCAAGTGTTACCTAACATATGGCAACTCAACTATACAGGGGGCACATGTAGGGCAATAGGACAACATTATTTTATTTATTAAAGGTTTCCTGGGCTTGTGTAGTGGAATGTAGTGGCTGTAACATATACTTATATTTTACGCTTAAGTTCCCACCGTATGCAAATTAGGCATCGCTAGTGTAACTGCGCTCTGCCTCGCGAACGAACGGTAACGTTACTTCGCTAATGTTCGCCGCCCTGAGCACAAATTCGCACTTTAGTGAATTTGCGTAGCGCTGGCGAAAATTCGCCTGGCGAAGTGCAGAGAACGCTAGCCAAGCTAACGCTAGCGACTTTTCGGATCTTAGTGAATCTGCCCCCCAGTGTAGTATCTGTTCTAGAATGTGTGCTTTGTCAGGGTCAGGCTCCTTGACAGGAACATTTCTTCTTCTGAGTTAGCTGGATGCAGACAGTAAGATATTACTCTTACACCCTGCTTGTTATATGGACAGCTATAGGCAGTGTGGCAAGTTGCAGGTTCCCCATGTTTACTGATAAAAATGAAAATACAGTTTTTGTTTTTTATCATATTAGTCTTTCTTTTTCTATATATATATATATATATATATATATATAAATATTTAAATATATATATATATATATATATATATATATATATATATATATAAATGAAAAAGTCTGGGAATCCCTCTTAATTCTTTGGAGTTTTGTTTATCATTGGCTGAGCTTTCAAAGTAGCAACTTCCTTTTAATATATACTGTAACGTGCTTTATTGAAACAGTAGTATTTTGTCAGTGAAATTGTTTATTGGATTAACATAAAATATGCAATATGCATCATGCAACAAAATTAGACAGGTGCATACATTTCTGAACCCCAAATCAATATCTTAGTTCCTTTTGCAAATGTAACAGCCTCTAGATGCCTTTGATGAGTGTCTGTATTGTGGATTGCAGTATTTTTTACCATTCGTCCATACAAAATCTCTCCATTTCAGTTAAATTTGATTGCTGCCGAACGTGGACAGCCTGCATCAAATTATCCCATGGATTTTCCTTGATATTCAAGTCAAGGACTGTGACGGATATAGTATTTCTCCCTCTGCATAAATGCCTATCCAACTCCTGCATAACTTCAACTTTGTGACTCATGATTGAACATTATTTTGAAGAATTTGTTGATATTGGGTTAAAATTACTGACCCTCAACTTTAACAAGGGCCCCAGTCCCTGAACTAGCCCCACAACACTATGGAACCTTCACCAGTTTAGACAGTAGGTAGGAGGTATTTTTCATGGAATGCAGTCTTCTGCTATGCAAAGCACATGTTATGACCAAATAACAAAATTTTTGTCCCATCGGTCCAAAATGACTGTGGCTTGTCTAAATGAGCTTTTGCATACAAGTGTCTGTTTATGTGCAGAAAGGGCTTCTTTCTCATCACACTGCCATACAGATGTTCTTTGTGCAAAAAACTGAATTGGCAGGATCCCATGCTGTCACTCTTCAGAGGAGAGTCATACAGAAGCTAACTTGCAATTGGCCACCTTAAATACCTCTTTTCATGATTCATGACACCTGCCTATGAAGTTCAAGGCTTAAGGAGCTAATCCAACCAATTTGGTGTTGCCAGTAATTCGTATTGAGCAGTTACATGTATTTAAAATTAGCAAAACCCAAACTTTTGCACAGCCATTTTTCACATTTAATTTAATTACATGCACATGAATACTGCTTCACTAAAAATCTTTGTTCATAAAACACCCCAGTAATCAGATGTAATCTGATGTTCCTGGGAAATGAAAGACATACAACTTTTATCTTTTTTGTTGAAAGTAGAGTAAATTATTATACAAGCTGCGAGGGGTTACCAAACTTTTTCATATGATTTCCAGGGCAAGGAGGTTTAGGGCTGGGACAGACAGGGAGATTCGGGGAGATTCTGTTGCCTGGCGTTTAATCGCAGGCGACAATCTCCCCGAACTGCCTTCTGCCTGTCTGCCGCTTGTTTAAATGAAAAAGCGCCAGCGCTGTGCACACGCGGCACGGCGATTTCCTCACGAAGTAACTTCGGGCGATTCCGGAAATTGCCACGCCTTGTATGTATCAGCGCTGGCGCTTTTTCATTTAAACAAGCGGCGGACAGGGAGAAGGAAGTTCGGGGAGATTGTCGCCTGCGATTAAACGCCAGGCGACAGAATCTCCCCGAATCTCCCTGTCTGTCCCAGCCCTTAAGCTGAAGGCAGGAAGTCTGATACAGAAACCCATGTGTAAACAATAGAATGAAATAAATTCAGTGTTTCTTTTGACAGAGGACGCAAAGCAGCATTACTTGGTTTAGTGGTATATTTAGATGGACCTTTCTTACTTGGTTTTAACCCATCCTTCTCCTTTAAAGGAACATGCTGGCCCGGATTTGTGGAAAGGCCACCTAGGCCCAGTTCTAGGGTGGCAGGATTTTAGGGGGCGGCATGCTGCCCAGCCACACCTACATTAGTTCATAAACACCGGGAATATTAAGGAGATACGATTTTTAAATTTCCCATGCGCCAATCCCCATTACTCCAGTCCTGATGATGAAAATTTGCAAATAAAGGCCAGAGTTAGGGGTTGCAACCTTTTTAGGAAAAAAATACCGGCCTTCCTATATATTTATCTTTTTTTTCCTATTCATAACATTGGCCTCAACCATCAAAAATACTGGGCAGGCCGGTAAAATACCGGCCAGGTGGCAACCCTTGGCAGAGTATGGGGGCTACAAACAACAGTGGGCATAGGGGCATCCGCTATGTAGATCTGGCCCTGGGAACATGTTTTCCAAAGTTGGATTCTTAGGCTCAGTAAATACTGGCAACATATTTTTTTCAGTTTTTGCTTTTCCGCTTTAATGTTATAATGTGATAAAAAAAATATACAGTTTCTATATGGACATGCACGCTATTTTAGGAGAAGAGAGGAACTCATATTACAAGAAATGTTACAAGTACAAGTGAATTAGCATTTGGATGATGCATGTGTAAGAGTAATGCATATTCTGTATAAAGAAATACAAATATTGCCAACATTTTCCCAAATGCTTTACCCAGGCCTATCAATATAAGTATGATCTATTCAAGATCAGGATTAGGCAGATACATCTAGTAAAGTGTTCTAAAATGGCCAAGATGCAGCCCCGGGTGCAGTCATTACGTGCCGAAAAGGCCTTTGAGAAGATAAATGCACGCTTCATAGAACTACTGGTCCAGACTTTACAGCAAAATTCAGATAAACAGAGATGCCAACTGAGATCCTTTCATATCCATCTTGACCATGCCTGTTCTTGCGCTTGCCACCCACCTGACCAATTCTGGACATGACCCCCTTCTGATCAGGCCATAACCCCCAACTGCAATTTGTGGTCTGACTTGTCTCAGTATTTGGGTGACTTTTCAGTTCATTTCAGCTGCAGGAATAAGTTGAGATTCACATGCAAATCACTGACAGTAAGTGACTGGGCTGCTACTATTGGTGACCAGGTTTAAATAAGGGTGATTCCCAAAACATCTGGGTAAAAGGGGAATCTAATAAATTTAGGGTGTTTGCCGATGATGTCATTCCTGACTATAGAAAAACTACAGATATCCTTCCTAAATATGTACAGGACTCTAGAGAGATTTTGGCAGAAATATGGTGACTAATGTACCCCTCGTTTTAAATTCTAAGGATATATAAGTAAATTATAAGGATATTATTAGTCACAGAGGAGTTACATGATCATATAAAGGCATGAGGTTGAAGGCTAAGTACTTTTATTCAGGTCAGGTAAGGTGAACTTACAGACAGGGTACAGTATTCTTTATAATACACAGGTTTCAGTGATTCATGTAACATGAATGACATTACTGAGCACCAATTATAACTGACAGCATCACCAGGTGGGTCCACACGACCCAGTCCAACACTGTGTCTATTTCCAGAAAGGCACCCAAACCTCACAGTTTCCCTGCAATCATCCCATTATTTCAACTTCAACTCAGTATTGCACAAGCCTTTTGTAGCGATACAGGATTGACTGGCGCATCCCCGGGTTCATTCAGAATTATTTGAGAACAAATACAACACAATAAGATATTTATCATAAAAATTATCTCACATTTGCATTTCTCCTAACGGATTTGACAGCTCAACCTGCAGTCACAGGTTTGTTACTGAAATGTCCCAACTTTCTCTTTGATCTCCTGCACTGAACAGCCAGAAAAAGATACAGGGTTTCTAACTTATTTGGCTTTTGGCAGAGAGCCCAGAATAGATACTTAGATACTTTTGTAGACTCACAGCTTAAAGGGCACTCCATCTTTATTAGCAAAACTGTACTAACATAAAAAACACAGAAATGTGTTCAGACTTTCATAACCTGCCAAATTTTGTAAACTAGACATGGTAATTAGGGGGCTTGGTCAAAAATTGCCATCATTTTGCTGTACTGTTTAGTCTTAGTTCTGGTACATAATTTCCCACCTCCTTATATATAAGAAAACCTACCGCTCTATATTTTTTACAAATAAATTGTATTGACCTTTGTAAAGTCAGTAAAGTATGCCAATAGTAGTATCTCTGTGTTTTTAAACAGGGTTATAGAACTGAAATTAGCGCTCGTTTTATTAGAACCCCAGGCCGTACTGGCCCACTAAGTTTCCAAAATAGTGAAATGCTTTTTTAAGCCTGTCAGGGCTGTGCATAAATAATTGGACTGTTTATGCAGTTGTTTAAAAGTCCCTTAACAACCCATTTTTCCCATTTATAAAAACATGGCACAGGTTTTCAGTATGCATTTAATGCTACTAAAGCTTTCATGCTCTGAAATATTTAGCTTCATAAAATCCCCAGCTGGCTTCCTTTCCTATAGCAGAGACGCTTTAGATTTGTTATTCATCTTTATAGAACTTATATAATAATGGGAGTATCTTTCTCAAGCATTTTCGCTTTCGATCCGTCATACGGGTATGGCATCTATTACTCAGAAACAAATTATTCAGAAAGCTCTGAAATACCGGAATGCCATTTTCCATAGAATTGCTTTCTTTTTCCTATAGTGATAAAACAATACCTTGCAATTTTAAAAACATATGTTTTATGTAGGGTTTATGTAGCTTTAAATTGGTTGTTCACCTTTAAATTAACTTTTAGTATGACGTACAGCGTGGTATTCTGACACAATCTGCATTTGGTTTTACATTTTTATTATTTGCAGTTTTTTAGTTATTAAGCTTTTTATTCAGCAGCTCTCCAGTTTTCAATTTCAGCAATCTGGTTGCTAGGGCTCAAATTGTCCTAGTAACCATGTATTATCTAAAGTCTGGTCATTTCCCTATGGGTAGCAAAGATTTACCAGACACTTTGGGTGAGTGAAGCGGGGAAGTTCCCCTGTGATTTATTCAAGTCACATGATGTAACGTTTCGGAGGCATGCCCCTTCGTCAGAAACAAAATGTTACATCACGTTACTTGAATAAATCGCAGGGGAACTTCCCCGCTTCACTCACCCAAAGTGTCTGGTAAATCTTTGCTACGGAAAATAGGAGAGTTGCCGATCCCTCCAACCGGCACAGAGCAATATCGTTTGGAGAGGCAGGGGGAATAGGTAAATTGTTTGCATTTCCCTATGGGACCAAACTGTAAACTATATCCTTATAAACGGCACATTCTGATGTCAGAACACACTGTTTATAACAGGGTCCCCCGCCACCGAATTTTGCACTCGTCTCAATTTGACGTCGGTGTGTCCGGTCCGAATTTGATGCCACACACTTGAATTGGACCGTAATGTACGCCGACCCCTCCAACTCCCCCACCTCCCTCCTGACATTTCAATGTAGATTATAATGCATAATGTACCCCATACTGAAATTTATATAGTAGATAATGTACCATAGCTTTTGTGTATTATATATAAAAGAAGACTGAAAGACCCCCCCCCCCCCGAGCTGATGAGGGATACCTGTTCCTTTGGCAGTTGGACTATGCACTGTACTACACATGTGCCAGTTGCCAAAATACAGCCCTGCTTAAAAAGTACTTTTTAGTAAAACATTAGCCAACCTGTTCTAGTTGGTAACATATGTAGTGTCAACAAATGTAAGATCTCCATACCACCATTGCAGCAGTGTAATCAGACCTTTATGGCTGTAGTTTTGGACACAACGGGCTTTCGGGGCCTGTTTAGGGCAGTTAGGGTGTAAATATAGACAACACAGCCTGTTTGACTGCTAGTTTGCACAGTAAGTGAGGCCTGACTGATAAGCTGTTTCCTGAAAATGTCTTATTCCCTAATGTTATTTCTCCCATAACTGCCCAGATTGTACTAACATAAATATAGCAGATTTATTTATAAAAAAAAAATAGCAGATTTATTTCTAGTAACCAAAAAAAATTCAAATTTCCTAAAAAATTATTTTTAGTAACTGTCCAATAGGTGGCAGCCTATGCACTATTATTATAATGCACAGCTGTAATGTAAGAAATGCTGTATCAGTACTCTCTTAGGAGCAGTGATTCCAGCTGCTTTTTTGTATTTGAGCATGAGTTATAAAGCTATAATCATGGAAACATGTTTTTCATCATTGTAATTTATGCCATAGCACAATACTGAGCTTACATAAAATTCTGCAATAGATGTGAAAAAGTATTTTATGAAGTTTGCGCATGATGAGCAAGTGTACTCATTATGCAGATGTGCATGAAATAGAAATGCTGGACCCACCCCCCAAGTTACTTGCCCCAACAGGGCCACTGGGAGTTCCCTCCTGGTGTGGATGGTTTGATGCTTGCTTGGCATTCCCGTACTAGTGTAGTGTGGGCTCTATAAGCCTGCACCTCTGGTGGGGAACACTATTATTTGGTGATAGATGCCCTTTAAGGCCTGCAGTGTTTCTGCTTGTTTATTGATACAATGGGGCAAATTCACTAAGCGCTAAAAATGTGCTAGCGTTGGATTTGCCGACGTTCGCCCCACTTCGCCAGGAGTAGTTTCGCCAGCGCTACATAATTTCACTTAAATGCGAAGTTGCACTCAAGGAGGCGAACGTTAGTGAAGTTGCGCTACCGTTACTTTGTCAGGCAAGCGCATTTACGCTAGCGATGCTTAATTTGCATACGGCACAAATTTAAAAAGTATAATAGAAGTATATGTTACAGCCACTACATTACACTACACAAGCCCAGGAAACCTTAATAAATAAAATAAAGTTGTCCTATGGCCCTAAACATGTGCCCACTTTATAGTTGAGTTGCCATATGTTAGGAAATGTAGGGGGGGAAGGAGGGTAACCCCCCCAAAAAATGACGCTATTTTTCTGACTATCACCCTAAAAAAAGTAAAAGATGCCAGTATTGTATTGAACTTCGCCAGGTCTGACCTGTCGAAATAAAGTCTAACGTAAAATGGGCATCTTAGTGAATTAGCGTAGTTACGTCCCTTCATCAGTGCGCAACTTCACCAGGCGTTAGAAGTTGCACTAGTCTATCTACTTCGCTAGCGAATTTTCGCCAGGGACGCTGTTAGTAAATCGCCGAAGTTGCGAAATGACGTCACCCTTAGTGAATTTGCCCCAATAACTCTTATTATTAGATCTTGTACACTAAAATATACACTGTAATGTTTTTATTTGTGGACCTTTAAGCATCAAAGTTGTTCTGGTTTAAGGAAAATTAGGATACATTTTAGGGGGACCAAAAATAAACCTGTAAAAAACATAATGTTGAAACATTAAATTTGAAGTTTCTTGTACAGTTGGTTTGGACCCCCCCTGAAAAAAGACTTTAAATGCAGGGATATGTAAAAATTACATGAAAAGTAACATTTACAAGGGACAAACAGATGTTTTTAAAGGGATACTGTCATGGGAAAAATGTTTTTACTGCTCTAGCAGAATTCTGCACTGGAATCTGTTTCTTGAAGTTGCAAACATATTTTTTTATTTTGAAATCTGACATGGGACTAGACATATTGTCAATTTTCCAGCTGTCCCAAGCCATGTGACTTGTGCTCTGATAAACTTCAGTCACTCTTTATTGCTGTACTGCAAGTTGTAGTGATATCACCCCCTCCCTTCCCCTTCCCCCTCCCCCAGCAGCCCATCAGCAGAACAATGGGAAAATAGCAGCTCCCTAGCTCCCTGGTAGATCTAAGAACAGCACTCAATAGTAAAAGCAAAGTCCCACTGCGTCACATTCAGTTACATTGAGTAAGAGAAACAACAGCCTGCCAGAAAGCAGTTGCATTCTAAAGTGCTGGCTATTTCTGAAAGCACATGACCAGGCCAAATGACCTGAGATGTCTCACAGCAACATTACAACTTAAAAAATACACTTGCTGGTTCAGGAATTTACAGTGTTATTGAGAAATAATAAATGCATCATAAATAGAATCCCTTTAAAGAAAATGGACCTAAATTACTGTGTAAATGTGGGAAATCATAACTTGAAATCCTGTGGTTTGACTGTATGCAAAATATTTGGCTGCTGTTTATTAAATGCCTCCACCTATGCCTTAACTTATAGCATCATCTTTCAGATAACTTTGAGTATGATGTAGAGAGTGATATTCTGAGGATATTCTGAGACAATTTGCAATTGGTTTTAATTTTTTATTATTTAAGTTTTTTTAGTTATTTAGCTTTTCATGCAGCAGCTCTTCAATTTGAATTTTTAGCAACCTGGTAGCTAGTGTACAGATAACCCTAGCAACCATGCGTTGATTTAAATAACAAACTGGAATGTGAATAGGAGAGAGCCTGAATAGAAAGATCAGTAATAAAAAGTAACAATAACAATATTTACACATTTACTAAGGGTTGAAGAGAATTTTCTAATAAAATTCACATTTCTAAGTAATTCTCGACTATCGAATAGCCCGAAATTCAATTCAAATTGAAAAATTCTAATTTTTTAAGTACTGGTCCTTTAAAATCCTTTGCATTCGACACTTTGCCAGCTTAAAGGTGCCATTTTAGCCTATGAGGTACCTCCTAGAGCCAGTCCTGAAAATTTGTCTAAGTCCTGAGAATTTGAAGGATTTTGGTTGAAATCATTTCGAACTATTTAAATTTGATTTGAAAACGGACCTATTTGGTCCATTTTCGATCGAAAATGCCCCCCCCCCAAAACATTTGGTGGTCATATTTCAAATTGTTTTCTATTTGCAATTCAACCATTAGTAAATCTGCCCCTATATGTGTAGCCTTACAGAGCATTTGCTTTTTAGATGGGGTGAGTGACACCTATTTGAAAGCTACAAAGAGTCAAAAGAAAGAAAAAAAAAAACTATAAAAAATAAATAATGAAAAAAATAATTGAGAACTTGCTTTGAATTGGCCATTCTATAACATACTAAAAGTTACCGTAAAGGTGAACCACCCCTTTAACGGATGTCAGCATAATATGTGCCGTTCATGTATAAGCACAGAAGTAATTAAAGTAAAGGGGGTAATTAACTGCCTAAAAAGTTGAATTTTTAGGAGTATTACTATTATTAACAATTATTTAGAAGCACTCACTCATTCTGAGGCACAATAGTCAAGTCAGTCTGGCAATATCATTGAAATTAGTCTACAGATTAATGTTACCAGTATGATGGTGTCCCAGAAAGCTCTAAACTTAACAAAAGCATTTTTAAGCATAATTCCTGAATTTATATATATATTTTTAAAATGATTTATGGAGCTTGAACAAATGACTTGAGGCCTCTGCCAGTGACTGTTTTAAGTTTACAAACTGGCTCTGACTTCCAGAAGGTTAGATTTACTCTGCAATCATGCACTGGCTTTTCATGTTTAATGGGAGATCAAATGCCACATCTAAATACTACATATCTTATTTTACTGGATTAACATAATCTTTATAGTCCCGTGGTCAGCCTTCTCTTTCATTTCATATTTGGAAAAGGTTTAAAGGGATATGTAGACCACCAAGAGATTTTTTTTAGGGAATTTCAGTGCAAGTGGTTGTCCTGAGGTACTCCTAAACAAACGCTGTGTGTTGTTCCCATTTGGGAGGCGCATGAACCAGACCCCGTTATAGGAATAAGTTCCGCAGACCCACTCCTTAGGGAGTAGGGGGCCTATCTATAAACCCCAAATGGGGTTTTGATTTTTTTATGTATTATTTACATAGTAGCAAAACAATACATTCAGCTTCTTAAAATGTATAGTACACTGAAAAAGCAACATTTGTATTTCTGTGATACAAAAAAAATATAACATACAAAAAAATCTAACAATAAAAAATAACAATAAGTTTGTAGCCTAAAGGCCCCCATACATGGGGTTGGCAGCTTATTGACCTGTGTATGGGGCCCTCCAACGGGCTTCCCCGATCGATATCTGGCCAAAAGTCGGGCAGATCTCGATCAGGCAGGTTAAAAAATCCTGTTGAATTGCTGCTGCATCTGTCCATTGATGCAGTTCCATGATCTGACTGCCCGTTTGGACTGCATTGTGAGGGTCCTAGGCCCCAGATCTCCTGTGAATGGCCAGCTTTACAAATCAATTGTTTTTAGATGGGGTCAGTGACCCCCATTTGAAAGCTGGAAGGAGTCAGAAGAGAAAGGCAAATGAATAACAAAATAAATAAAACTATACACAGAGCCAGATTTACATAGTGGGCGCCCCTAGGCCCACTGCCATTCACCGCCCCCATACTCTATCCGAAGAACTGAGCATATTGAAATGGAATACCGATAGCGTGGAAGAATTTTTAAGTGAAAAACTAGATCGGTTATAATTTTTTAGGTCTTTAATTTAAAAAGTTTCATCTACAATTCAACTTTTGTGCTCGCAATATTTTGTTTTGCAATTCTAATATTAACTGGCAACATTCTATTTTGAAATGATTAACAGTCTGATTCTCATTGGCAAATAAGATTTACATTTGCAGCTGGATACGACTCTTTCCTCTGGCAGCATTCTTAATATATCAAATAACATCTTAAGTTAAGCGCTACGCAACAAGTTGGCGCTATAGAAATACATGTTAATAATACTCTGCCCTTTATTCGTGAATTTTCATCATCAGGACTGGAGCAATATGATTGGTGCATGGGAAATTAAAAAAACAATAGTATCTCCTGCTTATCCCCAGTGTTTCTGAACCAGTGTGGGTGTGGGTGTGGCTGGGCAGCATGCCCCCCCCCCCCCAAATCCTGTCACCCTAGGCCCGGGCCTAGGTGGCCTTTCCACAAATCCGGGCCTGACTATACAAAATAAATAATGAAGAAGTTGCTTAGAATTGGCCATTCTAAAAGTTAACTTTTAAAGGAATTGCTCAGTATAAAAGTAAAAACTGGGTAAATACATAGGGTGTGCAAAATAAAACAGGTTTTCAATATAGTTAGTCAGGCAAAAATGTAATGTATAAAGGCTGGCGTAAGTGTAAGCCTAACCTAAAAGAACAGGACACTACTTCTTGCTTTTCAGCTCTCTTGGTTTCCACTGATTGGTTACCAGGCAGTAACCAATCAGTGACCTGAGGGAGGGCCACATGGGTCATAACTGTTGCTTTTGAATCTGAGCTGAATGCTGAGGATCAATTGCAAACTCACTGAACAGTTATGTCCCATGTGGCCCCCCTTCAAGTCACTGACTAACTCAGATTTAGGGAGCTGAAAAGCAGGAAGTTGGATTCTGGCTATAATATTGGACATCCAGTCACTCCAACTTTTATAGTTTGCATTTTTCCCTGACTAACTATATTAGAAACATTTTTGATTTTGCACACCCTATCTATTTATCCAGTTTTTAATTTTACCCTGAACTGTTCCTTTAAGATGAAGGCAGGAAGTGTGATACAGAAACCCATGCGTAACCAATAGAAGGAAAGAAATGCAGTGTTTCTGAGGGTTTACTGGTATATTTAGGTGGACCTTTCTGATAAGGCTTACTTATTTTTAACCTTTACTTCCACTGTAATGTTTTGTACAGAAAACCATTAACCCTAAGGCCAGACCTGAATCTACATGTGCTGGGTGACTGGAGGAAATACTGGGTAAAGTAGATGAAAGTAGGAATTGTCTGTTGCTTTTTTTCTGTGGAACAGTGTTGGACTTCTTGTACACGATCGCCAACAGAATTCCGTGCCCTTCTTGCTATTTACACATGCATGTTACATTTCATACAAAGCCTCAGTGTTTAAGATTTATGAACTTGGATAAGGTCTATCTAAAATAAGTCAAAATCTAAGGAATACTGTTTACTTAGTGGTCCTCAATTTATACTGTGAATCTTGTTTAAAACCTCTACTGTTTACAGTGAGGTTTAAACTGAATTTCCAGACGTTTTTGTTTGTCATTTTAATGCATGCATTGAAAGTGGGATTAAACTATTTTACAATGCATGTGTTGCATAAATAGTTTACTCCTATTAGCTACAAAATAGTTCCCTTAATCTACAAAGGTTTGTAAATAGAGTTTCACTGAGGACACTTAATCTGCATTTCACGAAAGCTTTAAAGGACGTTTATATTTTTCCTTTTATGTATTTTCTTTATATGACTTGATATGGCTTAGTTATTTTTTATTTCATGAAACTGGGTTAATGCTCTGCTATCTCTGCTAATCTTTGATACTTCTTATGTAAGAATCAAGCTTATTAACTAAAGAACCAAATATTTATGAAAATGAGATATATGCTTTTCAGCTTGGGCCCATTTTAGCAGCAGGGTGAGCTGTCACACCGATTCCTGCATTCATTAGAATGAGAAACCTGTTTTGCAGAAAGCCATCTCCAATAAACTCCATTTTAATCAATAATTCACATTTGTTTTCCTTCTTTTCAGTGTAAAAAGGCCGTACTTGGTACTTGAGAACAACTAAAGGTATAGACACATAGACACACCGATAATATAGTGCAAAACTAATTTTAGTAAAATATCAGGCGCATATGTGGTGGGAAACGAGCCGATAGCAGCAGAAGACTTTGAAGGCCCCAAACATCTGCCACTGTCATTACTGAATCATCAGATACAGGTAGAATTCTATTGTTTCTACCTGTATATCTCACGATTCAGCTATAGACATGTGTATTGAAATCAACAATCTTTCTTGGAAAGATCTTTTTCAAGAAAGATTATGTTGATGATAAACTTTGCTGAAGTACAGTGTTGGTCTCCAGTGCTCAAACAGGACATTATTATACAAGAGAGGGTCCAGAGAAGGGCAACTAGGCTGGTAAAATATGGAAAATCTTAGCTATGAGGAATGACTGGCCAAATTGCGGATGTTCACGCTGGAGAAGGGGCACTTAAATTGGGAATTCAACCTCCCCAGGCACTAACCCCCTCCCCCCACCCCCCATAGGCCCCCTCCCTCCCCTCCGGCCTACCTCTCCCCCGGGCTATTGCCCCTAAGTTGCTACTTACCCCTCTGTGTTAGTCCCCTCCAGCGAAGTTCACATGGGCCATGTTCTCTTCCAACCGCTTATTCCTGGATGCTGCTCCATCAGCGGCGCATGCGCAGTAGGACGCTGGTACTACTGCACATGCGCATAAAGTTCACAAAGTCAAATAGGCTAACTTTCTGAACAGCGTCCTACTGTGCATGCACCGCCAAGCGCTGATGGATTCAGGAAGAAGCGGTTGGAAGAGAATTATTGCTAATTTTTATTTCTTATCTTTCTAGTAAGGTCCTCTCCTATTCATATTACAGTCTCTTATTCAAATCAGTGCATGGTTGATAGGGTAATTTGGACCCTATCAAACAGTATGTTATAATGCAAATTGAAGAGCTGGTGAATAAAAAGCTAAATAACGCAAAAACATTAAATAATAAAAAACGAAAACCAACTGCAATTTGTCTCAGAATATCACTCTCTACATCATACTAAATGTTAACTCAAAGATGAACAACCACTTTAACTGATGTATTTTGAAAAAAAAAGTTTTCCCATGACAGTATGCTTTTAATGATTGCTACTGTATTTACAAAACCCTTATTAGAATTGTTAGACTTTTAGAATGCTGTGAAGAAAATGGAACGAAAAATAAATGTAGTTTTGTAAGATGTGTGTGTTGCAGTTAAAAGTGTACCTCTCCACCTACAGAATTGCACCTCCCAGCAGATTAAAGCAAGCTAAGAGTTTTTAACGCTTGTATTTTTAAATGGCTGTAATTTATGGCTTTTATATATGAGCAAACATTTAGTTTAGGTAAATCCGTGTTTCCATCATTCTAGTACTGCCTGGCTGTCTAGCAGGAATAAATCACTTCCAGGATATTTTAAGCAAGTGCTTAAGCTTATTTATGCTATATTGGCTTGTTCTGGCTAAGCAGCAGTCATATTTTATTCTTTGTGTGTCATCTCAAATAATTATTTTATTAAGGTGAGGAAGGAGAAAACACAGGTATAATGCTTCCAATATTACTGCCATATTCATAGGCTGTAATCCCAAGTAAATACAGACTAAACTAAGAATATGTTTGCAGCTTTATTTTAGGATTAATGTAGAAAACTCCCTCTGAGTCATTCTGATTAGATCTATGTCTTGAATTCAGTGGCATGTGCTCTAATCTGACGCTGCTGCTGTGTGTTGCTACTGGGCACCTTTACCAGCTCAGACTACTCTTAAATACCCAAGTATTTCTGGTACAGGAAAGAGAGCAAGTGAAATAGTGGTAGGCACATTACAGGGGGTTTCTTCATTGGGAATCTGGTTACATACACCAGCTCACTAACAATTTTACAACTGACTAATAAAGATAATATTAACCCTGACTATACATTAAATAGTGTTGTTTGTTTAAAATAATTGTCAGTCTTGGGAGAGATATAATGCCAATGATGCTGCAAGTAATAGCTTGTTTCTCCCAAGGAGATGAAATTCAGGTAGTTACATTTATCATTCTATGCTCACAAGAAATTATGATGAATTATGCTTTTGAACCCACTTCACTGATAACTGATGTCTGCATTATTCAATGTGTGCTTAAAGGAGAACTAAACCCATTCTAATGTGTAAAGCCCCTTCCACTACCCTCCATAGTGCCCTCTCCCTGATTCTGTCCTGCATTGTGCATTAGTGAAAAATGTGCCCCTAATGGAGGAATTCAACAGTGCACAGTGGAGCAGCGGAGCTCAAGGGTGCCATCTTCTGCATCTTCGGTTTTCTTTGGATCCTTCTCCTCAGCCAATTACAGATTCTCTGACATGAACGCTGGCCTGTCGCTGAACTGTGCTTGGGCTAAATATCTCTGTGTCACCAGTCCCTTCCAGATAGGGTTGCCACCTTTTCCTGAAAAAAATACCGGCCTTCCTATATATTTATCTTTTCTTCCTATTAATAACATTAGGATCAACCATCAAAAATACCGGCCAGGCCGGTAAAATACCGGCCAGGTGGCAACCCTACTTCCAGAAGAAAGCCAAAATGCAGAAAATGGAGCCCTTGAAGTCCACTGCGCTGTTCTGAACTAATATGTGAGGGAGAGTACGCTATGGGTAGTGGAAGGGGCTTTTCACATTAGGTGGGATTAGTTCTCCTTTAATGCATAGACTACACATCCAGACTGTTCATTGGTTTCCAGCATCGACTGGTGAGCCCCTAACATAGATTTGAGAAGCAATTTCAGAAAGAGCTGCAAATAAACAGGCATTTTGCCTTCGTAATTATCAGGAATAATATATTGCCAATACATTGAAATATAATTTATTTATGAATTCAGTTTGTATTTCTCATACTTCAGTGGCATCCCAGCAATGATGATATGTTTGATCTAACCATCACCAGCTACACAAAATAAATCACAAATGTGATGTATTCTGAATTAAAGTAAATATAATATTCTATTGGGTTAGCAAAGAAAGTAAGCTTCAGAAAATAAAATTATTTTTATTTAAGATAATTATGTCACAGTTTGCCAGAAAAAAACAGAACAAAAATGGTTATTCTATACAATTATTATTATTTAATCAGTTTTTAAGTTACTTCCTTAAAAAACATATGTAAGAACATTAGGCCACCCTGTTTGGCTTAACTCCAATATAAGGAAGGAAAAAAATCACACATTTGTTGAAGAATTGTAGAGCTATGCAGGGCTATATTCTGGGTCCAGTAAAATGAAAATATTTTGGTTGCAGGTGGTTATTTCTTTTTTTATTTTTCATTATGTTCAATAGAGCCAGCATCTAAGGGCTCACATTGTATTAGTATGACAGGCTTAGCCCAAACAATTGTCAGTGGCTGATGCAGGACAGGGCACTTCAGGGCCTCATGGAATATACCCATCAATACATAGTTAGTTCAGTTGTATTCAGGGCACTGTTCCTAACATTCTCAGATTCTCTCATCTGGTATTATACTATTAGATTGGATGAGAGCTCATATAATTCCAGCATTCTACAAGGGTTTATAGTCTCAACCTGGCAATTATATGTCTGTAAATGTAACATCTGGTTGAACGATCGTGAAGATAGTAGTTGTCAATGGCACATTATATAATTGCACTGGTGTGCTACTAGGTTCTGTATTAAATTCACATTTCAACATGCTGCCCTGCTGCTCCCATTGCCTATTTCGTTTACTGACGGATTTCGGCACAAAATGCAAAATGTGACGTTTTGGTGCCGGAATCCGCTACGTCTGTCTGCACCTGAGCAGAAACAATACTTCTGGATGCATGCGGAGTGGAAGAGCAGCTGGGCAGCAGATTTTTGGCCTGCAGAGAAACACAGGCATCTGATATCGTCTGGCCTTGGCCTATAGCAGGCATGTCCAAAGTTGGCCCCAAGGGCCAATTGGGGCCCATTTTCAAATTTACACCGGCCCACAGCCTCCATCATGAAATTAATAATAATGCGGCCTGCCATCAGGAATCCCGTAGCCATAGCAGTAAGGTCTGCCACTTGGTCTCTATTGCTGCCTATGTACTGAAGTTATTAGCAAGAGACATGTACTGGCACATAGTGATGTGTGATACTTTTTTAGGGCTGAAGGTGCAATAGATGCACTGACGTGCTAGTACAGTAAACTAAAGAAGCATGTGAGAGCGGCGCATCACTATGTGCCAGTACGTGTCTTACTACAGCTAAGTGATTCCTTGCTTAAATGTGGCTTGGAGAAGAAGTCCAAACAGACTCCACTTCTTAAATGTTGTGTATGTGTCCATCTCCTAACAGTTAATGGTTCCAAGAATGTCAGGCTGAATGGTCGGCTTCCACACATTTTCACCTCACCAATGCTGGCCCTCGTTACAAAAAGTTTGAACACCTCTGGCCTATAGATTCAAAAGCAGGAAAGGGTAATTCTTCCCTTTTACAGTACTGATAAGGCACCTTCTAGATATTGAATATGCAGTGCTGTTTTCAAGTTAAGTACTCCAAATGGTCATTATTATTATTATAGAGGAAATCTACAGAAAAACAGCTAGCAGGGACATTTTTGCCATGCACTTTACAATGCCTGGTAACTTTAACAGTTGATCTTGCATTTAAAAAAACAGTTTCCCCTATCTTATTACTTAATTGCCTTAGCTTATACTAGTTATTTCACACCACCAACTGTAAATAGATCATAGTCAATTATGCCCAAATTTGTACTCACCTTCCAGAAGAAAATTACTCTCACCCAAGATTTATTTGCACTACTTAGTCCTGCGCAATCTCTTCCCATCTTCATGAACATTTGCATATATAAGCATGTTAGTCAGTATAGCACTTGCAATAGATGGAATGTAATAACTGCAGTACTGCAGGCAGAAGATATAAATGCTGTTGTTATCTTTCTAGTGTGTTAATGCTAGGATTGATTATGTATCTAGGACAGTGATTTTCAACCTTGTGCCTCCAGCTGTTAAGGAACTACAAGTCCCACAATGCAATGAAGGAGTCTGACAGCCACAGTCAGGCAAATGCATTGTGGGACTTGTAGTTTCTTAACAGCTGGAGGCACAAGGTTGAAAATCACTGATCTAGGAAACAGTCCAATTGAAGGGCATGTTGGCAGCAAATTTTGTAGAGTAAAGTAAATAGAGCTGCCCAGGTACACTATAACAAGCATTAGTATGATTGGTGGTTTGGGTGTTCCCTTAAAATTTGATACTTGTGTTTTTGGTGTCCCTGTAAGTTATCTAATTTAATTTAGCTGTTGCCTATGACACCTCCTGTATTAGCTGAGATTAGTTGTAAAATGTGTTAACTGTCCCCTGGAGCATAAACCTGAAACCCATATTTATTCAGGTCCCATGGAAACTGGGAACTGTAATCAGACAACAGCTAGAGAGTCTCTATATCAGCACTTTCTGAAATATGTAATGTGTTCTGTCTCCTACCTCTAGTAACTTAATTTATATCACGATAATCTGTGGGATACAAAAAGGGACAGATAAAATTCTCATTTTTATTGTATTGTTTTCATAATCTGACAGAGAGCAAAAGCAGAAAAGTAGGAATCCAGCGTAACTATAACCCCAGGCCTTTTTGGTTAAAAGCCAGAAAAGGAAAACTGAAAACTGCTTTAGTTAACAGCGGATGAAATCCAGTGCAGTATTCCTTGGGTGGTGGAAGATTGTAATGAATGTACACAAATTTTTTTACAGGGTCAGGCTGATTGAAAGATGTTACGAGCATATGTTCTTATTAACCCATGTCTTTTTTATTACAGTGAAATATCAATTTTACATCCCCTGATTTAAAGTTTTCCCTCATTTTACATTGTTGTTTTGTGGTCCCACCTATATATTATGCATAGTACATTTCCCTAATTTTACATTTTCCTGAATTTTACACTGTATATTTCTGACATTTTTTGAATATTTGTGAACATTTTGTAGTGCATTTTTGAGATTTGTTTAATTAAATTTTTTCTACAGATAATTTGCCTTTTGATCATTAGAAGTCATAAGGTTACGCCTTTTTTACATTTTGTAAATTATTTTTGGGCATTTCATATTGCTACCATCTCTACAGCTCAGAAGACTCCTCTTTTGCCTTTTGCTCATTGGAAGTAATTTGATCTATGAATTGTTTTTCAGGGAAATAAATTAAGTATTATACAACTCATATTGAGTCATGATAAACCTTTATCTCCAAGCTCAGCTATTTTTGAGAAAAGATACTTGATGGCCACATATTTCCATATTAGAATGGTGGTCTGATCACTGGTCAGTTTACTATGCACTTTATCTTGCACAAGTCCATTGGTCTGCTTGCATACAGTAGGTAACTTCTGCTAAAAAGATACAGACAGTTCTTTATGCCTATTTCGTGAAGCTACTGAAAATATTCAAATATCAAAAAACTGCTCCGGTTGGTTTTGCCACCATTATCAATATATACTAGCTTAGTTTATATCAAGGACAAAATACAGTCTAATTATTACAGGAAATAGGAGCAACCATCATATAAATAGATATCTCTAAGAAACCAGACCTCACTAAAACTAGGAACATTCTCAGGGGAGTGTCTGCATACATCTTAGTGTGATCTATAACTATATTAGCAGTCTGTATTAGAAGTGTTTCTGCTATGGTGTGCCAGTCAGAGTTGGTTTTCAAGAACAGAGAGTTTGGAATGAATAGTATGCACCCTCTTTTCTGTTTGAACTCAAGCCCAGATTTACAAACTGGCACCCCTAGGCCAGCTCGCCCCTTTAAAGGACAAGGAAAGTGTAAAATAGAATAAGACTAGAATTGCTGTATTTTGTAGACTAAACATAAACATGAACTTACTGCACCACAAGCCTAATCAAACAAATGATTTATGCTTTCAAAGTTGGCCACAGGGGGCTGTCATCTTGTAACTTTGTTATACATCTTTGTCTGACACTGGCACTGCACATGCTCAGTGTGGTCTGCTTGAGTTCTGCATGGCTGGTAAGTAAGGCAGGGGCTCCCCCTGCTGTTCATAAGTGATTGTTTCCCTGCTAGAAGCCCTCCCGCCGCTCCTCAAATTTTGCCACCCTAGGCCCGGGACTTTGTGCCACAAATCCGGGCCTGCTTGAACTGACTTAAGTCGGCCATAGACGTGCAGATTTTATTTTTTGAATGACAACAGCTCATATGTTTCAAAGTAATGATCTACAACCAGCCATTCAGATTAAGTAAAGTAGAAAAAAAAAGTCAGACAATGTTCTGGCTATTAAATGAGTGGTTCATCTTCAAATTAACATTTAGTATATTGTAGAAGGGCCAATTCTAAGAAACTTTTCAATTGGTCTTCATTATTTATTTTTCATCGTTTTTTTAATGATTTGCAATTTTCTTCTTTTTCGTTGCAGCTTTCAAATGGGGGTCACTGACACCATCTAAAAACAAATGCTCAGTAAGGCTACAAATGTATTGTTATTGCCACTTTTTATTACAGTCTATTCAGTCTTGCTAGGGTCATTTGTACCCTAGAAACCAAATGCAAGCACTGCAAACTAGAGATCTGCTGAATAAAAAGCTAAATAACTCAAAAACCACAAACAATAAAAAATGAAAACCAATTGCAAATTTTCTCAGAATATCACTCTCTACATTATACTATAAGTTAACTCCTTTAATTGACAGACAGCAATTGTATGAAAGATATATCTGAGAAATAGTAGTGACAGTAACTCACTGATTTCGTCAGAGATATTATTATTAGCTGACAGAAATCTTGTAAGTTGTCCGATCGACAAACTGAACAATTAAACAACTAATTAAACATTTGAACAAGTGATTGCCATGATACGAAAAATTTGGGGCGATTATAAGTCCCCACCAAAAGTCTTATGAACCTTCATTTCAGATACTATGGGGCAAATACATTAAAGGATGATTTTTCACTTGCGAAGGCTTCACCACACTTTGCCAGGTGCAAATTTGCTACCACTATGCTAATTCACTAAAATGCAAAGTTGTGTCTGAACAATGGTGAAGTTTCACTAGCTTTAATTCGTCAGTGTAAACATTTCATAGTGAACTTTTGAACATGCAGTTCATAAGAGATATTTATATTTGTGATAGTTCCCATTTATATTAGACACTTTGGGAAATAGAAATTGTGTATTTTGAAACTTGGTGTATAATTGATTTTCAGATAATAGATACCCGAAACTTGCTTAAATTTATGTTCTATATGTCCCTATCAGTGTAAAGGTTCTAAAATAAAAGAATTTGAAAAGTGCGTTGTCACAAATAGAATAACCCTATAATAATTCTCAGAATTACTCTATAATACAGTATTTAAAGGATTGTTCACCTTTGGGTTAACTTTTAGGGGCAGATTTATCAAGGGTCAAATTTCGAATTGAAAAAAACTCGAGGTTTGAATTAAAAAGACCAACCAAATTAATTTGAATTTTGGTTTCATTCAGATAGGTCTGTTTTTGATAGAAAAGGACCGTACTCAATTGAATTCGATTCAAAGTTTCCCCCCAAAAAATTGGATTTCACAGTCCACCAATTGACTCCAAATAGGTTCTAGGAGGGCCCCCATAGGCTAAAACAGCAATTCTGCAGGTTTTAGCTGGCGAATGGTTGAATTAAAATTTTTAAAGAGACACTACATGATACAAATTGGAAATTTGCATTTTCAATTTTTTTGCAAATTTTAATGGAATTCGGACAATTCCCTAGTCAACGTACACCACGTACACTTCCACCCTTGATAAATCTGCCCATTAGTATTATGTACACAGTGATAATCTGAGGCAATTTGCAATTAGTTTTAATTTTCTATTATTTGTGGCTTTTGAGTTATTTAGCTTTTTATTCAGCAGCTCTCCATCTTGCAGTTTCAGCAATCTGGTTGCTGGGGTCCAAATTACCAAAGCAACCATGCATTGATTTGAATGAGAGACTGGAATATGAATAGGGCCTGAACAGAAAGATGAGTACTATAAAGTAACAATAACAATATATTTGTAGTCTAACAGAGAGAGCATTTGCTTTTTAGATGGGGTCAGGGACCCCCATTTGAAAGTTGGAAAGAAGAATCATAAGTCAAATAATCCAAAAACTATAACGGTAGATCAACTGAAAAGTTGCTTATAACTGGCCATTCTATAACATACTTAAAGTTAAGTTAAAGGTAAATCATCCCTTTAAAAGTATATACTGTATATACCGTTCATTTTAATTGCTCTCAACATCTTAAATAATAATTTATTGCTAGGTACAATTCAATCATTTCTTTAATTACCATCTATCGCGCTTTAAAGGACCTACTATCACCTACTTTTTTTATTTTGCAGTAAGGTTCCTTTCAGTCTGAACATAAAACATCTGGAATTTCTTTGTATGATAGAAAGAGCAGAACATTATAATATTAGTCAGGCCTTGTGCACCAAAAAGTATGATAAATCACATTATTCTGGAGAGAGATCAGCTCCTCTCTGGGAGATGTACCATTTTATCTTTATATCTATCATGCAAGAGAAGTTTTGTTAACAGGACAGTTTGTTCTTTCAGGAAAACCTTTATTTAACCATTGCTTAGTTTTTACCTTATTGCCCATCTTAGAGGACATATGTTCTTAATTATAATTCTGCAAAAGCAATTCCAGGATAAATGGACCAGATCAGCTACTGAGTCACTATGCATTGTACAATGAAACTTAAGCTGGCCATAGATACAGGATCAGACTGGGCAGACGGGACACCAGAAAAAAACCCGGTGGGCCCCAGGCTCCTGTGGGCTCCGCTGGCCCAGATCCACGCTCTGTTGTTACTTCCTGCCACAACCCCCCTTTGCACGGTGCGCATGTACACTGACTGCGTATCGAACCAGCATTCTTCACAGGCTGGTGCCCCTGCGCAGGGAAGGGGGGTCCGGAGGGGGGCCCTGGGATAGCAGTCCTGGGGGGGTCCGGGCCCCCCAGTCTGATCCTGCATAGACGTGGAGGTTTTATTCTTTCTGCAACAATTCAGTCTAACAATCTACTATTAACTATTCAGATAAAACAAGTAGGAAGAACAACAAATCAGACAATGGTCTGGCCATTTATTGACAGACAGCAATGGTACGAAAGTTATGTCTGACAAATAGTAGTTGCCCATTGATATCGTCAGATATGCAATACATGCAGATATCTTATCTGTAGATGATAGAAATATTTTAACATTTCACACACAGCCTGAAAATGCAATGCCTCATTTTGTTCTATCTTCAGGGCCGGATTTACATAGCAGGCGCCCCTAGGCCCGCTGTTATTTGTCGCCCCTGTCCCCTCTCTTTTATTTGCTCAAATTTTCATCATCAGGACGGAGCAATGGGAATTGGCACACAGGAAATTTTAATTTCTGAACCAATGTGGGTGTGGTTGGGCAGCATTCCCCCCCTTAAAATCCTGCCACCTTAGGCCCGGGCCTGGTTATCTTTGCATCTATGACCAGCTGTATTCTTTTTTAATTCAACGGACTGGTTATTTACTAAAGCTCGATTTTTTTTTCTGGTCGAGATTTTTTGGGCAAAAAAACTAGAATTTTTTGAGGGAAAAAAACTAACATTTTTCAAGATTTATCATACCACAAAGCTACTGAAAGTCCAAATATGAAAATCCACCATCTCAAACCTGCAGAGCTCATGTAGAAGTCAATGGGAGGTGTCCCTTTTACAATTTGAAGATATTGTGATCTGCACTAGATTTTGTTTGATAAAATCAAAAATCTCCACTTTGCAGTAGGGATGCACCAAATCCACTATTTTGGATTTGGCCTAACCCCCGAATCCATTGCGAAATCCTGCTGAAAATGGCCGAATACCGAACCGAATCCTTGATGCACCAAATCCAATATTTTGGATTCGGCCGAACCCCCGAATCCTTCCTGAAAGATTCGTACGAAAACCGAAACGAATTTGAACCCCAATTTGCATATGCAAATTATGGGTGGGAAGGGGAAACCATTTTTTACTTCCTTGTTTTGTGCCAAAAAAAATTTGATTTCCCTCTCTGGCCCTAATTTGCATATGCAAATTAGGATTTGGTTCGGCCAGGCAGAAGGATCCAAATCCTGCTGAATAAGGCCGAATCCAGAACTGAATCCTGGATTCGGTGCATCCCTACCATTTACTGGCCAAATCCAAATTTGGGTTTACGTTTGATTGTATCGAGTTTTTTCCCGTTCTAACTTTTTTTAGTTATATTATTGATAAATAAGATAAAATCGTGGATGGGAGACTGGTTGAGCTTGGTTTAATAAAAATATGAGTTTTAGTATATAAACATTAAATTAATTGTAATTGATCAGCAAGTCTTCATCATCTATTGGGCTAAATATATTAACTGTGTGATTGTCACATACCTGCAGAATGTTGTGCTGGGCATGAAGAAGGCTGGTGATGTTGGGGAACTCAGGCAAGAAAAACACAATAGCTTCAACATTAAAGGGCAAGGAAAGGCAAAGAAATAAAATCCCATTTTTACTTTCTTTAATGAAAAAGAAATATATCTCCAGTATACTTTAATTAAAAAAATGTGTACTGTTTTTATAAGAAACCTGACTGTATGCAGTGAAATTCTCCCTTCATTTAGTGCTGTGGAAAGGAATTGTCAGATGGTCCCTAACTTCTGGCAGGGAAACAATTATACTTATGAACAGCAGGGGGAGCACCTGCCTTACTTCCCAACCATGCAGAACTCAAGCAACTTTTTTTTTGATCATTTATGATGATCCCTAAGAAGCCCAGACCATACTGAGCATGTGTATGTAGTCTAGTCTTGCAAAGATGTATAACAAAGTTACAAGATGACAGCCCCCTGTGGCCAACTTTGAAAGCATAAATCATTTGTTTTATTAGGCTTGTGGTGCAGTAAGTTTATGTTTATGTTTAGTATACAAAATACAGCATTTCTAGCCTTATTCTATTTTAGATTTTCCGTGCCCTTTAATTCAGTGCATAGCACTGGTGCTGAAAATCATTTTTCCCTTTTGTTTTAATTTTAAAAAAATGTATTATTTCTTGCCTTGACCAATGCAAATAATTTAATTTTGAGAAGGGAAGAACGTAGTTAAATAAATTACTGGCCCATTGATACATTTTCTTTGATACATTGCTTAAGAGCAATGGCACAAAGGGTAATTTTGAGAGTTTTGCTGCCTACAGCAGTTAACACAATTGCTACATTATTCTTCTTTCTTTCCCCCAGAATTTCATGCTTGAGAAATGTTGTGGAGCCTTGCTCGTGCTTTTTTCATTCTCGGGTATTTATCACTTGTTGGATGAAATTTCTCCAGCTGGAGAACATTTTTTAAGAATCGTGCAAATTTCCCATAGATTTTAAACTCCGGAATTCTTGACAATCCTTTTTACTTTTTTAGCGTTAGTAAGTGGAGTGACAGAAAAAATCAACAAGAGAACAAAAGATATGGAAGAATGCCCCAATTCACCTTTCATGCTGACGCAAAGCAGAATAGCACAGTGGAGTTCTCAGTCGCCAGTCGAATTCTTGATAACTCTTTTTACTTTTTAGACTTTATTAAGTGGATTGACAGAAAAAATCTGATCTGCAAGAGAACAAAAGTTTTTTGAAGAAGAAATTGGCCTTTAAATCTATTTTAAATATAGTACTAAATCTATCTAAGGAAATAGCTTAAAGGAACAGTTCAGGGTAAAATTAAAAACTGGGTAAATAGATAGACTGTGCAAAATAAAAAATGTTTCTAATATAGTTAGTTAGCCAAAAATGTAATGTATAAAGGCTCGAGTGACTGGATGTGTAACATAACAGAATACAACACAACTTCCTGCTTTTCAGCTCTCTAAATCTGAGTTAGTCAGCGACTTGAAGAGGGGCCACATGGGACATAACTGTTCAGTGAGTTTGTAATTGATCCTCAGCATTCAGCTCAGATTCAAAAGCAAAAATTATGGCCTGTGTGGCCCTCCCTCAAGTCACTGATTGGTTACTGCCTGGTAACCAGGGTAACCAGTCAGTGTAAACCAAGAGAGCTGAAAAGCAAGAAGTAGTGTCCTGTTCTGTTAGGTTAGACTTATAGTCACTCCAGTCTTTATACATTACATTTTTGGCTAACTGTATTGAAAACATTTTTCTATTTTGCACAGCATATCTATTTACCCAGTTTTTACTTTTATACCGAACAATTCCTTTAAAGGAGCTAGTGATCTTTGAGAGTAACCCCTCTCAACGTTAGGAGATCGACCCCCAAGAAAACCCCAATTCACCTTACACACTGACGCAAAGCAGAAAAGTAGAACAAGTGAGTGCAGACTGGACTGGCTTTAACAGTATATGCTCAGTATCAGCACTTACAGCAGAAGATATAGCTGTGCAAGATTGTGTCTGTAAACAACACTGCACTGCTGTGCTTTTTATCAACATGGTGGATGGGACATTTTTGGGGGTTAGCTAATGTGTTTTGGGTTGGGAGTCGTATTGTCCAGTAACACTAGCTTGAATGTAAGGGGTTTTGTTGCTGAATGTGTAGCACTGCATCTGCATTCAATATATTCTATATATAAGGGGTAGTTTACCAAGACAAGCACCAAAGTCTGCAGATATCACAATGAGACCAGGGCTGTATTGACTTATTAATGTGCCCATCTCCTGATGGTTCCCCACAGGCTTCCGTTATGATCAATTTGTACTGGGGACCCAAATAAATGGAAGCAACCTGATTTGGTCCAGTTTATTGGAAGCCACATCAGGCAATGATCCACCTGAGTGGATTTTTACATTTATGCCCATCTTAAGTTGTGGCCTTTTGTGCAAACCCATTTTACCCTCCAGACTCCATTCTTAGGTTGTGGTATGTTGCTTGCACGCTACACGACTACCAAAGTGTATGGTTTATACCCCAGCAGAACAGGAGGACGGCAGCATCACAACAGTCGAGAAAGTAAGTGTAGGATGAATGGGAAACATTTAGGGGCAGATTTACTCTTGGTCGAATTCGAGGGTGAATTTACCTCGAATTCAACCAATTGAACTGCGGTCGAATTGAAATCCTTCTAATTCGACTATCTAATTTGAAGGATTTTCCCGCAATTCGTTCGATGAAATGATGGAATAGAAAAAATTCGATTGATCGATAAAATCGTTTGAATCAAACGATTCGAACAATTTTAACCATTTGATCGAATTATTTATGTTGGTTGAAACTGGCGAACTAGGCAGTCGAATAAAAATTCAAAGGGCAAGTTATTCGACTGTCGAATATTCGAATATTCAAATAGATTTTTATTCGAATTCAAATCTTTTTGAAAATTTTATCAAATTTCAAATCCTTCATGTGAATTTGATAAATTTGCCCCTTAAATTTGCCTGTTGTCCTAAGATAATGTTATTTTGTATTCTTGGCTTTACCTGTCCTTTAAACTGTATAGAGCATTGATATCTGACAAGACAGTGTCAGTGCAAACAGGTTGCAATTAAATAGTTGCTGACTAGTGTTCTGCAGGCTAGAAAATGTATTTCCTTCAAGGGGGATGAATGTTATCTCTTTCTCTGTCACCCCTACAAAGTGTTGCCCTGTGTCTTGTACCTGACAATAATAAATGCAACTTGCACTTCTTAAAGCATGCCATGCAGTAAGATTTATTGTGAAATGTCCCCTGACAAAGTTGTGCTGACAATTGTTTCCCACAGTATAATGAGTTACATATGATAACATATATTCTATTTGCTTGGCTAAGCTGGAGCAGCCATCCCACAATGTCACTGAAAATGCAACAAAGATTCACCAGATTCATATTTATGCTACAGTTCTACTCTAAAATTGTTTCCTGGGAACTGTATGAGGATGCTGGGAGATGTAGTTCACAATAGCTAGAGGGCAACGAGTTTAACATGTTTTCTCCTTTAAAGTGCTGGTGTTACACTTTAAATAATGAGCCAAAGCTTGTCTCAAAGCTATAAATAAAGCACTTCAAATCGTAATATAAGCGACACGAGGTTATGAGCTATATCCACTGGATGACATGCTAGCAGCCATAATGGTTATGAGACAGATATTTGCCCCCTTCTGCTGGACACCATTGCCTGGTGAGCAATAATAATAGTTTCTGTATTTCATCGGTACAATAGAACTTTTACATAACTTTTATTAGGAATGAATTGCAGCTGCAGAACACGAATCTTCCCATGTTCTTGGAAATCAATGATGCAATCATATTCTGCATATTTATACAGTACAAGTAAGCATGTCTGCAATTAACTAAATGATTGCTTTTGACATTTTACCAAACACTGTGTCAGTTTATGCAGTCTGGGGGCATGCAGCAAATGCTACTGGCACAAAAACATTGGAAAATGCTTTCTCCAAGTGCACATTTACCCTCTGTTTCACTCATGTTTTACTTATTATCGTCTACATGCAACACGTTTCCAAAGGATTTGGGACACTGTGCAAAATGTAAATAAAAGCAGAACATAGCAAATAAGAAAAAAATTTGAAATGTTATTGTTTTTGAAAAGACATATGCTAATTTTGATCATGTTTCAAAAATTCAAAACAAATCTTTTTTTTATATAAAACACAGTTTTATATCAGTCACATCAAGCCTAAATATGCCCAGCGTCTCAGTGGAGCTTATAATATAAGGACCCTATCTCATTCACACACACTGAAGTCAATGTTATCAGGCCTGTATGTTTTTGAAGCAGTGATCTTCAACCAGTGGCTCGTGAGCAACATGTTGCTCTCTGACTTCTTGAATGTTGTTCCTAGTGGCCTCAAAGCATGTGCTACTCTATGAATTCCTGACTTGGAGGCAAACTTTAGTTGCAAAAAAAAAATGTGTACTGCCAATCAGAGCCTCCTGTTGGCTTGAAGACCACATAGGAGCTACCAATACTCTTTACATGCTTGTATAGCTCTCCAAGATTATTTTACACCTGAATGTGGCTCACAGGTAAAAAAAAAAGGTTTGGGATCCATGTTTTTGGAGTGTGTGGGGAAACCAGACAACCCATAGGAAACCTTCAAACTCCTTTAACACACACACACACATATATATATAAAACAAAACCATGGCTCTTTTTGTTGAAAAAATAATATATTATAACATGGTATGCCCAACCGACGTTTCGGTCCCCATCGGGGACTAACCTTTCGGCCTCCTCCGAGGGCTTTCTCAAAGTGAGAAAGGCCTCGGAGGAGGCCGAAACTTTAGTCTCTCGTTTAAAATAAAATACATGTTTTAGTTATACTTAAGTCTTGAGAGTGCAGATCTTCTTTGTTGGCTACTTTTTGAATTTTTGCATTTTTGAATGTTTGCAGATTGATATATTCCACCCAACATGAAACCTGGGACTCATAGGGTATTACATAAATCCAACCTGGTACCCTTCAGTTGTTACTGGACAACATTTTCAGCACTGATTTTTTTTCCATGTCTTTTGGGAATTAAAGGATTACCATAAATCTAAACTTTTTCAGTTTGTCTGCATCTAATATAGCAACCCTTTTTTCTTCATATCTGTGATTTTATCTCAATCAGCAATGGCACATATAGTAATTCTAGTATCAATTGCCGGAAAGGTTATTGTTCAAATCCATGGCTCTCATGTACTCACATGTTGCATACCTCCCAACATTTTGGAAATAAAAAGAGGGACAAAAGATTTGCCACAATTAGCGTGGCAACATTTTTGACCACACCCATTTTGTGACCACATCCCCAATTACCATGTTCATTTTACAACATTTGGCAGGTTATGAAAGTTTGAACAAAATTCTGTGTTTTTTTTCAGTTATTATAGTTTTGGTAATGAAGGTGAATTGCCCTTTAAGATGTGAGTCTTACTTTTACCAAGGGACCTTTTATCTTATACTGTTACAATTACTTTTTCGCTTGTCTCAAAATTGTTACAAAAGTATCTTATCTGCTGCTGTGGTTGTTCTGGGCTCTATGCAAAAAGCCAATTAAGTTAGAAATTTTCATTCTTTTTAGGGCTGTTTAGTGCAGAGAAAAATGGGACTTTCCAGTACAAATGACAGCGGGTTGAGCTGTAAAAAGCGGAACTGTCCCTCTATAAAACGGGACAGTTGGGAGGTATGATGTTGGGCAACTGTTGCTCAGAGATGCCAACAGATATATTTTGATATAGCCGATCACCAGGCCTTGACTTGATTTTCTACAAGTGCCCCCAATTGTTCTTTTTCTGATCCACGCATTTTAGTTTGCCAGACTTCTTTACAATTTACCAAGCCACCCACGGATCTTTACTACCCGCGTTTTGCATTTTCTCTTCAGTTGTTTTATAAAGCATCTTCTTACATCATGTTCCTCTCTGTTACCTTATCGTCCCTCATCACAATGTCATCCTATGTATCCTATATGCCTTAAGTTCCACACAGTGCCTTCTCTGTATAGATTCCATAGTGAGCATTGTAAGTTTATCAATAGAACCTTGTGCAAGCCATGACCAACTGGGGACTCGATTGGTGGCAAGATGTAGAGAGAAAGACATGCTGTGCCAGGCACATACTTGTAGAGTTGAACATTATAACGGCATGTTTTTTTTCAAGATTACTTATGCTGTAATTATACATTTTTATTGCCCTATTCAGATTTGGTGTTAGTATTTAAAGGAGAAGCAGACAGATTGTAACAAGATTTATTTTATTTCATTGCTCTATAACAACGGGGCTTGTTTTTCTGTAAAAGTTTGCTTTTTAATCTGTATATAAAGCTGTATATTTGAATTTAATAATTGCAGATTTAGGATTGACTGCAAAAACACATAATACATAACTACTGGTATTTATGAATCAATAGATTTAAAAAGATATTAAAAGAACTGTAAAAACATTGTTTACTGTTCTCTGACAACATTGTTTAATGGAATATTATAAACCTGTAAGTGAAGGGACCCAGCTCCAGCTAAACCAATGAGACCATAATGGCCCTGGTACCCTTTATCTCACATTAAAATGCACAGCTGCACAGTGGGATTAGCCGTTTTTAGCTTTTTTTTTTTTTTAGCAGTTTTTAGTTGAATTTTATATCTTTTCACTTATAGTTTTAAATTTCTCTTGCAGGAGGCGACCAGGCCTGAGGACTACAGTTCCTAGCAGACTGTGTGACACAAAAGGGCGGAAGTGACATCACTCCAGTACTTGCTGTCCCGCAGTGGAACCTCTGTCTCTGCACTTTGTGATGATTGTGGGTTTTCCTATTCTATAAAAAAAAAAAAATCTGTAAGTAAACAGTATTTTGAAACCCTTATGAATAATCCCATGTGGAGTGAAATTTTATTTTGGCTATTTGAAATGCAATATACAGGGGCCCCTTATCCAAACACTCATTATCCAGAATGCTCAGAATTTCAGGATGGACATCTCCCATAGATTCCATGTGAAGCAAATAATTTGGGTTCCTTTTTCTCGGATTTTCTGCCAGTTCTTCTAGAATCAGCAAATTATCCTGAGTTCAGCTGTTGAGTAAGAAATGGGGGGGACTGGGATTGCTTCCTCTGTAGATGACCCATGCACACACAAAATTGTGCAAGGCTTTTTATCAGACCGTATGTGGCCTGTGATTTCAGCCATGGGAGGGTCCACAACACCAAACTTATGCCAATGCCTGCTGGACTTTCTCCTTTAATTCAATCAATAGTATATATTTTTATTCTTTCACTGTTGTGGTGATATTTGTATATTTTTTTATTTAAAAATTATTTATGTCAACTACTGAGACATATTGACATTTTGAATTGATTAATATGGTATGAGTCCCTCCTTCAGATTAGACATTATCGATTTAACCATTTATTGGCTGGCCAGAATGATAGAATGCAAAATTGATTTTATATTGTTGAACCATAATTACAAACATATTTAAATTATTGCAAAACGGTTTTCAAGTATTTGTAGTGATCATATTTTAATAATGTTTGACTTGGTTTTTTATTTTTAAGTACATTTTTATACATTAATGAGCATAGCCACCTCTGTCATATTGAGGCTTGGCTAACCAAAAACCAGTGCAAAAAATAATTTGATAATTGGTTAAAAAAAACTTAGCTTAGCTGTTGTGCTTTGATAGCCGAGGATGAGCAGAGTATAAGCAGATGAGTATAAGCAGGATGAGCAGAGTATGAGCAGAGTGCTTTATTAGCAGGTTATGCAGCCATTAAACAGTAACATAAACTCTATCACTTTTAACCAGTACAGACGGTACCATGTATACACAGTATAAATCAAGTGCACAGTGACACCTACCGGCACCGTGCGCAAACACCACACATCCCCCCTATAGTAGGAAAGCGTTTGGATAAATGTAATATACAACAATTAAGAAACCATATGCATCTTAAAACAATATTATGCATTCTTCACATCACATAGTCCTTGGTCCATGCAGGTAGTTTTCTGATTCTCTCAGTATGCCTTATAGGTTCACTTTCTTCAGGCCTATTGCAGTTGGAATTGCAGTATAGAAACAGGTGAACCTGTATCAAGCATCAGGTTAATGGAGTGTCCCTTTTCAGCAGAAGCAATATTTACAGTTCATACATACTTGTCTGGAATAAATGTACCAGCTTTATCCACACTTTATACTGTAACATTTATAGTAGTGACTTCGTGAACATGTTTAGCAGAACTACGGCAGATTTAAGCAAAGTGGACTACCTTTCTGCATTCGCGGTACTGTACAGCTTTTGCGGGACATGTAGCATAATTTTCAGTGTGTTGTGTTAAACTACAGCAGAAGCAGTATTTTTTTGTATTTTCTGCAGGGTTTTGCAGTGAATCCCTTTCTGTAGCACTGTAGTTTGCCTGTGACTGTGCATTATTAGGCCACAGTACTGGATTCCCAATCTGTACATTCCCAGCAGTTCCCTGACTGAGAGTTTTAGCCTCTGCCACTGCTGTTTCAATTTGGCTAGCAACTGTAACAGCCTTTGCAAGGGTTAAATCCTGCTCCAGGAGCAGTCTCTCTCTAATGTGAGGTGATTTTGTTTTTTCCACTATTTGGTCTCTTAGCAGTTCATCTGTTGGATTCCCAAACTCACAGGTAACAAGCAGATCTCTCAAAGCTGCTAGAATTGTACTGTGGATTCACCATTACATTGTCCAAGTTGGCTAGTTTATATCTTTCAGCAACCACATTTACTCTTGGCATAAAAAAGTTCTTTATAGCAGTAAGATCCGTTTCATAAGTCTCATCAGGTACTGCTAATGTATAGAATATATGCTTTCCCTCTGCTCCCAGGCAGTGAATAAGCACACTTTCTAGCAGCAGAAATCTCCCCTTGGTCAGCAGCAATAATGTAATTTTCAAACATACAGATGCAAGCAGTAAAGGGTATGGTAGGCTCACCAGGGTTTGGGAGAAAAGCTGCAGGCTGATGCACATAGGGTTGCCACCTTTTCTTGAAAAAAATACCGGCCTTCCTATATATTTATCTTTTTTTCCTATTAATAACATTGGGATCAACCATCAAAAATAACGCCAGGTGACAACCCTAGCTGCACAGGGTCGGACTGGGGGGCCCAGGGCTCACCGGGGCTGAAGTCCAGGGCCCCCCTCCGGCCCACCCGCCCCCCTACTGCGATGCGCGCACGCTCGGGCATGCATACTCGGAGGTGCGATCAGTGTGCATGCGCTAACGGAGCCATGCACATTGATGGAAAAGCGCAGCTCTGAGCGCATGCGCAGATGGCGCTGCGCGGCGCCAGAAAAAAAAAACAATTTTTAAGATAATCCAGATATCAGGGGTCTGGCCCAGCGGGGGCCCAGGAGGGTTTTTTCCCGGTATCCCGCTGGGCCAGTCTGACCCTGCTGCTGCAGAGGTAGAAGAGACATCTTGTCGCTAATTTGTTGTGTTTTGATAGCCGAGGATAAACAGAGTATAACAGTGCTTTATTAGCAGGTTCATGCAGCCATTACAAAACAGACATGCATCTTACAAAAGTTGTATAATTTTATTTAAATTGGTCCTTATTCTACTGTCAGAATAGCTGTCAATACACTACTTTGGAAGCCAGATGGGTTTGTTCACATGCAAAATCTTACAGAAAGTTGCTGCACAGTCCAGTTTGACCAGCTGTACCAGGTATGGCATCCATATTCACCTTCCTTGAAACCTACTCTCTCTCTGATCAGTTTCTGCATTGCAAAATGTATTTGCCATTAAAAAGACAAATCTGATAATGCAGAATACAACTGCATAATTTAATACCTGTCTTCCGGTGACATCACTTTCTTCTTTATGATGTCACTGCATGGCTTATGTTTGAGTACATTTGTTGCAGGTCAGGTAGTGAGTTGGAATGTGTAGAGTGTGGTTCTATAGTTTGTTAAAATTAGGGATGCGCCAAATCCAGGATTTGGTTTGGTATTTGGCCAGGATTCATCCATTTTCAGTAGGATTTGTCCATTTTTAGTAGGATGCGGCCAAATCCTTGTGCCTGGCCAAAATGAATCCGAATCCTTAAAATCACGTGACTTATCGTCTCAAAACAAGGAAGCAAATTTTTTTTAGCCGTGTTCGAAGTGCCCAGCTCTCTTTTTTTACTCTCTCCCTCACAGGGCCGGATTTATATTGCGGCACCCCTAGGCCCACTTCCGTTTGTCGCCCCTGTCCTCTCCTCTTTTTTTTGTACAAATTTTCATTATCGGGACTGGAGCAATGGGGATTGGTGCATGGGAAGTTTAAAAAACAATTGTATCTCCTACACATCCCCAGTGTTTTTGAACCATTGTGGGTGTGGTTGGGCAGCATGCCGCCCCCTAAAATCTTGCTGCCCTTTCCACAAATCCGGGCCTGCTTTCTCACTGATTTGCATATGCAAATTAGGGTTTGGTGTTCAGCCGAATCTTTTGCAAAGGATTGGCTGAATCCAAAATAGTGGATTTGGTGCATGCCTAGTCAAAATTATGAAACAACATGGGGGGATGGGTTCAAAACAGTTGTGGGATTTTAGTTACATTTGAGCAGAAATAAATATAATGGAAAAATACATATAAGAAGTAGGGTTGCCACCAGGCTGGTATTTCACCGGTCTGGCTGGTAAAAGTGACTGTTATTAATAGGGAAAAAAGAAAAATATATAGGAAGGCCAGTATTTTATTTTTAATAGGGAAAAAAGAAAAATATTTATGAAGGCAGGTATTTTTTCAGAAAGTTTAACAAATAATGCCTTTCAAAATGATCTCTCATTGCTTGTTCTCTGTGACTAACTTCTAGTTATATACTCTAGGGCTCCTTATAGTAACTCTAGGGCTCCTTATAGTAGCTCCTTATAGTAGCTCTAGGGCTCCTTATAGTAACTCTAGGGCTCCTTATAGTAGCTCCTTATAGTAGCTCTAGGGCTCCTTATAGTAACTCTAGGGCTCCTTATAGTAGCTCTAGGGCTATATGAATCGTGGCCATTAATAAGGGCAGGTATGGTGTTTGCAACAAGCACAGTATGCCCCTTGCATGTTAATTTAGTACAGTGCCCTGCAGAGTCAAAAGGAAATTGCGTTGATACTTATGGAATCTCATTGTCTATGAATGATCTGTGTACATCATCACATAGCGGTGTTCTCTGGTGTGTGGTGGGAAGTGTATGGATAGCCTGTGCTGATATACATAATAGCTACGTCATGTGGAGATTCAGCCATCTTGTTCTGTATACAGGTCCCATCTTGGAGACATTAGCTGAGGGAAATGTAGCTGGGTGAGGCAATGCAGTTGATGCTCAGTTTTATTTAAGGATACACGTGATAGTTTATTGTTATGCAAAGCTGACTCCCTGGTGTATATGACGAGCCTTGCTCTATATGAAAGAGGCGCAGGCAGCCGAGAGGAAATGGTGAGAGGGCCAGGCAGTCAGAACTGTGCTGTTCCTGTAAGAGCTGCAGCAGAGGAAGGGAGGGAGGAGGAAGAGTGGAGGGGTTGTGCTGAGGGATGGGAGAAATTGAAGGGGGAGGTGAGTTATCAGGTGGTGGTCGCTGGTGCTTTTGACTTGACAGATGGGGGCTTGTTGTTTCTCTCTGGCCACCCCCACCTTTGTCTTGGGTTGGTCTACATCGTATTGTGATTATTTTCCACGCATTGGTGCGGTCCTCCTCACTCTACTACAGACCGGTGCGCCTTCTCTTCTGTAAGAAGCTGAGGAGTTAGCTGGTTGCCATGACAAGGGACCTGGTCATGTGATCAGGATGCTGCTCCAGGGTGTTTTGACGTCAAGCTGTAGACTGAGCGAGTGAAAGAGAGAGAGAGAGAGAGAAGGATCCGTGGCACAGCAGCAGCAGTAGAAGCAGCAACAGCAGCAGCAGGAGGGACTGAGCCTGCCCGCAGCACGTACGCACACCCAGCCGCTGCTCTCCATCCATTCTCCCACTGACTCTGCTCGGAACCTGGACAGCTCCAATGCCGGGTCCGACCCAAGCGCTGTCCCCAAATGGAGAAAATAACAACGACATCATTCACGATAACGGGACTATCATCCCTTTCCGAAAGCACACGGTGCGGGGGGAACGTTCCTACAGGTAATGGGACAGGCGGCGGGCGTTCTTGCTTCCTAATGCAATGAAGCTGCAGACTGGGGATGTTGTCATGTGCTCCATCTGTTGTGCAGCCACCAGCACCCCCATTGGAGCAGGGAAGGAGGGCTGCAGCTGGGCATAACTAGATGCTACTGGGCCCCACAGCACATTTATTTTAGGGCCCCCAGCATATCCAGAGATTGCCCTGCTTTACCAATAAATGTTGAAATGGCTAATTATTTGGCCCTCATGGGCCCCCTATACATCCAGGCCCCCCTATACAGCCGCAGGGTCTGCTTCGTATATAGTTGCACCCATGTACACTGCCTTTCACATTAACCCCTTCAGTGCTGTGCCCTTGCCTGTCTTCTCATTCTCCTTTCATTTGGGCAGGGGAATGCTGGGAGCCTATTGACCCTTCAGACATGAACATCATTTTTTTGGTACAAGAAAAACGAATTCTACTAAATATAGGTCACTCTGCATGATTGAAATGCATGTTTGTGCTGCAATATATAGCAAAGCAGGCCTCCCTAAGGGAATGCTCTACTGAGCAGTGAGACTACTCTCTTCTGTCTCCACTCTCACCAAGCACCTTTTTATCAGACTGCCCTTGTCCAAGCAGGGGAGGGTTTTCTCATTGAAAAGCAATGGGTGGCTTCTTACACTCAGAAGGGAAAAAGCAGAGAATATGCTCCCTTGAACAAGATCTGTATGTTAGGGGACAGCCATTAAGTGCATGAGATGCATGGGTGCTTCAGAGCATTCCGTTCATAAAAAATTCTCATTTTTTGCGGGAATTTTAGTTTAAACATTGTTTGAAAAAACACCACAAGAGTCATTCTTTTTGTCCTACAGAAGCTCACACACCATGAAGCCCAAATGTGTTTTTGCAGAGCCATCAGCATTCAGATGGCAGCCTTTATTTCAGGAGGGAAGGGCAGGAATGTGAAGTGAGAGCTTGCTTGTTTGGCTGCATGGAGCCATTGCTTTCTTTGGCTGACAGACAACAGAAAAAAAGGAAGGAAATGGCAGTGGGGAGAGACAGCCTACGCTCCCTGGGTGAAGATGAAGCCTGCATGCTGTGTAAATCAGCAGATTGGCTTTGCAAGGGCCACGCTTGTCCATTGGTGGAAGCCTAGTTTGCACAGGTCACAGGGTCAGGTCTGCCGTTAACTCCTTCTACCTCTGGGGTCCTTTAAGTGCACTTTATGGGCCATCTGTTTTATTTTGAAGCATAATGGCTGTCTGCACACCTGCATGAAAAGAGATGCATGATTCTCATATGCGGCAGTTTCATCACACATGATTGATTCCATGTTTTATGTGTTTAGATATGATGGCGTTGGGTGACGTGAAAAGAGGCTTTGGCTCTTGATTAATAATTAAAAGCAAATGCAGAATATGAATTGTTATGAAGTAACTGTTTCTTGGTACGTTCAAGGTGACATTCACAATTATGTGTGTTTATATTAGAATCATCACTATATAGTATCCTGTTTATAATTATATATATATAATTATATCCCTGTGTATACAAGTGCATTAGCAACCCGTAGGTAACAAGGTTCTGCTGTGAACAGAACATTTCCATGTTTCCAGAGCTGAGATCTATATTTGCAGGATTCCTGCAGTAGTAGAGCCATTAGTGTATTGTGGCTTTGACATTTATTTGTATTTCTGCTCCTGAAAAAAATGGCCTGCTGCTTTGGGGGGGCTGCTGGAAGTCTGCTGTTAATATGTACTGTTTGCTGGTGACATATTGGTCACATCAAGGTGAGCCCATTATTGGGAACTGGAATCTCAGAGGGGTCGGAAGAGGCGTCGTCTTATGTCGCTGCCGCAGGCCTTGTTTTGATTAGCAGCTTGAAGCATGCATTTGCATATTTTTAGATAGTTGCACAGTAATTAGAGTGGATAAAATTAGGCATTATATTGGAGTGTAAGTATGTGTTCAACAAACCAGACAGGACTGAAAGTTTAAAGGCTGATTAGATTGTAAGGTCATACTGTATAGACAAGGCCGACCCTATATATCCCAGTTTGCATTCAGATGTCACCATTTGTTATTTTTTAAGCATAATACACTTCATTTAGACTTGCTTTGGCTGAAACAAGTGTTTCACATTCCTGGGCCTAATGCCAGGATTGTATTGTCACCTCCTCAGGTATTTATTGTACAGTCTGTGATTTCATTTTAATTTACAATGTACACTGCATACCAGTTTTTGTGCCACCGCTCCTGCAACCCCCTCCTTCCCATACCACACACCAGGCATATTGTTTGCAGTACCAGCATGCAGTACAATACACCTTTGTATGGAATTAAAGTAGATGTGCCAAGAGCAGGCATATGACGCTACCTTATTACTAAGTTTCATATGTGGCAGAACTACAGCTCGATATTTCAGGGTAGCTGCAGGAATGTGGGAACGAAAGCACTTTCCATATGACAAAACAGTTAATTTTTCTTTTTGTATGTAGATGGCATGAAACCTGCTGCTGGCTAGACAGCTTGATATACAAATATCACCACAAAACTAAGCCCAGCAATCCAATGTTTTTACGTGCATATTTGCTTTCTCAGTTCTTGGCAGGGAGGAAGATATTCCAAAAGTGCCTTTCTCCACTATGTTCCTATATATAACACTGCGCTTGGCTTGCTTTCATAAACTCATTGTATAATAAGCTCTTTTGTTAGACAGCGGACAGTCTTTGCTTCTTTTCAACAATTAATCTTAATCGGATGCTGTGTAGTCTCTCCCATAAGTGGCACATTCACCATCATTGTCTAGTATAACTGGAAGGCATTGGGCTGCAACAAGTGAATACAGATTTCTGTTTACATATGTACATATAGTGTAGGACATGTAGTGACACTAACAGATCTGCTTTCTCATAGCATTCTAGAATTCAGTGTGATTTCACATTCAACATAATGCTTAAAGGAAAACTATACCCCGAAAATGAATTTTTGAGCAACAGATAGTTTATATCAAATTAAGTGGCATATTAAAGAATCTTACCTACCTGGTATACGTATATTTAAGTAAATATTGCCCTTTTACATCGTGATGGTCTGTGTGTTGCCTCAGAGATCACCTGACCAGAAATATTTAAACTCTAACTGTAACAGGAAGAAGTGTGGAAGCAAAAGACACAACTCTGTCTGTTAATTGGCTCATGTGACCTAACTTTATTGTTTGTTTGGTATGTTTGTGTGCACCGTTGGATCCTAGGATCCCAGGAGGCTGTCCTTATTTTTTAAAATGGCAATTTTCTATTTATGATTACCCACTGGCACATGCTACTAAAAAAGTATATTATTATGAAAATGGTTTATTTACATGAAGCAGGGTTTTACATAAGAGTTGTTTTATACAATATCTTTTTATAGAGACCTACATTTTACGGGGGTTGCAGTCAATTAGCAAGAGGGATGGAAAAGAATCTTGTATTTCACACAGTTTTTTTTAAATTTGAGTTAATCTTGTGTAGCATATGGGTGTCATATTGGGAGCAGTTAAGACTAATAACATAATATATGTCTGCATTGTCTACTGATGTCAGTCGAGTGGGCTACTAAAAACCACATTAGATTAGGTGTGATGAGTCAATCACCCATTGTACAGAGCTACAGTTTACCTCCTGTGGTACATCCCCCAGCTCTGTGCAAACAAAATGTTTAACCCATTGCTCTCTTCCTATCCCTTGTAGCTAGCTCTTTATGTACATCTTTAACAATGGGGTAGCACTTCTGTGTTTACCACCTGCCCATAACATGTCATTGACCGTAACATGTCATTGCAGGTCAGGCTGTGGCTTTGGCTTCTGAATTTTAGCCTCAGGCATCCTACTAATGAATGTTTTAAAAACTTAGTGTAATTGAAAAACACAGTATGAGATTTAGGGTAAGGACACACGAGACGATTTGTCGCCAGCATTTTTAAAAAGCAAATCGCGGCAACAAGGCGATCGTCTTTTTCGAACAGGCGATTCCCAGCAACAATTGGCACAGAGCGATTTGTATCCCATTGCTCTGTGCGGTACGTGCTCCTGTCCGTATCAAAAAAGTGCTTCAAAAAAGGCATTTTCGAGCGTGTTTTCGTCCGAGTGTTTGTTTGGCGTGTTGTCTCGGCGTCTCTCCTCGAGCGTTTGTGCTTCCCTCTGTAACCTAGCGTCTTTGTATTCCTGCGTCTTTACGTTCTTGCGTCATTGCGCAGTGTAATTTGAATACAATCGCTGCTACTTATCTGTATGTGTGTACGTGTCTAGGAGATTTCAGTGCTTTTCTAAGTACATGCTATTTCTGATGAATCGCTCGGAAAAGGGTCTCAGTGCGTTTTGGAGCTACAGGCGATTCACAAACGCGCTGTGTGCACAGTAGCTGGCGATTTTCATATGGTTTTGTGCTGAGACAAAACGAGCGACATGTCGCCGCGATTTGCTTTTTAAAAACGCTGGCGACAAATCGTCTCGTGTGTCCTTACCCTTAAGGTTTGGGGATCCACTTTGATGTGGAATGAAAGTGCCTGGCTTTGCAGGTTTCATCAAGTGTCTTTTTTAGTAAATGGTCAGCTCCAGTGTGTTTCTAATACCCCATTAAAAGGTGCCCATATATGCACCAATAATATTGAATGAAAAATTTGTGCTGAATCGTCACAAACAGGTAGAATTCTGTCTTTTCTACCTATGTGTCTGACGGTTCAGTTCTACATGTGTGTATTGAAACAAACAATCTTTCCTGGAAAGATCTTTTCCAGGAGAGATTGTAATAGTAAGCTCTATGGCCACCTTAAAAAAGTTTCTCTTGGCAAATAAGTGCACTATGCTAAATGCACACTGTTTCAAGGCCAAAACTACATTGTTATTTGACACATTACTGAAATTAATAAATGAATAGAGCACAGTTTTCTACTTCTGTGCATGTTTTCTTGTTAGGTATACGTTGCAAAGGGCTGCATAAAACGTGTATAAAGTTGAAATTGTAATGAATTTACACTATTCCCTTCAGCAGAATGTCCACAATGCTAGGAATTTTCATTTCATTTTGGTTGTGAAATTGCTGTTCTAGCAGGTTTATGACCCAAGGGTTAGATGTCAGACCTGCAGGTCTGTTGTTGCACTGCAGCTGCCTGCTCCACCGCTGCTTCACTGAGAACTTGTGTTGCAACAACAGCTGGAGACACTCACTATACAGGTGTCAAACCATTGGTCAGTAGCAAAAATGTACCTAAATGAATTGCAAAGGGCTAGTTTACACTGCCATTTATACTGCGGCTCTATGTAATGGAGATATTTGGAGCATCTGAACCTTTTTTTAATGGGGGTACTTTATTATAATACACAAGTGACATCACTAACCTCCGAATGACATCACTAAACTCAGATTATAACTGATGACATCACTAAGCACCGTTTATAAGGATATAATTTACAGGATATTCATGGCTCTTGTGTATTATATAACAAATATTTGACTTCAAACAGAATCATTTACCCCGGGAGCATGCATATATTTAGGATTTAAGAAAATGCAAAATCTGAAGCCTTTTAAATAATGACGTTAACCCTGTTGAAACCCACTCAGTTATGTAGACGATAAAAAATCTCCATCTCTAGTGTTAAAGGTTAGGAATGAAAAACACATGTTTTTTCCTAATTAACACAAGATGAGGAGGCATTTCACAATGTTAGCAAGGACAAAATGAGCCATACATATTATGATTGGTTGTTTTATATCTCGCCACATGTGGGATTGGCCTATTCTGAGTTTAGCACTTTGCTCTGATAGACAGAGCTAAACATGTTTATACTATTCTCTTAATAGCAGTGTGCACATTGAGTCTATAGTGTAAGTAGCCACAAGTGTGACCAGTAAAATAAAAATGGGAAGCATCTGCAATCCATTCTGATCTGAAACACACATACAGATTTGTTCTTTTTTGCTTTCTTTACTGGGGCCATAGGGACCAGATCTGTTTACAGAGCATGTCCCATCCTGCTCATTAAACAGGCCTGTTCTCCCCACCAACATGTTTTAAAGTGTGAATTAATAGATTTTTTTTCAAGAGGCCATGCCTCGTACGTGGACTTTTTATGTATAGGTCAGAAGTTCCTTGAAAACTATTTGGCTTGGAGACAAAAATGACTATTTAACCAGATCAAGAGCACATAGCAAATATTTCCTTCCGTACAGCCAGATTAATTGGCCTTGCTAGTGTTGTGCAGATGTAATAGGAACCCAAAACTGTAAACTCCACTTGGGCAGGGCCTGCAGAACAATCTCTGAATAAGCATATGGTTGCAGTATAAATTAAAGGCTAATTAGTTACCTACTCACCTTTTTTTTTTTACCTGTGTACCCCCTTTAAAGTGTGCTACATCTACATCCCCATCCCCTCCCATCACAAACCTTCCATTTTATTTGTGTGCAGAAGAATTAGTGAGCCCTCTGACCTTACAAGAGGGGGTGATGTTTTACACTGTAGCTGGTTGTTAGGAGTCCTAGGGAAAATATTGTATTAAAGGAAAAGTAACACCAAAAAATTAAAGTGTATCAAAGTAATGAAAATCTAATGTACTGTTGCTTTGCACTGGTAAAACTGGCATGTTTGCTTCAGAAAGACTACTATTGTTTATATAAACAAGCAGCTGTGTAGCCATGAGGGCAGCCATTCAAACTGCTCTTTGTTCTGTGGTTTTCTCCACCTGGTGCCAGGTATATAAAACCATCCACAAAAGTCTGTCATCATGGCTGCCTGTTCATATAGTGAACATTGTACCCCCTGTTGTAAAATGTTGTTTTTACAACAGGCAGTACATTATATATTATAATACACTACTGTCATTGAGTCATGACCGAGATTACATCACTAAGCACCTTTTATAACTGATGACTAAACTAAACACAATTTATATAGTGAATTATGTACCCCTGTTTTAAGTTAGAAGTATATTAGAAGTCACCAAAGTTAACTCCCGCTGTCCTCATAATTTACACCAGGGGGGACAATAGTTTTATGATACACAATTTTCAGTGGGTTGTGGGACACAAATGACATCACAATAATGTATGACATCACTAATGATTGTTGATACGGATGTATTTGACAGGATAACCATGGCACCCATATATTTAGGGGAGATTTGCCATCCACAATAAATTTGCAATACTGTTCGCAACAAATCTCCCAAAGATTCTTCTCCACCTGCAATAATTGAAATCGCTGGTGGCTGCCCTGAAGGTTTCCCACGAAGAGGGAAAAATGAAGAGGCATATAGGTTTTGCCATAAGCAATTTCAATTCTTTCCCGTAGACTTGTCGCCAGCAGTAGCACAAATTTATCATGGGCAACAAATCTCCCTGTTGGCCATTGTCTTTAGTGTTTAAACGTTCGTTTTGTTTGTGAGCCTGTGTTGGGTTGAGGAAGGTAATGGATACCAGGAGAAAGGACACCTATAGCATAACTAAAACCCCCTCCTAATCTTGAAGTCAGTTATGAATAATATATGGTGCTGGTTTCACAGTGGGCTAAAAATAAATATTATCTTTAAAAATTAAAGCTAAAAGTGTAACCTGTTGGTCTTTCGTTTATTTAAGTGGAGACTTCTGCAGACATCAGAATTCAGACTGTTGATTGGTCAGCTATATAACTCTTTATAAGCCTCTGCTAAGCTAAGGCTAAGCTGCTGTGGATAATGTGTCCTGCAGATCCCATGATATTATTGCTGGAGATACTCATATGAAGATTTTTATAGAAAAGGAGATTCAGTCTTTCTCTTTGTTGCTATGGATACAGCTGAACTGCCTTGCCAGTTCTCCTACTGCAAAAAAAATACTCATTCAGACACTATTTGTGGATATTTGTTTGTATCCGATTGTTAAATATATGGAACCATACAATTTACCACGGGGCCCATGTAAATTATTTGCTGTGCCGATGCATGAGATAAGAGATGGATGTGTGCCTCCATAGTTTGCTCCCCTGCCTGTAGTTAATCATTTTGCTCTGATGATGTGTGCAAAACATATTTGGCAACTCACAATTGCATACAGGGGATCTTGTATGAACACTGGGCACATTTGCTTCTGGGCAGTAACTCGTCTTGTGGCAGCCAATCAAAGGTTTGCTCTCATTGTTCAACCTGCAGATGACAGCCACTGATTGGTTGCTTTGGGTTACTGCACATTGCATGTGTGTTGACTTTGATTAGTTTATAATCACCCTATTGATTGTTACAGTGTTTGTTGTGTATATATATATATATATGTATATATATATATATATATATATATAC
>CM044441.1:115047906-115069183 GCA_024363595.1 Xenopus borealis
AGTCTGCACCTGAATTACTGAGCTTCCAGACTCAAACACCAGAGACACCAACATTCAACTGTAATCTTAGATTTTTGGAAAAACTATAAAGAATGGAAAGTACAGGTATAAGACCTATTACCCAGAATGCTTGGGACCCAGAGTCTTCCAGATAGCAGATCTTTTCATAATTTGGATCTTTATACTTTGTTTACTAGAAAATTATGTAAACATTTAAAAAAAGAAGTCTGGTTTTGCTTCAATAAGGATTTATTATATCTTAGTTCGGAACAAGTAAAAGTTACTGTTTTATTATTACAGAGAAAAAGGAAATACTTTGTACAAATTTGGATTATTTGAATAAAATGGAGTCTATGGGACATGACCATTCCGTAATTTGGAGCTTTCTGGATAGCAGTTTTCTGGATAAAGGATCCCATACCATAATTAAAAAAAAAACGTTATTTCTGGGGAACAATCTGAAAACATTTGAACTGAAAAAAGATGTTTGGGAGGTGAACAACCCAATTTTACAGATGCCCATGGAGACAACAACAGTAACAATTTGTAAGTGTTTGGAAAGAACAGTGAGCTGTAATAACTGTCCTTCATATTAGGCATGAGCTGTAGTTTGTTAAATAGTGTGCTGTCATACTCCGTACCCTATAACTAATGCCTGCTTCGTGGCATCTCATGAACCAGCGTGGTTAGCAGACATTGCTGATCTGACTGAGTACCTTTTTAAGTAATGCAGAACGGGACCTGTTATCCATTAACTATACCCCATAGCCTTCTTTTGCCTTCAATAATGATTGGTTATATATAAGGTTGCCACCTTTTCCAAAAAAAAATACAGGCCTTCCTATATATTTATCTTTTTTTCCTATTAATAACATTAGGATCAAACATCAAAAATACCGGCCGGCCGGTAAAATACCAGCCAGGTGGCAACCCTAGTTATATATAAGCTGGGATCTAGTACAAGGTACTGTTTTATTATTACAGAGAAAAAGGAAATATGTTTTGAATAAAAATTATTTGAATAAAATGGAGTCTGTGGGAGACAGCCTTCCGGGAGCTTTCTGGATATCGGGTTTCCAGATAATCTCATACCTGTACCAAGACTGATTTGCCATGCATGCAGGGAACACCAGTAGCTTTTTGGCATCCACTGCATTTTATACAGTAAATACACTACCCAGTATGACAGACACTACTTTCATTACCTGGCGAGGCAATTTGGAGCAATTTCAAAAAGCGCGCCGCTCCGTGTGGATACGCGCCGGCGTTTTCAAGCAACGCCGGTGCGCTTTCTTACTTGGCTATTCGGGGAGGTTCGGGGGCTACAACTCGCGGCGAGAAGTCACCAGGAGACAAAATGCCCCCGAATCTCCCCGTCTGGCCTAGCCCTTAGATGATAAACATTTAGGAAAATAATGTCATTCCAATAAACGCTACAGAACAGCAACAGCATGAAGAAGACACATGTAATTTAACTGATGTTGAAAAGTGGTGATATTTTTCCATAATATTTAAGTGATTTCTAGCTTCCTCCCTAAACTAGCAGATGGCTGTAATACCTCCCAACCTGCTTTTAGAACCTGAGCAGGTTTAATGTGGAGCAGCTTTTGTTGAAACGTAGTTTTCTTACTAAATCATATGTGCAGTGGCGGAACTAGAGTGCACCAGGCCCCCATGCAAAAAAGCCTTCAGAGGGGCTCGGTGTACTTCGATCCTGATCCTTCTACCCACTTCCCATCCCGCCTCCACCCTAACCACATCCCCCCTCTGGCCCGCCCTTGTCCCGCCCAACTCCACCCAAATCCTAACCCGACCCACTCCAACTCGACTTGCTTCCCCCTTCCTCGCCAGTAAGAGAGAGCGGCTGGAGAAGAGGGTTTTTTTTATTAGCTATAGAGGAAGCAGACCCCACGGTCTGGGCCCACCTGTTCCCTGGGACCCCCTGCAACTGTGGGGTCTGCTTCCTCTATAGTTATGCCACTGCATATGTGCATATGACTCAGTGTGCGTGCACAGAATTTTGGATATTTGCATTTAGAAATATTAAGGGGAGCTGGAGTATTGCTTTGTTGTACTGATGTACAATTAATGCTGATTATTATTGGACAGATCTGTGTATAGATCTGTGAGAGAAATTGACCAATTAATGGAGTGGTTCATCTGAGGTAACATCTAGTATGCTATAAAATGGCTAATTCTAATCAGCTTTTCAATTGGGCTTTATTTTTTATAGTTTTTTTTTTATTTATTTGGCTTCTTCTGACTCTTTCCAGCTTTCAAAGAAAGGGTCACTGACCCCATCTAAAAAAAACTAATTTTCTGTAAGGCTACACATTTCTGATGTATTACTTATTATTAATCATCTTTCTACATCATACTAAATGTTAATTTAGAGTTTAACAATCCCTCTGTATGTCTACATTGGGACACTTTTTCTGCATCAAGACACAAGCACATTCTTTTTATCACCACAAAAAACTGTTTTGTTGCTGATGTTTGTGGAGCATCTTCGGACCTACCTGTGCCTAGGAAACAACCCAGAAGCTCCTATACATACAACATACAACATATGAGCAATGTGCAGAGTCTTGTTCAGGAGCCCTTAAAATCTTAAGGCTATTTAATTTATAAAACTGAGCAGTAACACCTGGCAACCAATCAAACACTTGCATTCATTGTTAAACCGGCAGCTGGCTGAAAAAAGCCAATCACTGATTGGTTGCTACAGGTTACTGCCCATGGGCAAATTTGCCCAGTGTTTATAAATGAGCCCCACTCTTATCTGTTGGTGAGAATATGTTAATACTGGGCAGTAAGTGTTCATGAAACCTGCTATGTGTGTGTGCACAGTGATGGACATGTCCATGAGTTGAGCAACTCTGTAAAATAGGCTTCTACTGAAAGGATAACCATTTATACTGGATTAACTAGTAAGTCTAGGAGTAGAAGTTTTATAGGCATTTTGCTGCTGAGACTTCCAGTGTGTTAACTGGCCTTGTGCCTGCTGGCCTTAGTCATGTGTACACGCAGCCCATAAGAAAGCATAGCCTTCAAGAGCAATTATATTGCCACTCCCAGGTCTTAATGTAGTCACAGCAGCAGAGTGGTCTCTTCCAGCGTTCCAGCTGCTGTTGTACTGTGCTGGATGTGTTCTACTTGTGAGTAAGTATCTGAGCATCAGACCCCCATTATTATTCATTCATCATCAATGTGCTGATTCCTTCTGGGCCCAACAAGAATAGGATTTTTTTCACTGACTGTAAATCTTACAAAAAAGGCAGTTTAGAAAAACAGCATGCTTGTGTCATTAAAGCAGAATAAACTCAATTTATATTTTGGGTTTACTTTCGCTTTGTGTTATTGTCAGCAGTGCTTATACAGAACGTATTTGCAGGTGGGAGTGTCAAAAAAAAATATGAAAATTCTACCATGTAAAAGGAAAAGCCAAGCAAACATTCCATTTACCAAGAGAATTTGATCAGCGGGTGATACTTCATTAAAGCCTCTGGAAGATTTTTTAAATTCCTTGGCATAGAAAGCAACATGGCAGCTTCTATTCCTACTAATAAAAAAAAAAATCAGTCCTGCAGCACAATAGGAATTTGATAAGAAGAGCCATCTGGCAATGCAGGAAGACTGGGGTCGACTTGTGATGTTTTATTTAAAGGAGAATTCTACCCTACAGTTAACAAAAACCCTACCCCCATCCCCGCCAAGATCCCCCTTCCTCCTCCTCCAGCCTAAGTGATACCCCAGGCAAATGCCCCTAAAGGTGGCCATAGACAGAGAGATCCACTCGTTTGGCGATATCGCCCTAGGGCCCAATGATTGGATCAGAACATAGGTGATACGGGCGGTCGGATCACGGGACCACATACACGCAGAGATGCCCTGCGATCCAACTAGATTTTTAACCTGACCGATCGGTAACCAATGGGTCAAAAAAATATTATTTATGCCTTATGAGTATAGGGGGACATTTAAGCAGATTAGAATCACAAACCCAGTGTACTGATATTTGGCTGGAACCCTCTATGACACGTCTGATGTAAAGTCGTTTTGATATAAAACACACATCAGTGTTGGCAAGTTACTACTTCCCCCACGGATTTAATTAAAGGAGACTTTCAATGAACCCACTGAATATTTCTGTGAACATTATCATATTCTTTTGATCTTTGCTGCTTATAGATGCAGCTGCATTTTCCTTTGATTGTTCTGGGGCCGTCTGTTAATAGTTATGTGCAATAGTGACCTGTAAGCTTCCCATCCCGGCTGTGTGTTCCACCATTACAAGAAGACCAGGGTATGTCGGGGTGCAGTGTGACGTTCATGCTGCTGGCAGAAAAACATGATTGTCACAGCCTCCCCTTGACATTGCCAAGCCTGTGTGATTTAATGCTGCTTCTGCAGTTTGGAAGGGGTTCCCCCAAGTCAAGAAACAAGTGCTAAAGTAGTAATTTGTACTGAAATTCTTCCATTCCCTAGAGAGTCCTTTATCACTTTTGGAATTCGAGCATACAAAGGCCCAATTGAGTACAAAAGGGAAGTATTTCTCCCATGGGTATGGACCCAACATGATGGCAGATCCACACACAAGCAACTTGAAGAAAGAACAGAAGGTTTGCCGTTCTCATGGGTTCTGAGTGTGTTGCACAGCTTTTCTCTGCAAGCAGCACAGATGTAAATCTTTAAAGGATTTGATTAATTTAAAAATAAAAATTGGTTAAATAGATAGGCTGTGCAAAATTAAAAATGTTTCCAATATAGTTAGTTAGCCAAAAATGTATGTATGTATAAATGCTGGAGACAGTGTCGGACTGGCCCACCAGAATACCAGGTGGGCCAAGGTGTCAGTGGGCCCTCATACTGCTAAACTTTTGGCCTATTTCATGTCCATTCCCTATTTCTATGAGAACAAAGAGGCTAAATAGATGGAATAATTGATTATAGTATGTAAAGAAAACAATCTAGGAGAATAGAGGTTGATTGAGGAGATGAAGACTATTAGTACTGAGAATGGCCCCCTGGTCTAAGGTTTTATGGTGGGCCCCTGGTCTAAGGTTTTTGGGTGGGCCCCTGGTGTCCCAGTCCGACACTGGCTGGAGAGACTGGATGTCTAACATAATAACCAGAACACTACTTCCTGTTTTGAAGCTCTCTTGGTTTTCACTGATTGGTTATCAGGCAGTAACCAATCAGTGACTTGAGGGGGGGGGCACATGGGTCATAACTGTTGCTTTTGAATCTGAGCTGAATGCTGAGGATCAGTTGTAAACTCACTGAAACTGTTATGTCCCATTTGGCCCCCCTTCAAGTCACTGACTAACTCAGAGTTAGAGCTGAAAAGCAGGAAGTAGTGTTCCAGCTATTATGCTAAACATCTGTCCACTCCCACCTTTAAGATCAGATTTTTGGCTAAATAACTATATTAGAAACATTTTATATTTTGCACATACAATATATTTACCCTGTTGTTATTTGTACGCCGAATTGATGCAAATGTAACGTTAGATCCGTCTTTATTCAGGTTAACAAAAGCTTGAAGTACCACTGTCAAACCACATATAAAAACTGTGGGATTAATGTTAAATTAGGAGATATCAATGAATTAGAGACTGATGCCTTCAGTGGAATGTTTGTGGGGAGCCCTTCCATTCAAGCTACTGGAGCAGTCACTCATTTTCATTTATGTACCGTTATCATGGAACTACAATATAGACTTTGGCTTTCTTGAAAATGACCAAACAGCAATATTAGATTTGTGTGGCACAAACTCAAATGATGTTTTTCTGCTAGTTACAGGTATTGATTGGCCAATCAGCTCTATCTGTGTGACACCTGGTTGTGACATAGAAGACCTACAGAAGAGTTCTAAAACAATTTAAAGACTAGGAGGTTACTCTTACAAGATTAATTCGGCTGAGACCCAATGACTTTTCTAAACAAAATGTATTAGTATATAGTGACAAGTTAATCATATTTTCTGTTATACATACAGTATAATACCCCAGCACCATGAATATTCTGTGACATATACAGTACCAGTTCTTGATAAAATCATGATTTCAGTTATTATCAGTGATTAGCAGTGTCACTTGCTGGACATAACATATTGAAAATGAAGTGTTTAAACAATAATGTTTAAATGATTTTAGCATGACAGTTATAAGTTGAAGTTAGTTAAGGGCACTGTGACCTGTATAATCTTGTCTGGCTGCCTGCCTTGTACCTTTATATGACCACAGAACTCCTCTAGGACCTCTAATATCTCTTTCTTTAATATGTCTGTCTGTGGAGACTTTGGTATTTTCCCTTTATAGTCTTGAATGGGCACTTATTTGTGTTGTTGGTTCAATTTGTGTTTTTAATTCATGGTTTGTGCATGCTTGTTAAAAACAATAGAGACCAAAATAACATTGTTGATATTACAATGTCGATAATACTATGAGCTTTTAGATGTAATTTTCATGGTGACTAAATCACAGCTAAGAAAATACCTCTATAGTTCTATTCCTTATAGGCACTGTGCCTTATTCCATTATATGGACAATGCCACTGTATGATGAAGAATCCATATTGGGGACCTCAGACACAATGCCCCATTGTTTTATAAGTGACAGACTTTAACTGGCCCATCTTAGTATGTTCCCTTTGGGAGATTTATATTTCACAAGGACAATGGGCAGAAACTAGCAAAGCTAATCACCTATATGCTGTGCAAGCAACACATGTTCTAAATATAAGGCAAGGTTATAGCTCATTGTATACATACTTGGAATAATAAGTACTGCTATGCTTTTAACCAAGACAGTGACCTTGGGTATTTCCAATAAGGAAAGCAGTAAGGAAATACTCTTTCTTCTGACTTCTTTTCAAGTTCCCCTGATATTTCCAGTATTTAGGTACAGTGGTGGGTATTGGCTGGCTTCATTTTGCAGAATGTTGTTGATTTTTTTTATGTAGCTGTCAAATAACTGGGCAAAAGACAACCAGTTTTATTTAAAAGTAGTTCTGTTAAAGCTATTGTAATATAGCACTGCTGGTAATTAGACATTAAGCTTGTTATACGTTGTAAAGTGTGTTTCCCTATTAAGATTCCATGCAGTCAACGGTGCTTTACACTATCCTGCCAGGTCAGCACTATAGTATTTGTCATTTTACATTCTTCAACATGTGTTTTACATTAGTATGAACAGAAGATGTTCTGCTCTTGTTGCAGAGTCCAGATGTTTCCAGTATGAATTCAGCATTGCACAGGTTTTACCTGTATTCTTATTAAATGATGTTCCCCAGCAATCAGATTGTGTGATGGGTGTTGTGCCTTGGCACTGCGACTTGCATGAGCCAGAGCCACACTCACGTTATGGTGATTCCAGCCACACCCTTGGAAAGGATTCTGCATTAACTGGGCAGTGTTTCCCCAGCTTTCCTTTTCAACAGTTGTAAAAAACCATATATAATGACATGAATGTTTTTTTTATTTTCTACTGTCACCAGACAAGTATGTTTGCTTCTGTGAAACATATTAGTATTTCTAAATATACCATTTCACTCACCAATAATATTTTACCCTGATTCATTATGGAAAAGTGACCTGGGTCCATTAGTTTGTCAGTAAGTGAAAATACGTCTGAAATAGGCTCTTCTTGCTCAGAAACAATGTCTGATGCAGAATACACTAGAGTCTGTTACATCCTGACGTCTTGTAAAGGATTCCTTAAAGGGATTCTGTCGTGAGTTTTACGATGTCGTTTTTATTTCTAAATTACACTGCAAATAATCCACTCTACAATATAATATGTAATCTCTACAATATAAAATGTAATGTAACTGAATGTGTCTCAGTGGGACCTGGATTTTACTATTGAGTGCTGTTCTTATATCTACCAGGCAGCTGTTATCTTGTGCTAGGAAGCTGTTATCTGGTTACCTTCCCGTTGTTCTGCTGATGGGCTGCTAAGGGAGGGGGTGATATCACGTCACATGACTGGGGGCAGCTGGGAAAATGACAATATGTTTAGCCCCATGTAAGATTTCAAAATTATATATATATATATATATATATATATTTATAAAAAGCTGTTTGCTCTTTTGAGAAACAGATTTTAGAGCAGAATTCTGATGGAGCAGCACTATTAATTGATACATTTTGAAAAACACATTTTTCCCATGACTATATCCCTTTAAACTAGACCACTGTGATGTTCCTTATCCAAGCCCGAGGAGACCCAAGGCCCCCTTTATAATGCACTGGTGGCAGGATTCCTTCATTTCAGATACAGGATGAAATAAATTTATTGCATGTATGATATGCAACATATTTTCTGATTTTGTTGTACCATGAGATCTAAGTTCCCGTCGGATTAACATGAACCCAATCTAAAGAATGCACACTGAAGTATTAGATGAGACCAGTGTTATGGTTCCTGTAAGTGTTCTGCTATATGGGCATTTAGGCCTGCTTCTGCCTCCAGCTGTGCTTCTTTACAGGGTTTTGGCAGAGGTTTTACATGTAGTCAGTACAAAGCTCCTTTTCATTTTGGAGGGAGGGGAGATGCAGAAGCTGAGTGTAGTACCTGCTGTGGGTAGAGCAAAGTTGTACTTGCAGTGCTTCGCTCATATTGGCACAACTATCCTTGCGTCTTGTTAAAGCCATTGTCTACGAAGGAAAGAGTAATACGTTTATGCAAGGAACAAACATTAAAGGGATTCAGTCATGATTTTTATGATGTATCTTTTATTTCTAAATTACACTGTTTACACTGAAAATAATTCACTCTACAATATAAAATGTCATTCCTATTTTGTTGTCAGGCTGCTGGGGGGGTATCGCTCCAACTTGCAGAACAGCAGTAAAGAGTGACTGAAGTTTATATATTCATGCAAATATGTGTGATTATCAGCTTTGCATTCGGGTTCTATAGCCAGTGGGTTACTTCCAAGCCACAGACAGTAGTAGCAGCTGCTGTAATGCTGCTCACTTATAATCAGCATGAATTCTCACTTGTAGATCATTTCCAGCTGTCACAGGCCAACCTGTTTACACGATTTGGGGCCAATTCCTACGGCTGCCAAAATCTGAAAAGCCGCTTGCCAGGGACACTTTGTTCCTAATCAGGTGCACCTAAACCCATCACATGTGGCTCATTCACACCAAGAGCTAAAAGTGGCGTTTCCTTCGTCCCTCAACATACTACAACCCTGCTGGGTTTTAAATAACAACTTTCACTACTTTTTAGCAATAAGGAGACCTAGAATAGAATATGGGCCAAGAATTGCATAAATAATTGTCATAGTAGTGGGCTTGCATGCATAATCATTTAATAAAACAGGGATATAAAAGTTCTGCTGGGTATATCTGTAGAACATTGCTCAGTCCAGGCATATTAAGGTCAGTGTTTTTACAAAACCAATGCAAGATATACAGCATACCTGTACTTATTTATAGACAGACCAGGATGAAATACCATATAGACTAAAACTCAGATTGACTGAGAAATTAATTTTGGCACATCTGACCTTTGCCTTGTATGGGTTCTTGTGAATAAAACAATGTCAGCCTTGAGTGAGGCATGTCACCAGTTGATAATTGATGAGAAAAGATGTTGCCATAATGCTTAGTGCTGAAATGCATGTTACAGGGCTTGCTATTTTTACAGAGAAATAAACAAAACATATACAGGTATGGGATCCGTTATCTGGAAATCTGTTGTCCAGAAAGTGGAAAGGCTGCCTTCCATAGACTCCATTTTATCCAAGTAATCCACATTTTTAAAACTGATTTCCTCTTTCTTTGTAGTAATAAAAAAGTACATTGTGCTCCAGACTGAGATATAATTAATCTTTATTGAAGGCAGAACCAGTCTATCGGGTTTATTTAATGTTAACATGATTTTCTAGTAGACTTAAGGTATGAATTTCCAAATTACAGAAAGATCCACTATCCGGAAAACCCCAGGTCCAGAGCATTCCGGATAACAGGTCCCATACCTATATTTGTCAGTAGCATATACTTTTTTAACTGCTACATTGTTGCATACCTCCTCTCAGTAACAATATATTCATTCTATCCTGATGCTGAATAGGCATCAAAGGACTTTTAAACGTATGCCTTATTTTCTTGTATTATTTCCCTTTAAACCCATAAGCCCTTTAGTTGTCTCCTATGGGCCACTAATAAGCTTTTCCTGTAATACATTTAGGGACTGATGTTATTCAGCTTCTGGCAGGAAAATACACAGTGCTATAAATGGAACAATAACAATGTCTGAAGTCAAGTCCTCAGAAATAATTCTGTTGCTGATATGGGCCAGATTATTTGGCTTCAAGTTTGTATGCTGTCCCCGTGTTTGTGCAAGCTTCCTCAGGGACATTATAGTGTAAGCTCCACTGGAGTAGGGATTGATGTGAATGATTCTTGATCTCAGTGAAAGCACCGTGGAATAAGTTATTGCTATGTAAATAACACTAAAGTTTGAGTGATTTAATATTCTCTGCACTGCGCTAAATCACATATGGAGTGTGCCTTGTGGGGGGGATGCTGGGTAAAACGTAGGGTTATTTTAATAGACATTTTTATTTAAAATGGAGAGTCATTTATTTTCCCATATTTAGAACTGCTTTAGAAATGTTTGTCTTTCTCTGAATATGTATAAAGCTTGAGATTCTTCATCCATACTATTGTTTCCTAAACTAGTGTGAATAGTGAAATACATTGTTTTATGGCTCTGCTACTGTATATGTTTTGTACATGTTATATTTTATATACAAATTATAGATATTTTGTTTAATGTAACGTTTGTCTTTGCAGTTGGGGAATGGCGGTCAACGTGTATTCGACATCGATAACCCAGGAGACTATGAGCAGACATGACATCATTGCTTGGGTCAATGACATTGTGTGCTTAAACTACACAAAGGTTGAGCAGCTCTGTTCAGGTAGGTTTATAAGTGTTTTGTGGCTTTTGTATTTATCTAGTCTAGCAAAACATATGGGAGTTGTTAGTCACACTTGAGTAATATTTATAGTAATAGATTGCAACATGCTTGTTTAATGCACATTAGTATGCCTTTTTGTACTGTCAATGCCCATTATATGCTCTTCACATGGATTCTTTTTTACATCTGCCTACCACTTAGAAAACATCTGTGTGCTTGAAATATGGGGTTCCATTAGACTTGCTTTAAGCTACCTATGTAAACATGCTTTTGCCCTTTATACAATCACATATTGATAAATTGGGTCTCAATATTACTTTCACAATAATATTCACTGTAGTGCGTTAGCTATTTGTTCTACAGTAAAAATATAGCTTCCTTTTGTCTTATGTGGCCATTTTCTTAGCTTAGCTAGTGCCCCCTCGTTGTTTACCATTGATACACCAGGGTTGGTGGGTTTGGACTGTAGAAAAATATTCTCTGTGCAGGGGTTATGATTGTTGGCAGGTTAAGGCTAAGAAAGTTATGGGCCATCTCCTAAACCCCATCTTGTAGAATATTACTGTAAGGTTCGGATTTTGTTCTATGTTTTGCACTGTAAGGCAGGGACTAACAAAACTCTCCGTGTGCCATAGGCATTAAAATGATACCCCTCAACAACATAGGTATTGCACAAAACAGCTCATATGTAAAACCCTGCTTCGTGTAAATAAACCATTTTCATAATAAAGTCAAAATAAGGTGTCACGCTATTAAGCTGTTTGAAGCCTTGGGTGCTTGATAAAGGGCTGGTATAGCTCGAAACATTGCCGTTTTTGCACAAATAAAAGACATTCTGATCAAAGACCAGAATTCTGCTGCAGTTGTTTACTGTATGTGGAATAAACCATTTTCATAATAATATACTTTTTTAGTAGTATGTGCCATTGGTAATCATAAATAGAAAACTGCCATTTTAACATAAGGGCCACCCCTCATGGCGCACACAAATAAAACATACATGTTAGGTCACATGAGCCAATTAACAGAATTAACAGAGTTCTGTCTTTTGCTTCCACACTTCTTCCTGTTAAAATTAAAGTAGTATTTCTGGTCAGTTGATCTCTGAGGCAGCACACAGACCATCACGATGTAAAAGGGCAATATTTACTTAAATATATGTATACCAGGTAGGTAAGATTCTTTATAGGATTCTACGTCACTTAATATGATGTAATCTGTTGCTTTAATATTCATTTTGGTGCGGGTATAGTTTTCCTTTAACTCAGGACCACCTTCTTACACAACTTGTTATATTATATTCCTTTATCACAACTTATAGTAATACAGACACAACACATTGCAGTTTGATTGTTACTATATGGGCCACCTTCTGACTTTGGAATTTGATATAATCCTCACAGTTGTTTTGCATTAATAACCCCGTGTGAAGCATAGTGCCTTTGTGCTACTCCTTCCTGAATGTAAATGTTAATAATGATCCCAGTGAGAGGAAGCTTAATCTTCGGTGATCTACTAACCCTGTTGATTAGTAATCATCTACATTGCACCTCCAGAACAGCACGTCTCTGAAAAGTAGAATATTGCAGGATTGAGATTATTGGCTAGTTGTAAATATGGTAGATAACAGATTCCTGGGAGAGGACACTACTGGTAATATAGTCCAGATGTCTGTCAATGTTTCTACTTCCATTGGCTCCCAAAAAAAGGACATTCTGCCCCAAGAATATGAACACACATGGGCGTAACTACCGGGGGTAATTCAGAGAGAACTCACGTGCACACTCAGGCCCTTCCGTGTCGATATCACTTGGTGCTAAAAATGCTTTTAGGGAGACGGCCCTCCCTGGAGAAGGTAGTTGCAACGATTAAAGCCAGCACACAAGTCAGATGCAAACCGGGGTCAAGCCCCTGGTGTGTTTATTGCGTGACGCAATAAACACACCAGGGGCTTGACCCCGGTTTGCATCTGACTTGTGTGCTGGCTTTAAACGTAACTACCGGGGGAGCAGGGGGTGCAACTGGGCCAGGGTCCGCACCCCCGCAGGGCCCCCCCAGCAGTCTCGCGCCGCTGCAGCCGGCTGGAATCGGCTGCAGCGGCGCGTCAATCACATGGCAATCACATGGACTGGGGGGGGGGGGGGCTGGCCGCACGGCCTGTACCAGGGCCCGCCCCCACCTAGTTCCGTTACTGTGAACACAATGCTAAACTGAACAGAGCATAGCCCCATCTTTTCCCTTTTTACCTTCATCGTTCCCCTTCATTTATTTATTTTTTTATCTTCACCGTGTTATGTTCTGTTGTCACTCCCATCAGAAAGCCAGGTTGTAAGGAGCAGAATCCAAAAATAAAGCCTTAAAGAAAAAACTTGTAAGACCAGCTCCCTAACGTGTGATCCTTGCTGTGCGCTAGCTAGGGTGAGGCAGAGAATGCTTGAGTTTGAATTCTGCACTCATGCAAGGGATGTCACAGATCTCAGTAAAACATGTGTTGTAAGAGATATGCGTGTTCTGTGCAGCAGTAGATCATGCTTGACATATGCAATAAAACTTCCAAACCCCACCACCAATCTGTCATTGCCCTATAAGTCTTCTGTTTTGAGGAATCTAAAAAACACCTTCAAACACACATAGAGTGACAGTGTAGGGGCTTACTCAGAAGTCACAGATGCACTCTTTAGGGAAGAGCCACACGAGCAGATTCGGAGAGATTAGTTTTCCAAAGTTTCCTCGTGAGGCAACTTTTGGAAAACAAAGCTCTCCAGTGCCATCTCTAGCCGCGGCAAGGCAGTTCTGGGGGATTAGTCGCCCTGAAGCAGAGGAGATTTGACGCCGGGCGACTAATCTCCCCAAATCTGCTTGTGTGTCTCTGCCCTTAGCGTAGGCATTTCCAAATATTCCAGAGAGTTACATCAATAATTTAGTTCCATAGGCTCACACATAAGGGGAAATATATTCTGTAAAGTATTACAGAAGTCATCAGCTTGTTATGTACCAAGTCTCTCCTGGGTAGTTTCATGGAAAATTCTTTACTGCTGTGTATAAGTTAAGATGAAGAGCCCCAGCGATTTAGGAAATTAATCCAGATATAAATTTCACATTGTGATTTGAAGGCAATACAGATCTCCACTGCCTCTCTACTTATTAATGGGAAATTGTTACATCCCTGTTGCGATGGGAACTGCAAACAGACTAACAACTTGCATCCTCCTGATGTATTCCTATTTATAAAGGGATGCCAAGAAGAAAAAAAACAATGTAAATGCTTTGTAAAATAAATGTCATACTTATAAAACTCCACTGTTGTTGTTAATGTGAGAAGTAACGTCATAGACTGTTATCATGGTAAGTAATCTGTTACTAAGAGCTTGTCTGTGTATTTATAAAGGTTGTTTTACAGCATGTGTTGTTTTATACTGCACCTCACCTCAATAAGTGATTTGTGCAGAACTGTATGAGGCGCTGACTAGGTGGAATTCACTGTTTACAGACACAACCATGGCAGAATATGCATCTGATCGCTATTATAAGCCTCTTAATTTTACTAACAATAACATTCACAGAGGACAAACATTTTTAGGAAAACCGGGACAAATTTTGGGTGTAAAATCCAGGAGAAGCACCCACTGAAGTGGAACTGTAAACGAAATGACATAAAGGGGGTTATTTAATAAAATGTTTTTTTCATATTTTATCAGAAACAAACTTGACCATACACTGGTCGATAAAAGCTGCCGACAGACAGAGTAGGCAGCTTATTGGCCCGTGTATGGTGCCCTCCAATGGGCTGCCCTGATCGATACTCGGCTGAAAGTCGGGCAGATGTTGATTGGGCAGGATTAAAAATCCTGTCGGGTCTCAGCTGCATCTGTACAGTGATCTGACCTAGGGGCCACGATCAGGTCAGCCCAAACTTCAAAGTGGTCATATCAGGGAGAGATCCGCTTATTTGGCAACATCGGCTAATGAGCGGATCTCTCAGTGCATTTCCCCCTTCTTACAGCTCTTATAAGAACCATCTTCTTACACCTCTTATACGTACCCCCTTCTTACAGCTCTTGCACATACCCCCTTCTTACAGCTCTTATACCCCCTTCTTATAGCTCTTATACCCCCTTCTTACAGCTCTTATACCCCATTCTTACAGCTCTTATAAGCACCCCCTTCTTACAGCTCTTATACATACCCCCTTCTTACAGCTGTTATACTCCCTTCTTATACATCCCCCCTTCTTACAACTCTTATACATACCCCTTTCTTATAGCTCTTATACATACCCCCTTCTTACAGCTCTTATACATACCCCCTTCTTACAGCTCTTATACATACCCCCTTCTTACAGCTCTTATAAGTACCCTTCTTATAGCTCTTATATGTACCCCTTCTTATAGCTCTTATATGTACCCCTTCTTATAGCTCTTATATGTACCCCCTTCTTACAGCTCTTATATGTACCCCTTCTTACAGCTCTTATATGTACCCCCTTCTTACAGCTCTTATATGTACCCCTTCTTAATGCTCTTATACATACCCTCTTCTTGCAGCTCTTATACGTACCTCCTTCTGCCCCCTGCCTCTCCAATTCCACTTCCTCACCACTCGCCAGAGTTAGAGAAGGTAGCAGAGGTATGTGGTTAAGGACCATGTGCCCCTGCACTGTTGCACTCTAGGCAAACTGAACCACTAATGCTCCCCAAAACACTTATAATGGTACAGCATTATGTGTGTGTACATTCAGAGCTTAGAACGGTACTGGAACTGCTCTTAATTCCTACTGTATATTGGAATTAAATATAAACCACTACACTGCTACAATAAACCAGTTTTTTTGTAGTCTGGCAGAAAACACTGACCATGCATCTAATCATGAGCAACTGAGACAATTACACTTCTTAATACAAGCTCAGCTCCAAGCTCAGAATGCCCAGCTAAGGGTGGCACAGGATTGCCAGCTGATAAACCAGTTTCTTCCTCCATTAAGAGCACATATCTTGGATATTATCAGCATTTCAGGTAGCAGGCAGCCTGCAGATATTTACTGTCCAATTAACAGCAACGTGGAGAGTCTAAAATGAGTGGTGTCTTTTCTTCCTTCCCAGAAAGAGGTGACAGATGGTGTTTTTCATTGTACAAGTATCTTAAGCTATGTACAGAGAAGATCAGCCTAACATGTTGTGTAGTTTGGTGTGATGTATGAGCACTGCACCCTGTCAGAGCCTGCATCTCAGCCTTTTGGAATGTCCCATTAAAAGGGAAGGAAAATATGATTCAGAGGGTTCCCATAGCTTTGTGGAGCTTTTAGAACAATCCCTTTTTCATACTGTGGAGCTGTCATAGAGGCTGACATGACACATGCTGCTGTTTCACAGTAACGTAGCAAATATACCGCTTCCCTCATAACTGCATGTATATTGTATAGTTCTTATACAATTTGCTAGGTGGAGACTTTATTTAAATAGAAATGACATAATACACGATGCTCTGGGCATTAAGGGGCAACTAAAAATGTGTTATACACTGGGCTTTAGAATAAAGAGCACTCTCATAATGTCCATGCGTAAAAGGTAATAAACGGGTATAAAAGGAAACTAATGCAAGAGACTGCATTAAGAGAAGAATGATAATGCCCTGCCCCATTGCACATAACAGGATACACCATTCGTTCTTTAGACCAGGCAAGTCCCATTGGTACCCCCACAGAGCGTGAAGCCTCCATGCCTTTCAAAACCAGACCGCAACAAAATTGCTGTAGTTACGACTGCATAAAGCCAACCCTCATGATCACGAACAGGCCTGAGAAGAAATGGAATACTTCACTTCTGTATTAGCAAGTCACCCACCCCACTACACAAGTTGTCCTATACCCTGTGTTAAGAGGTACCCAAAAACTAACTCAGCATAGTCCTTGTCCTGTATCAATTACATTAATATACTTAATGTCAAGTATAGTATCAGTGGGAAGTAGCTGGACTGTTCTAATATTAGAAATCAGTGCACAGTCTTAGAAATGCTGTTGAATTGTGGCCTATGGAGTAAAGCAATATTGTAGTTCCTTCTAATAATAAAAAAATTAGTATGTTAGGTAGGATGTCTACATATCTATGTCTGTGACACCCTATGTCTTTCAGCCCCCATGGTGTACATATTAACCAATTAAGTACCACAGCAAAACGCACTCTAACAACCCCCTGCAAATATATTAACCCATCCACTTCTTCAACTAAGCTTCAATTTCAGCAAAATCATCCATTTTTACCCCACTCCACCCTGTACTTGCCCATTTTGAGCAGCCACCTTGCTGTTATTTAGTAACGCCCGTCACACATTTGGACAGTGACCTTTAGTAGAATGAGGCACAGAAGCCCTTCCCTCCCCTCAATATTCTCCATAGGGATTAAAAGAAACACATGTTTATGAACCCATTGGCAGCACAGGAGTTATTGATATTAATTTCTAATTGGGGGTTGGGCATTTCTAACAGCCAATGAATCCAGAGGAAGGCAAAAACCATTAGTGATTGGCCAATCTGCATTGAAGGGAATGTATCACTTACTGACGCCAAATGGCAGTCGGTTTTACTCCCTGGATCATGGCTATGCACTTAACCTCCCCATGCAATAATCTAGAACCCACCTCCCAAGTTCTCAAACCCTCCGCCAACTCTTTCAAGCCCATCCCCATGCTCTCGAGCCACCCCACCACACTCTCGAGCCCTCCCCTCATGCATTCGAGCCCACCCCCAATGTTCCCCCACGTTATTGAATCCTCCCCTCATGCTCTTGAGCCCTCCCCCCATGCACTCGAGCCCACCCCCACCCCCCAGTATCTTCCAGATACTCTTCTGTTGCTTCAATCATTTACAGAGCTTTCTGGCTTGAACTGCTCATGAGCCAAAAGCTTAAAGCTGGCCATAGACAGGCAGATAAAGCTGCCGATATCAGTCGTTTAGACCGATTCGACAGCTTATCTGCCCGTGTATGGGGGCTTCTGACAGGTCTGCCTGACAGATATCTTGACACAATATCGATCGGGAAAGTCGGATTTTCTTCCGACCGACCCGTCGGAAGTCTATTGCGCCTCTCGTAATCATAGGGCCGAATGGTCTGATTACCTCGATATAGCCCTGCCAGTTAGTGGCATATCGGGGAAAAATCTGCTCGTTTGGCGATGTCGCCAAAGGAGCGGATCTTTGCATCTATGGCCAGCTAAGTGTCGGCTCTCACATCACAAAAAATGCGAAGCTGCCAAACATGGCACCAATGAACTCCTCTTGCTACTTGCATATATAGGTGGTCAGTATTTCTGCCCAGGTCACTTCCTTATAGAACACTACACGGGGAGGAAGCAGGGAGGGGGGCCCAGTGGAGAATGGTGAATGGGGGCTTTTAACAGTAGGGGTTGTTTACTTCTCCTGTTAAGTGCTGCTGCCAGTACAGAGAAATCAGATGAGATCCCAGATAGTTATATTGAACCTGGGCCCCAGTACAGAACAGCACTGGGGCACACCAGTCATGTGAAACGGCAGCCAGGCGCACTCACTCTCTCCAGCTAACCATACAAGTGAGTCTGCACACTTTATTCAACTGGTTGTCATTGCTTTGTGTGGGGACCCCATGCAATCATATTGAGTGTTCAATAATAGGTGCCTGTGATTGCTCAAACAATATATCCATTGGAAAGGGAGCCCTTTACACTTTCCGTGGACCGGGAATCAAGCACAGGGTTCTGTTTAATTTTTTCACAAGAGCTTTGTTTTTGTGCCTGCAAAATTGTGTTCAATTGAAGTGCCATTGCCAATTTAGGTGGGGCTGCCAGCTCTAAAGGATTGTATCATGGGGTTGATTGGTGCTGAACACAGTTTACAGTGCAAAACAGGGCACAGCAGATCCCTGATGGGAAGTTTTTGTGGCACCATAGTCAGTGCTACCATGAATTAGACCTGCACTTACTTCTTGGAGCCTTAAAGGGATTCTGTCATGATTTTTATGGTGCAGTTTTTATTTCCAAATTACACTGTTTACATTTCAAATAATGCATGCTACAATATAAAATGTCATTCCTGAACCAACAAGTGTGTTCTTTTTTTAGTTGTAATATTGGTGTGTAGGTGGCCATCTTATCTCTCATCTCAGCCTAGTCATGTGCTTTCAGAAAGAGCCAGCACTTTAGTGTGGAACTGCTTTCTGGCAGGCTGTTATTTCTCTTAGTAAATGTAACTGAATGTGTCACAGTGGGACCTGGATTTTACTATTGAGTGCTGTTCGAAGATCTATCAGGGAGCTGTTATCTTGTGTTAGGGAGCTGCTGTCTGGTTACCTTCCCATTGTTCTGTTAGGGGGGGCATATCACTCACACATTAAAGAGTGACTGAATTTTATCAGAGCATAAGTCACATGATTGGGGGCAGCTGGGAAACTGACAATATGTCTAGCCCCGTGTCAGATTGAAAAATTAAATATAAAAAATCTGTTGGCTCTTTTGAGAAAAAGATTTCAGAGCAGAAGTTTGCTGGATCAGAAAAACATGTTTTCCCATTACAGTATCTTTTTAAACTGCTTACTGATAATCTTTTGTTCTTTTGTCCATTGAGCCATGTACATGAATTGTCTCATCAAAGAAAGTCTAGGTCCCTTCTGTGATATCCAGGTAATTGCCTCTCACAGGTAGATGTACTTCAAGCTGGGCATTGTTGCATAGAAATCTCTTAATCCCCCCATTTTCAAAGACAAATAGGTATTACGTACAACAATGTAGTGATAACAGTCAGATCCTGCTGCTTTCTCTGTTCTACTCAGTAACTGATCCAACTTCTTTCTTTTCCAGGTGCGGCCTATTGCCAGTTTATGGATATGCTTTTCCCTGGCTGCATTAGTCTAAAGAAGGTCAAGTTTCAAGCAAAGCTGGAGCATGAATACATCCACAATTTCAAACTGCTACAAGCGTCTTTTAAGAGAATGAATGTTGATAAGGTATGAGTATTGACCCGTACCAATGTGAAGCACTACTCAGATAGTATTCAGAATTTATACTTGGATTCTACTATTACCTGGCAACAAGATATATCCTTTATCATGTAGTTTACTGTATTGTATTAGAAAAGTATGAGATTGATTATATATGTATGAGATAGATTAGATAGGTATAAGGGTTGTGCCCTGGTTCCTTTACCCAGGTACATAATACTGTAGTACAGTACCCAGTTATCATTGCCTTATCATGTAATCTTTGTGAGAATGTAGCACCCACGGTGTTTCCTTTGGTTTCTCTCTTCAACAAGTTGCACTGTTAAAGGAGAAGGAAAGGATAAAATTAAGTAAGCTTTATCAGAAAGGCCTATATAAATACACCATTAAATCCTCAAAGTAATGCTGCTGAGTCCTCTGTCAAAAGAAACACTGCATTTATTTCCTTCTATTTTGTACACATGGGCTTCTGTATCAGACTTCCTGTTTTCAGCATAAACTTCCAGGACTAGGGCTTGAGCATGCTCAGATATGAGTGAGCAGGGAGAGACTCAGGCAGGAAGTGATGTCACACCAAACTAATATGGCAGCTGTTATCCTAAACAAACAGAGCTTACATAACTGTTTACTCAGGTATGGGAAAGCATTCTGCAGAATTAATATAGTGTTATAGCTTGCAATATTGTGGCTAATCTATTGGCAATAAACTGGTTTGGTAGCTTTCCTTCTCCTATAAACTGTGTATTAGAGATCAGCAGGGGCAAAGAGAAATAAAGAAATGCCCTGAAAGGAACAGCAGAAACTACCAGTCCCCCAGTTATTGCAGTCCCTAAGTCACTACCATCCCATTCATTCTGCACTTTCTTCATCGAGATTTGGTGCCTTTACTCGTGTCCAAATACTCTGGTTCCTCTTAGCATGTGGGATGGCAAGTGGCTAATCACTCAGACTGCACTGTACATCTGCTAGGCACTGTACTTCTTACAGCCCCACTTGTATAACAAGCTTCCCTCTTGCTTTATCACAGAGGGCCATTATTGACTCAATCCATTTGTACCTCCATCTTAAAGTAACATTTCCAAAAAGCATTTCATACGCAACACAATAAAAAGAAATAAGTTATCAATACAAATAATTACATAATTCATAACATAAAAATACCCACTTAGGTGTTCTGTCAAGTTAAACGTGTGAGCAAAAATGACTCTGCTGGGTGTTGCCTTGTATGTAAGGCCATTAAGAGGGAACTTGAAATAATCCTTTTAAATCCTTAAATTACCAAAATAAGAACCATAGAAATTAAAATAATTGTTGCAAAGATCCAAAATCTTTCCATCTTATGCAAGCTAAATACTCTTCACCCCCCCCCCCCC
>CM044441.1:115084718-115134048 GCA_024363595.1 Xenopus borealis
TTAAACTAAAAAGAAGTCAGACAATTACTGCTGTGGAGTATATGATCAATAGTGTGTGCAGTATTGAATGTGTGTGTGTTTAGTATGTGCGTGTGTGCAGTATGTGCATGCCTGTAATCTAACATTTATTACTAATATCTGTCTATAAACTAGCCAATATACAATCTGCCATTAGTGTAGCTACCAGCAGCCAAAGAGCCTTCTCCAAGTACAGGTATGGGACCTATTATCCAGAAGGATTTTCCAGATAATTTGGATCTTCGTACCTTAAGTCAATAGAAAAGCATGTAAACATTAAATAAACCCAATAGAATAATGTTTCCTTCAATAAAGACATCATATCTTAGTTGGAATCAAGTACAATTTAGTTTTTCATTAAAGAGAAGCATTTTTTAAAAATTTTATTATTTGGATTGGAGTCTATGAGAAATGGCAGTTCCGTAATTTGGAGCTTTCTGGATAACAGGTTTCCAGATAATGGATCCTCAGTACCTGTATTGAGCTTTTCAGCAGAGTTGAACTGTAGAAAGCAGTTGTTAACGTGTCCATGTCATTGCTGAAACTCACAGGAGGGTCACACAGATCAGCATGAAGGTGACGAGCAGGACCATGTCCAGGAGGAGGCACAGCAGCAGGACGAATACTGACCCCCACATTCACCCCCACTTCTCTGTTGTGATTTCATGTGGAACTTTCTTCCAAGAGAACAATGTGTGGCCACTCACTCTCGTCGCACTCAGTCCATCCAATGTACTACAGAGAGCGCGCCAGTAAATCCACTGCATTCTGTTCCACTTACTTTTCCAAGGCGTGTTTGTTTACAGAAGTCGCCCGAACAAAACGAAGGGTGTCGGCTACTCTGCGGCATCAACCCACGTGACTGTTTCAGATTCTTTACCGATTATTTCCCGTGTTTTGTTTTTTTATTTATTTGTAATTGAGCTGTTTCCTCTCTCTCTGCTTGCTCACAATTGTAATATTGTTTAATATTTTTAGCTCCATGTCATGAAATTGAGAAGTCACCACCACCACCACCATGTATCACGAATGTGGTGAGTCGAATTCCACCCAGTTTTGTGTAACGTATCAGGTATCATAAGCAGAAATGAAGTAAAGGCTACATATACATCAGTGTTGGCTTATTTGGAGGCAGAACTCATTTTTCTTCAAATTTGCTTTTCGTTTGCATCATTTCCACATGAATTCAACTCGATACATAGAACGCCTGTAGGTACATGTACATATTGCTTTAATGATGGGTAGGATTCTATGTTAGGGTCTTGGCTCCTCCAAATCCAGGCCCCTCAGTGCTGAGCACTACTCCTTCATTGGACTTTTTTTTAACTCAGAATTGTTCTGTCATACAAAACAACACAGGGAAATTGTAAGGGTTTTAATTCCATAGTCCATATCTGTTTATTACTTTTTTTTAAGAAACCAGCCACTTAGAGGCCCATTTATTAAAGGTCGGAATTTTGAGCTTTTTGAAACCATGTTTAAAATTTTCTCTAAAATCATGAATGCCATGAAAGTTATAAAAATCTACGAATATAAAAAGCACAAACAAAAAAAAAACCACTGAACAATGCGATTATGATCCAAAAACCTCTAAAATGTCACTTTTTTTTGGACAATTACTAGTGAAAAAAATCCAAAAGCCTCTAAAAGTCTGAATGGCTAAAAAGAACGATCCAATAGGATCAGCGCAGTTCCCACTGACTTCTATGAAACCTTGACTGCTTTTATTTGGAGTAGTTTCGAATACAAGGTTTTTGTTGTTCAAGTGTTAATTTTGGGGTATAGTTTTCCTTTAAAGGTTGAGTTGTGTTGTGTGAGTAGTTTCTCTAAATACTAAAAAAAAAAATAGATTTTTTATAGATTTAAAATGCCCTGACGCTTCTAAAAGCCTGAATCTGAAAATACTCCAACTAAAACCTGTTGGTCATGTAGAAGTCAATGGCAGAGGTCCCTTGAAGATGTTTTTAGCCTTCATCATTTTCAAGTTTTTTACTGTGGTTTTCCCTTGAAAACCGACCAATTCAAGGTTTTCAAGATTTTGTTTTAGCCGGTAACTTTAACATTTCAAGTATTCAAGGTTTTTCCCTGATTGATCGAGTTTTTTTTACATCCAGGTTTTTTCATAAATAATCATTCGAGAAAAAAACTCACAAACTCATCCTATGATAAATAATCCCCCCCTTAATAAATGTACATTTTATTTAAGAGAAATTTTTTTTTTAGAGATAAAATATAGTTTGAGAAAAAAATAGAATTTTCATAAATGGGCCCTGTGGTGGGAAAGAAAACTCACTATATGTGCAGGTACATCACTTGAATAGAGCATCTTCCAGGTCCAGATCTTCTCTATTCTCAGTGCGAGTGTACGGTACTTACTGTATATTTACTGAGCTGAAATTCAGAGTTCAACAGGGAAATGCCAGACTTGGCTTAAGACTTCACAGAACCATCATGAGTTCAACTGGCTAAATCATTTCTACTTCTACTTTGTTCTTGAATATTATATATTTAAATATATAGCTGTTCATTTGGCTTCCGGAACCAAACGGATGTCATACGAGTTTTTATACATGGGTGCGGTCACTTTTGCATTGTTTTGTTTGTTTGGAACAATAACCCAGATGATCAGAACAGCTGGAAGTGAGCAGGAGCTGCAACACCAATTTAATTCCTTAGAGCCAACAATGGATATTTCCATCAGGTCAGATAGTCCGTAATCTGCTGCCATTATCTGTCAAAAGAGCCTCGCGACTTGCTGTACATATAGGGTTGCCACCTTTTTTTCCCTGTTAATAACATTGGGATCAACCATCATTTTTACCAGGCAGGCCAGTAAAATAGCGGACAGGTGGCAATCCTACATACATGCCCAAATTATCAGATGGTATGGTGAATATCAGCCAAACTGCCTGATCAAATCTGGAGATGAATGAGAGGGGCAAGTAAAAGATGCTCTACATCTTAAAGGGATTCTGTCATAATATTTATGGTGTAGTTTGTATTTCTAAATTACACTGTTTAGACTGCAAAAAATTCACTGTACCATATAAAATTCCTAATCCAAAAAGTGTATTTTTTTAGTTGTCATTTTGGTTTGTAGGCAGCCATCTTATCTCTCATCTCAGCCTGGCCATGTGCTTTCAGAAAAAAACAGCACTTCAGGATGGAACTTCTTTCTGGCAGGCTGTGGTGTCTCCTACTCAATGTAACTGAAGGAGTCACAGTGGGACTTGGATTTTTACTATTGATTGGCATTCTTGTATATACCAGGGAGCTGTTATCTGGTTACCTTTCCATTGTTCTGCTGATGGGCTGCTGGGGAGAAGGAGGGGGGGTGATATCACTCCAACTTGCAGTGCAGAAGTAAAGAGTGATGGAAGTTTATCAGAGCATATGACTGGGGGCACCTGGGAAACTGATATGTCAGATTTCAAAATTAAATATAAAACAATCTGTTTCCTTTTTTGAAAAATGTATTTCAGTGCAGAATTCTGCTAGAGAAGCAATATTAGCTGATGCATTTTGAAAAAAAAAACATTTCCAATGACAGTATCCCTTTAACCAATCACTGAATCTGCTACAGAGGGGATATTACAATCATATTATATTCACCGAGGCCTGTCTGTAAAGCTAAAGCTCTCTCATGCGGGAATGTTTTTTTGCCACATTATCTATGGAATTGTAAGCTGCTTTCCTTTCCTCTGTTTCCCACTTAAACAGTTGCGGCGCCACAGAGTAGCACAACATCAAAAGTTCTATATTTAATGTAAAGTAAAAGGAATGTAAACATATGTATTGTTCAATATAAATAGACAGGTAATGAAGTCATATTTAGATGGAAAAAGTCTCAGATGTATCACATTCATTTAACATACCCACAACTTGTTGCATGATAGAGTAGGGTTTTTTTGTCCTTGAATGTGTGAATAATTTGCGTTCATCTTTTTACATATTTAATAAAAAAGGTATATGTTACAAAACATCCTGGTTTTTACCCAGTGCTCCAATGGGTGAAACGCGTGCCTCCTCATTCATTTTTACTGGCGCGTTTTGTGCATGAACTGAAGTGATAAACATCTCCCAGTCAACAGCAGGAGAGTCATAAAGAGGCTTTAAAAAAAACCATGGCGCTATATATGATATGTCCAATGAAAACTCCATGTTGTATCAGCAGCTAAAAAAGATTCCTGAGTGATTGCTGAGAGAAACAACATTTCAGAGAAGACTTGAGAAAATGTGTTGGACCCACAGAAAGGTCATGGGATGATGTCAATAAACAAACTGCCCCCAGTGTCGGACTGGAGCACCAGGGGCCCACAGAGAAGCTGATATCCACCAACTATTAAATGGTTTACTCTTGCTGAAAAACTCTGGGGACTAATCTCCCCAAATTGCTTCCCCCTGCCTTCCAGCGACTTAAATGAATAATTACCTGAGCCTATTCACACTGCGCTTTCCCGAAATTGCTGGAAGTTGCCTAAGCAGGTGACTTCGGAAAAGCCAGCGCCACGTGTGAATATTCATTAAAGACACTGGAAGGCAGGGGGAAGCAGTTCAGGGAGATTTGTCGCCCCAAAGAAGAGGAGATTAGTCGCCAGGCAACAAATCTCCTCGAATCTTCCCATCTGGCCTTACTCTTAGGGCTCATCCAGACGCGAAGATTCTGGGAGATTTGTCGCCTGGCGACTAAGCGCCTGTACTTTGGGGCGACAAATCTCCCTGAATGGCTTGCGCCCGCTAGCGCTAAAGTCGCCTGTGCCTGTTCACATACAGTGACGCGTTTTTTAAAGTCGCTCAAAATTGCCTCGTGAGGCAATTTCGAGCGACTTTGAAATACGTATACCACTCCTATGGGTTATTGGCTGGAGCATGTAAGAAATCTCCACTTTTACTGGTGCAAGGTAGTAACTGTAGAGAGGGAGGGGGTTTAGAGATTTTAAAGGTCTTAAAAGGTTTCTAGCGTTAGTACCAGGGAAGTACAGGGATGAGTTGGGATGATATTGCTCTTGCCTGTCACTCCTGGGACGTCTCTATACAGCCCTAACAGTTGGCTTACGCCAGTCGCACACTCAAGGAGCTGCAAGCAGGTGGGAGGGCTGGATAGACAATGTGACAAGAGCAGCAAGCAGCAGGGGGAAGAGCCACATGAGGCTCCGGAGCGGCGGGTTGCAGAGCCCTGATCTAATGTATACAGTACACTGGAGGAGTCGGCATCATTCTGATCAGTAGCACTACATACATGCTTCCAACACATGGAACTTTTACAGGGACAGAGATACAGGAATGGGATCTGCAGTATTAACCAAAAGACGTGGTTTTACAGACAAGGGGCTATATCAATAGTAATGGGCATATAAACATAAAAATAGGCTCTTGTGCTAGTGCTTGAAGGTCTCTCAACTACTGTCAGGTTGAAGGGGCTCTCCTGTTATTACAGTGAAAAAGCAAAGGTTTCAGAGTACAGAGACCTTCATGCACATGTGCAAAAATCCTGTACTTATTAAATGACCCCCCCATATCTGGAGGCATCACATGAATGGGTGCGGGTCAATGTTGGTATCAAGTTCAGCATAACACTAGCAACCTCCAACCATTAAATACTGGTATGGGCTATGAACAACACCCTATCAAGGGGTACATATAAATATGCAATGATTGACAATGTGACATTATCCTTAGGCTTTACTCGCTTATTCTTTTGTTTTTTTTGTTTTGTTGTGATGATTTTGATTTAGTGGTTGTAAATTTGAAAATGCATAAATAAAAACTTATAATAAAAAAAATACAGGTATGGGACCTGTTGTCCAAGACTCGGGACCTGGGGTTTTCCAGATAAGGGATCTACAGTATCTGTAATTTGGCTCATATAACTTATGCCTACAAAAAAAATAATTAAATGTTAAATAAACCCAAAAAAATAGTTTTGCCTCCAATAAAAATGTATTATATCTGAGTTGAGATCAAGTACAAGGTACTGTTTTGTTACAGAGAAAAAAGGAAATCATATTTAAAAATCAAAATTATGTAACTTGGAATTTAACAGATAATGGGGTTTTCAGATAATGGATCCCATACCAGTACAACCCACAATATAATATGACTCCAGTGTTTCTTTCTACTCAAAATGAAGGACTTCAAGTTGTTAGTGGCTTCAGACCCAGTGGCTGCTGGGGGTTCTGGAGATAAAGGAGATTTTAACCCAAGCGTTAAAAACTCCCCAACCCTCCTTAAAGGAGAATTCCACCCAAACGTTACCCCCAAACCCTATATAGACCACCTCCCTCCTCCAGCCCAGCTGCTACGCCAGGCATGTGCCCCTAACTTTTTACTCACTCCTCGTGCAGATTCTGTCCATCGGAGTTCACGGCAGCCATCTACTTTTCTTCGGAATCAGAGCGACGTTTTGGCGCATGCACAGCAATCTTCCAGTTCTGAACAACTGCACCAAAACACAGCTCTGATTACGAAGATTCCGAAGAAAAGAAGATGGCTGCCGTGAACTCCAATGGACAGAATCTGCACGGAGGGGTAAGTAAACAGTTAGGGGCATTTGCCTGGGGTAGCAGCTATTCTGGGGAGGAGGAGGGAGGGGTGTCTATATAGGGTAGGGGGGTTGGATTTTTTAACGTTTGGGTTGAATTCTCCTTTAGTTGTTTCATTAAAGTTTTTGCTTTACTTTATACTTTTTTTTTTTTTACATTTGTTCAAGCTTCATTACTTAATATTTTCCATAATACTAAAACTAATTCCACTTATATCTATAGTAAAACATGATTGTGCTGAATGGCGTTCTGCAGCACAAAGCCTGGTACTTATATTTGCATATATGTATATATACATATGGGGAGACCCATTTATCAAAGTCCGAATTTATTTAATTATTTTACGAAAAACTACTCCAACCAATTTTCCCCCTTATTTATCAATACATGTTACTGAAAATTTCCTGTGCGGGAAAAAACTCCCCCAAAAAATAGAGAAAAAGCTAACCATACAAATGGTTCATAATTTCCATCCAGATTTTTGCCCGAAAACCACTAAAACTTCAAATTACTGCACAAAACCCAGTGCAGATGAAGATATCTCCAGGACTTCTCCCATTGACTTATATACAACCTCGACAGTTCTGAGTTGCCGGATTTTTGTATTTGGGCTTCTTTTCTTTTCCACAAAAAAAAATAGTTTTTCATGGTAAAAAATAAACACAAATTCTTTGGATTTTTGGTATTCAGACACTAAAAATAACCCTCTACGCTTAAGCTTGAAACATACACACACACACAGCTCTGATAGGCCTAATACTTTCAGTCTTCGTGCTGCTTCTTCAGGGAAGACAGTTGAGTGCTGAAATCTGCGGTCAGTTGCCTCCCCTAGAAGACAGATTAAGAAATATAAATACCCATCATGTGGAAAGCTTTGTGCACAGAGATAAGGGAGGTGTATGGCTAATGAAGCAGTGCATTACATGGCTATGATAATCAGTTTGCTCATTATCTAGTTACCTCCCCCTGTAGGGCAATTAGAACCTCCCTCATCCAAGGGGCTTACGAGATTCTTTATATTTTGGGCAAAAAGCAGAATCAAAACTTTGAATGATATTCTATTTAATAACGAATTTCCCCCCATTTGGTTCCCCCAGAAAAGTTATTTTCTAATTTTCCAAGACATTAAAATTCCTCTTGAATGAATAAAACAAAAATGGTACATCTGCTTGTGACTAAAAACCAAGCAAGGAGGAGGGTTACTGGCAGATCACGTGCTCTCCTGCAAACCCACAAAATCATTTAACCTTTTGAAAATCTCTGTTTCTTCTTGTAGTTTCAGGGCTCATCCAGACGAGAAGATTCAAGGAGATTAGTCGACTGTAAAGAAACCTTACACTGGTGGTCTAGTGGTGCGGCGGGGACGCCCACCGCGACGCTCTGTTCTCCCAGCTGCCGGTCTTCCTAGTGTGTGCGCCGCGCGCACTTCCGCATCTTAAAGGCGCATGCGCGCTGGCGTCATGACGTCACCGCGCAATGGCGCCAACATTCAAATATTTAAAGGGGCATTTTTATAAAACTCATTGCCCGTGATAGGATTTTGCTCCTGGTGCCTAACCCTGTGCTGTAAAGCTTCTAGTATTCCTGTTTCCTGTGTTTGACCCTGCCTGGCTTTCTGACTATCCTGATTATCTGTATCCTGACCCGAGCCTGTTATTTGACTTCTGATCTTGCCTCATCCGTATCTGATTGATTACCCGGTTTTGACCCTTTGCCTGACTGACTACGTTTACTATCTGCCTGCCTCGACCCAGCCTGTCTTCCATTACGATTTTGTCTCACGCCTCTCTACTTCGACCTTCTGCCCAAAGACTTTGCTTACAGTCGTGCCCCTTTACCTTTTGTCTTGCACCTCTCGTTTCAAGACCTGGCGGCATCCGATTAGCCAAGGGCTCCTCCCGAGGTGAAAGGCGGCTGTTATAGGCAGAAGCACGAGCCAAGACCAGGGTGCTTGTCACTGGTTCTGAGTTTAGGGTGCCGACCGTTACATCGCCTCAAAGACGTGGCGTTTTGTCATCTTATCTTGAATCTTATCGTCTGGATGAGCCCTCAACTATTTACTGCACTAAGCCTAATAGTTATCAATCCAAGCAACTGTACTATGCACAGTATATATATATATATATATATATATATATATATACTGTACTGTGACTCATCAGTCTCAAAAATGTGGCCGACCTCAACTCACTCAGGGTCCAGAATAATCTTAATACCCCAGCAGATGTGTATATAGATGTTAGCAATCTGGATTTCATCATTATTTATGTATATAGCATCAGATTCACTTAAAAATTACTATAATGTAGGCTGCTCTGATGTTATTCTGCTTAGGAAAAAAACTAGAAACCTTTCTCACATCTTTCCTAAGAAGCAGAATATCAGAGCAGCCTCTTTATTTAATTTATTTTAAATATAATCAAATATTTAATAGGCAAACTTGCTGTCTCCCTCAGTAGATACTGCACCCAGATCCACCCACTCAATTATAAATTATATGCAAGATAAGTGCAGTTTCATACTGAAAAAACATTTATTTGTGCAAACACAGAAAAGTAAATTCACAAACACATCTTTTAAACAGAAAACCACATTGCAGTGCTACCCCTCTGTCTGCCTACCTGTGTCAGCCACTCCCTCCTGACGCGTTTCGCGCTATTGGGCGCTTCATCAGAGGAGGAGCAGCCTCTTTATTTCTCTTGACAACTTCCTTGACTATTGGTGGTGAGAGAATGGCCAGCAGGTGGCGCTGATAAATTCATTCAGATTTAGGGGCAAATTTACTATTATTCCCCATAATTAGCTCGACCAAATTCTAATTCGATAAGCATTCGACCATCAAATGCTTATCGAATTATTTTAGGCTATCATTTTGCTCGATTCCTCGATGAATTTGAAAAAATCGTGAAATTTCCTTCGAGAGTCCAAAAAATTTGTACGATTCGAACGATCGAACGCTCCGATCGTACGAATGGTAATCGAGCAGGACTTAGCGTCAGAAGCCTATGGGCTCTGAGGCTAAGTCAGGTTCAATCTGCCAAAGTAGGCAGTCGAATAACTTTAAAATTTTAAATCCTACGATCATCGAATGATCGAATTATCGAATATCCGATCATTCGATCTATTCGATATTTGATGATCGAATAGGCCAAAATTCACTTTACGATTTCACGAAAAATGCGTACGATCGTTGTTCGATCGAACTTCGATCATTTCACGTGAATTTCGTAAATTTGCCCCTAAGAGTACATGCATCCCTTAATATCTTGGAATAAATAAATAATGAATGTACATTGCCAAAGTGCTTATAATAGCACCCTCATTAATTTTACATTTATTTATTTTTAAGGTTTACTTATCCTTTAACAGTACTGCCATTCTCACAAAATACACCGAGCTCTAACATTCATTGGCTCATTGTTTAGAAAACAAATGAAATTTACCAGCCTGACAATATATGACAAGACATGATCTACATGTTGCAATTTAATCCACTGTGTGTACATTAGTGATGTACGGGTCGGGATTCACCTATAAAAGAAGAACCCGGAAGTTGGAAGTCTGCATTTGAAGGTGGCAGGCAGGGAGAGCAGGAGAAGAGCTCAACCCACCCGCGAACAACAGTGCGAGGTCGGCTTGAACCCTCCTGACTCGCGGGTTATAGGTTGGCCCACACATCACTAGTGTACATGTACAGACAAGTGTTGTATATTGATATGGCATCCACTGAGCACTGGTGCTGCAGATACATATGTAGGCCTGGATTTCTGTTTTTGCATCACCTATCACCTGCCTGCTTACGCACAACCTACTGCCCCCCGCAGGATCATCAGACGCTTAGAATGTGGCTGGGCAGCATGTGGCCCCTACAGTCTTGCCGCCCTAGGCCAGGCCTCCCCAGAAATCTGGGTCTGTACATCAGTCCCCAGCCAAGCCAGACAGGCGCATAAGGCTACATCACCCCTTCCTCAAGCGTTTGTGCGCATGCATGGAAGCACAGACTTGCACAACACTAGGGATGCGGCCATGGAGACTCAAGTGCCTAAGCACAGTCGCGTGTGTGCTGAAGAGAAGGCAGCTGTCAGTTGTGGAGGATGCATGGGTCTGAGCTAGGGGAAGGCAGCGGACAAGTTATTTGCCTGGCATCCCTCCACCCTTGCGCCCTAGGCAGGTTCCTCTATATATTTTCATGGCTACGTTCAGTGGTGTAACTAGGTGTTACTGGGCTCCCCAGCAAATTCAGTCTAGAGCTCCAAAACATCACTAAGTTGACCTTTTTTTACTAAGATATATTTAAACACTGCCTTAATTAGGGCCGTACTGGGCCCCTACACTCCTAGGCCCCTCTGCAACCGCAGGGTCTGCTTCCTGTGTAGTTATACCCAGGGTCGGACTGGGGGACCCAGGGCCCCCCTCTGGACCCCCTAGAGACCGCACACATGCGCTTATGGAGCAACATTCATGGGCGAAAAAGAGCCACCCAAAATGTTATTTTCCTTCTTGTAGGGTCGAGAGAGGCCTGGCATCCTGCTGGGCCAGTCCAACGCTGGTTATACCCCTGGCTAATTTTTTTTATTTTGATGGGTTCATTGTTTTCTATGAGAGGCATGGGGGTTAAACTTTATTCTTTTTCATGGTAAATCCCATCATTGTATGTGAGGCTGTTTTCTATTTCCCTGATTGTGGTTATGCAATTTTGTTCTGATTTACACAGGAAAGAATACATTTCATAGAATCCATAATGTTTTCATCCTTTATTTCTATAGCACCAACAAGTTTTCTCTGCCAAACATCTCCATGCTGAATGGAACAAGCAACATGTTTTTTTGTTCTGACCCCTGAACTACTTTTCCCTAGACCTATAACCTCGATAAAACTATAACTTCTATATAGACAAACCTTTATCCTTCATATTCCATTTCAACTATCATTTTCATCACATGTTGCTCCTCTGAAATTCTCCTTCTATACATTTGGTGAGACACATGCACCTCAATAGCCAAGTCTCTATTTCCAACAGATAATGCAACAACCTAAATCCTCCACTGTTGAAATATCTTCTGAATGTGGATTATCCCTGTGATGGTGAGATCTCCAGGAGAACAACTGGCCAAAGCTTGCTGTGTCAGGCTACTGACAGCTCACATAATGGCCTGATGCAAACTCCAGCCTGTTGCATTCAATGCTGTGAAGATCTATGGCAGGCACATTTAGGGTTAAGGGCACGAACTCCTGAAATTTCCCTCTGCCAGTTCCATTGAGTTGAATGGGAAATGCCTCACATGAAGATACATGCATGTCACGTCACCATACCAGAATGCCAATTTATCAGTTTTTTCAAGAAAAATTTGAGATCACTTTTTTTTACCACAATTTTCTTGCAATTTAAATAAATAAATCTCAAATTTACATGTTTGTAAATCTCAAATTTTTTAACATTTTTATTATTATTATCATTATTATTATTATTATTATTAATGAAGCACTATCATCTCCCACTGTACTTTACATATACATGTTTATACATATGCACAGTGACACTTGCATTTGTTTAGGAGGTAATAAGGGATTTATAACAATAAATAATATTTTCTCTAATTGTTGAAAAAATTGTGATCTTAAATTTTATCAAACAGGAACCCTAAAGGCTCACTAAACTGTCATTCTTAAAAATGTCCCCCATCCATTTGCAAAATGAAGATATGGGTAAGTGAATGCATAAATATTTTCATCTTGTTTGCCTTACCTTGCCTATTACTGATTTCCTTAAGTCTTAGATGGCCTGGCCAGAACTTTCTTTATAGTCCACGGTAGTGGATTTGATGTTAACGGGACAGGATGAGCCAAAGGTTGTCGAGTCATAAAAGTAGCAGAAACCATGTCCCGTGTTCTTATAGCTTGTACTGAGGTTCACAATAAAATCACAGCACCGTGGGGCAAATTCACTAAAGCGCCAATCGTCTAACGCTAACATTTATTCGCCAGCGTGATTTCATTTCTCAACTTTGCTAATTTACTAACACTGACTCTGACGAAAATTCGCTAGCGAAGTAGATGGCAACTCAACTATACAGGGGGCACATGTAGGGCAATAGGACAACTTTATTTAATTTATTAAAGGTTTCCTGGGCTTGTGTAGTGGAATGTAGTGGCTGTAACATATACTTCTATGCATTTTAGTGAATTTGCGTAGCACTGGCGAAACTACACATGGTGAAGTGCAGCGAACGCTAGCGTTGCCCTCGCTAGCGCAACTTCACAGGTTAGTGAATTTGACCCATGCGTTTTCCCCAGACCTGGACTGGCAATCTGTTGGTTCTGGCTAATGCCAGAGGGGCTGCTGTATGTCCCATAGATAGTCACTATTTAGTGGGCTGGTGGAGGGCTATTTGGGCTTTTGTGCAGTTGGAATGCAAGGGCCTAGTTTGACTCCCAGTGCTGACCTGGTTTTCCCTGTTACCAAAGGGATGAATAAAATCCTAAATCTTTATACACACAGGCAGCCCTGCCTGGCTTTGCCCAATGAGAAATCAGGCAGGTTAGTGAACAAATAAGATACTGTACATACACACAGAAACACACCAAACAGCAGAGGATCAAACTTAATGTATGGCAGTTGCCTGAATAACTGGATAAGGCATTGGAACAAAGAACTCCATTAGGCTAATAATCATACACACATGCAAAAGTCATTGATGATTCCTTTTTAGGAATCCTTATAAATAAAATCTGTCACAATATGGCTTCTGTATTAATGAGGCAAGATGAGAAACATCCAGGGGCAGCTAAAAAGGCTGGAGTTTGTTACTGTAACTGAGAATGTCATTATTACAGTATATATATAAGTATTACTATATTATTAGTATCAATGCCTCTAGATAAACTACACAACTTTCATATATATTTTGTCATTTCACTCTAGATAATCTGTAATACCTTGGAGCAAGCTGCTTCCATAGACTTCTTATGGTGGGTCACTGGTAAGAGAACTTTAATTAAGAGAACTGTATGACTGACTAGTTCAATCCAAGTACATTCATCATGGACAGTCTTCAGATGATTTCTCATACAGAAAACTGGGAGTCAACATGAATGAAGAATAGTTCTGGATGTTGTTCTCCTAAGCCAATATGGCCTACCAGAAAATGCCATGAACTGAAACTCCTGTACTTTATTAAATCTATTCTGAAGATTACCTCACAAATGGGTTTATTATGTCTATTCCTTCTTCATGAAATGTAAACTGGGCTCAGAATAGTAGTAGTGTGTAAAGGTTCAAGTATGGATGTGGATATTGGAAACAAACACATAGGGAACTTGAGACAGTTCTGGAAATCCAACAAGACATCAATCTGCATACCGCTTCTTGAGGGAGAATGCGTAAATGTTGAAGTGTTGGCTGAGTTGTCTCCCCTAAAATGAAAGCATTGGGGATGTTAGTATCGGAATCCTCTTTTTTTTTTTTATATACGCCATTTTGGTTTCTAGGCAATCCAGTAACTAATATATGAGAAACCTAGACAGGTTTAGTCCTTTTAAATTCCAGGGCTTAATTTCCCATTTTTATACAACAGCATTGTTTAATAGCTATGTTATAACATGACTAAATAGGAGTAATTAATTAATTAATTAGATTGCGGAAAAACTCTATAAAATCAAGCGAAAACCCGAATCACTCAAAATTTGCAGGCTTTTTTTTACGTATCGCTCAATTTATTTGGAGTTTTTGCCCGAAAACCCAGAAAAAAAAAGTCACAGTTTCTAGCCAAACCCAGTGTAAACCACAAAAAAATTCAAATTGAGATAGATGCCTCTCCCATTGACTTATAAAGGATCACAACAGGTCTGAGACGGCAGATTTTCGGATTCTGGCTTTTTGCAGCATCGGAGTAAAACATCTCAACATCAACAACATCATTTGGGACCAATGATTAGCAAATAGAGATTTGTTAGTAAACTACTATGAAAAGTGTTGATAAAAGGGGATTTTCAGTAAACATGATTTTTCTTTTTTCACTATATCTGGCCTGCTCTGTTGCAGTAGTCAGATCTGTTCAGTCCAAGACCATTTCTATTTCCTACAGTGGCTTGTACTTTCCTTATCCTTAGCAGGTCTATTAACCACAGAACAAGGCATGAGGGCACATGTACGTCTGCAAGTGCAATGAGCTCAACTGCCATGTTTTTCTCCAGATTTCTAGCATCATTACAGTCACAAGGGAATGATGATCTTGGCTGTGTTTGGGTGACATCTGCACCCACATTTTTAGGTTGAAGTGTGCTACACCCTGGGCCGCCATCAGGGGGGGACAGGGGGGACAAGTATCCCGGGCCCGGGGCTGAAGGGGGGCCCGGCAGTGCTGCACTTTTCCAAGGGCCCCCCTCGCGAGCGCCGAAGCCGTGCTGCGATGAATGCGGAAGTGCCAAAGTCCTGAAGTGACAGAAAGACCCGAAGTCACGAAAGGAGCCGACATTGAAGTCCTGGAGTGGCGAAAAGACCCGAAGTCATGAAAACAACTATGACTGAAAAAAAAAATATTCTTTGGGGGCCTGGCACCAATGTTTTTTTTTAACTTATAAGGGAGCCGTGACCACCAGGGGTGGGGCTCGAGTGTCAGTGTGGGTGGGGCCCAGGGGGCCCCAAAAATTTTGTTGTGCGGGGCCCGTGATTTCTAATGGCGGCCCTGGCTACACCTATTGAAAGTGGGAGCAAAGGGAACCCTGGAGCTACGGTCTGGTCAGAAGGTGATGGTAGCTCTAGGGTTCTCCTGAAGCAATAGGGACTGCAATGCTCAGAACTGAAGGCCTGAGCAGGACTGAGCAGAACCAAGTGCAATGAGTGCATCTTAATGCATTTACCTTTTTTTCAAAAAATATTTATGTGTGTCATCTTTATGAAATGAAAGCAGTCGAAGACACATTTTTTGATGAAAGTGGTTTTTTCGTGCAACTGAGTGCAGGGGGATTGTAGGGGATCACAACTGCACTTGCGAACGTGAATAAGCCCTATTGTTTCAACACATCCATAGTCTGAAACTGCCATGCAGAGAATTCAGAGGTCCCAGGGATTAGTGTTTTTAACAACAATTACATTTACAAATAACTTTAAAATCATTCATCAGGCAAAATTTATATGTGGGTGTACAGCTCTTTTGATTGATGAAACAGATTCATGACATGTAAACAAGAAGTAAATGTAAATGATTCCTACCACACAAACTCCATAATGTACATGTGCTGCTGTAACAAATGCAGTGAACACCAGGAAGGCAAGTTCTTCCATTGCTCCAAGTAGTCCAGATACGGATGAGCCAACTAGCAGGAGTAGTGGTAAGAGCAGCCAGTGGAACAGCTCTGATCTTGTATTACTCATCTGGCTTATTATCACTCGGCACTGTGAGAATGAATGAGTAAGGGTTACTTGCAGTGATCATATAGGACTATATTTTCCTCTCCTCTCATTCCGGCTTGTGAAATATGTTATCACATTGAGGGCAGAGACACACAAGCAGAATTGGGGAGATTAGTTGCCTGATGACAAATCTCCTCTGCTTCTGGGTGACTTTACACCCCCTGAACTGCCTTCCGCTGCCTTCTCACTAAAACATACCTCCCAACATTTTTTAAATAAAAAGTGGGACACAAAGTTGCTGCACGCAGAGCGGAAAACAATTATTGACCGTACCCATTTTTTGGTCACACCTCCTAATTACCATGTTCATTTTACAACATTTGGCAGGCTATGAAAGTTTGAACATATTTCTGTTTGTGTTTTTTTCCCCAGTTATTACAGTTTTGCTAATAAAGGTGAATTGCCCTTTAAGATGTCTAACTTTTCCCAAGGGACCTGTTATCTTATATTGTCACAATGACTTATTTTCTAATCTAGAAATTGTTATAAAAGTATCTTATCTTCTGCTGTGGCTGTTCTGGGCTCTCTGCCAAAAGCCAAGTAAGTTAGAAGCTTTGTTTCTTTTTGTAGCTGTTCAGTGCAAAGAAAAATGGGACTTTCTAGTACAAATGAGGGACTGTGGGTTGAACTGTCAAAAGAGGGACTGTCCCACTAAAAACGGGACAGTTGGGAGGTATAGCTAAAATGTCAATCACTGTCGGGGGAGCACTCGGAGCACTTCGCTTTACAAAGTCACGAAGAAACTTTGGGCAGCTTTGGAAAACAAAACACTCCGTGTGGCTCTGCCCTTAAAGGGATCCTGTCATGGGAAAAAAAATTTTTTCAAAATGTATCAGTTAATAGTGCTGTTCCAGAATTCTGCATTGAAATCCATTTCTCAAAATTTCTCAAACAGATTTTTTTATATTTCATTTTGAAATCTGAGATGGGGCTAGACATATTGTCAATTTCCCAGCTGCCCCAAGTCATGTGACTTGTGCTCTGATAAACTTCAATCAGTCTTTACTGCTGTACTGCAAGTTGGAGTGAAATCACCCCCTCCCTTTCCCCCACCCAGCAGCCTAACAAAAGAACAATGGGAAGGTAAACAGATAATAACAGCTCCCTAACACAAGATAACAGCTGCCTGGTACATCTAAGAACAGCACTCAATAGTAAAACCCATGTCCCACTGCGTACTATTCAGTTACATTGAGAAGGAAAAACAACAGCCTGCCAGAAAGCAGTTCCCTCCTTAAGTGCTGGCTCAAGTCACATGACTGGGGCAGCTGGGAAATTGACAAAATGTCTAGCCCCATGTCCGATTTCAAAACTGAATATAAAAAAATCTGTTTGCTCTTTTGAGAAATGGATTTCAGTGCAGAAGTCTATTGGAGCAGCACTATTAACTGATGCATTTAAAAAAAAACATGTTTTCCCATGACAGTTTCCCTTTAAGCTTCAAGAGGAAACAGAAATGCCCTATATGGATATGCAAATAAGCATAATGTTTGCTTAATCTGCAAAATTTGCTGAAAAATGTGTTACTTTTACTAAAATAATCATATACCTTTTGAGTACTGTAGAAAAGGTGATGCTTTCTTTAAGCAATATATAAAAGAGGGCTGAAATGCCAAAGTTGATAGAAACTCTCTAAAATACTGACTTCTGCTTTAAAGAATGAAAAATCTAATTTATCAAATTAATTTCCATTCTTAGTAATTACTTAGTCTTTAAACTATGTGCCCCCGACACATCTCTGCCATTTTTTTCCAAAACAATAAAGCAGTTAGGGAAATGTAGGCAACTGTACGAGAATTGCAGAAATATTTTAAAATCATTTATTGTCAATATATTACACTTGGTTAACAGTGTTGGACTGGGATGCCAGGGGCCCACCAGAAAACCTTAGACCAGGGGCCCAACTTTCCAAACTATTATTCCTTCTGTCCTCACTTAACCTCTTTATTCTCCTATTCTTTTAGATCTACTTACTATACTCTATTCTTCCATTATTAAGCCTCCACCTGGAATTTTCCTGGTATCCCTGTGGGCCAGTCCAACACTATTGGTTATAGTACATGACATGTGCTTTCATAAGCAAATTATAGATCATGGCCTACATAAGGCACTTCAAAATGTAGTCAGCAGGAAGTGACATAAGAAGATTCCCGTTGTTTCAACTTCCTTTACAATGTAGATGTGGTCTTAAACTCCCATGTGAAGTGATACAAGTACTGCTGTCATATATTATACTATTATAGCGACATAATTACAAAATAGTATAATGTTTTGCTCTGTCAGCTGTCTCTCAGATAAGGCTTTGACTAGAGCCATCTAAATGTTTCTGAACATGGGTGACTATAGCGTGGGGTAAAATTGCTGCAGAATAAATCATGAAATTATCTTTTTAAACGTTTCTTTCACACCGTTTTAAAGGCTGAATCCATGTCTGCAGATCCAAAGTAAATTAAAACCCAAGGTAAACGATAAAATGTTTGTAGAAGAACCATTTCTAAAGGGTAATAAAATCTATAGAATGGGAATGCTGATGATATGTCTAATAACATTTTCTGGATTCAAAATGGAACGGCACCACTTGTCCCGTGAAAAATAAAAATGCCTTTATTGCATACTCTTATAGGGCATTGCAGAAACGTTTCAGGACAAACTTGGCCTTTTATCAACCTTAAAAGGGCTCATTTTTACCAGAAATGTTGCTGTAATGCCCTATAAGAGTATGTCAAGGGAAAGTGGCCATTGGGAAACCTGCACATTCATTGCTTATCAACAGTGTGTGTATTACAATGTGTTAATGTGCCAGTGTTCAATATCATTTTTACACACCCTAAAACAAATATGCCCCAGAGGGACTTTAGCATACCTTGTACATTGTTATAGATTATTAATTAATGAATCAATTAATAACAGTGGTTGCGATACTTACTGTGACATTAGAGAAAGTTACACCAACCATCCATAAAAATAATCTGGGCTGTTTAGCCAGAATGCCACAAGGAGAAAATGCCACCCACACTGTCAGCAAAGTAAAGAGAAGGGAAGGGGAGAATAATGGTAAAAGTCCTTCATACAGGGAAGTCTTCAGCAGTGCTTTCTGTTGGTGTGCTCTGTAGGCGAAGAAGCAAAGTGCTCATAATAATAAAAATATAAGCAGTTACACGGCCACCTTTCTGCTGGGCAACTATTAAGTAGATATTTGCTTGGTCAAGTACAGGAGTTCCTTGCACTGCACACCCATAAGAAGGAGCAGACCTCATTCTGTAATGCTGTTGGATTTAGGGGCATGAGTATAAAAATAAATGCAATGATGCGATTTACAAGCCACAGGATAAGGTCATGATTAGATCTTTTAGCATGACCATGACACTGGATAACTGCTCCCAATAAAAAAATAGAAAAAGAATAGTTGAAATACCTTGAAGATGAGTTGCAAAAGAAATACAAATGAATTTATATATATTCAATTCAAAGTAAAATCACCAGAAATCCTGTCTCTCTACATGCAGGATTTGTGCAAAAGGCTGTTAATTTCTTAGATGTTGTTTGTACTGGAATCAGTTATTTGAGTGAGCTCTAATATATCTGCTAGGAAAAGAAGCCCCCGTATAAGATATATTTGATCTAACTGTCAATGAATATCTGACACCCAACTGCTGCAAGAAGAGAAACAGATGCTGAGAGAGGAATCGTGGAGATAAACTTTATTATTTCAGAAACAATGCAGAATATTTAAAGGTATAGTGTCATGGGAAAAATTTCCTTTTTCAAAATGCATCAGTTAATAGTGCTGCTACAGCACAATTTTGCATTGAAATCCATTTCTCAAAGGAGCAAACAGATTTTTTTTAATTTCATTTTGAAATCTGACATGGGGCTAGACATTTTGTCAATTTCCCAGCTGCCCCTGGTCATGTGATAAACTTCAACCACTCTTTACTGCTGTACTGCAAGTTGGAGTGATATCACCCCTCCCTTTTTTCCCCCAGCAGCCCAACAATAGAACAATGGAAACGTAACCAGATAGCAGTTCCCTAACACAAGATAACAGCTGCCTGGTAGATCTAACAGCACTCAGTAGTAAAAACCCATGTCCCACTGCATACTATTCAGTTACATTGAGAAGGAAAAACAACAGCCTGCCAGAAAGCAGTTCCCTCCTAAACTGCTGGCACAAGTCACATGACCAGGGGCATCTGGGAAATTGTCTAGCCCCATGTCAGATTTTAAAACTGAATATAAAAAATCTGTTTGCTCTTTTGAGAAATGTATTTCAGTGCAGAAGTCTACTGGATCAGCACTATTAACTGATGTGTTTTGAAAAAAACATGTTTTCCCATATGACAGTTTCCCTTTATTGTATTTAGAAAGTTTCTTATTTCAGTATGATGAAGCTTATATTAAATTTTCATTTTCACGATAGTTCCCCTTTAATGAATGGGAAGTTTTTATAAAAAACATATAAGCATACTGTGCATTCTTCCTTATCTAAAGGGATGGGGGATAGTATTTATACATAATAAAACAGAATTTCTTTGAAAGACTGCAAATAGGGTCTTGGGTTTATTTATTTACTTACTTACTTGTATATGTTGTATACAGTCTGAGGAAAGGCAATTAGTAGGCTGCACCCTAGATAGAAGGATAAAGGTTACAAAATTTTGTACAAGCACAAACATGAAAGAAAAAAAGGGGGGTGCCTTCTGCTCATGCAATCCAAGAACATGAAACAATATCAGATAAAAAGCCATCCAAAGGCATTCTTATCCATAGCTGCAAACAGATAACCCTGTGATATTTCCCACAAAAAATCTGTTCTATACCTTTTCCTTTGTGAATGGAATAAGAAATAAGATCCATTGCTAAAATTCAAACTTTGTTTTTGGTCCCTTGTCTGCCAATTCAGTGCTTCATTTTGGTTTCAGTATGAAAATAACACGTTGGGGCTAAAATGAAAGGCATACAATTTGTGCTGCAGTATAAGAAAAATGTCTGCACCCTGGTTTAGGAATAAAACTGTTAGAGCTCAGTGCAGGAATAATATTGTTTGGGCCCCAGTGCAGCAATAATATTGTCTGGCTCCATTGCATTAGTAATAGTATTCAGTTCATAGTGCAGAATATTGTTAATTTAGCGCTTGAGTCACTTTGAGCAAAAGACTAATAATCTTCCTCTCCAATAGAGCAACTATGTCTATATAAAACTGCCTGTTAGTTGAACTAGAGGAAGGCAAAAAAAAAAATCTGAAGCCCCACCAATTTTCAAGTTGAACCTATCCCTATTTTCAATAACTGTGTATTTTCTTGCTAAAAAGCCATCCAACCCCATCTTAAAGCTAAACTCTTATCCATAACCACTGTGAAAATGACACAAAAGCAAGATCAAACAATCAATGAAATCATACCTCAATAGAGTTCATTTAAAGTGATACTGTCATGGGAAAACATGTCTTTTTCAAAACACATCAGTTAATAGTGCTGCTCCAGCAGAATTCTGCAAACAGATTTTTTTATATTCAGTTTTGAAATCTGACATGGAGATAGACATATTGCTAGTTTCCCAGCTGCCCCCAGTCATGTGGCTTGTGCTATGATAAACTTCAATCACTCTTTACTGCTGTACTGCAAGTTGGAGTGATATCACCCCCTCCCCCCCCAGCAGGTTAACAACAGAACAATGGGAAGTTAACCAGATAACAGCTCTCTAACTCAAGATAACAGCTGCCTGGTAGATCTAAGAGCAACACTCTATAGCAAAAGCCAAGTCCCACTGAGACTGGTACATTAAAGGGGACCCGTCACCCAAAAGAAATATTCAAAATCCTATTTTATCACATTAGTCAAGCAAAATTTACTTTATCTACGCTATATAAATTATTTGATTCTTGTTTCCTTCAGTCTGGGAATTCATAATTATAGCAAGCAGGCAGGAGACATTTTGTGGACACTGTTATTAAGGCAAGCCTTGCATCATCTTAGAATCTTGTTTGTGCACCAGAATGGGGTTCTTCACAATTAAACAGTGAAGAGAAGGAGGGAATGTGTGGAGAGCAGTGACATCTGGGAAGTGCTGAATGGAAAGTGAAAGTAATTGTGTGCCCTGCTTCTATGCCACGGGCATAGAGGAGGGACAGACAAAATTTGATTGACAGCTGATATTTTTAAGTGAGCTTACAACAGCTATGAATGCTTTAATAAAAAATAGAAATTGGATTTCATGTTTAATTTGAAAAGGACTTTTATTATACAGATTTTTGTGTCTGGGTGGCAGGTTGTCTTTAAGTAGGAGAAATAGCCTTCCAGAAAGTAGTTCCATTATAAAGTTCTGGCACAAATGACATGACTGGGGGCAGCTGGGAAACTGATAATATGTCTAGCCCCATGTCAGATTTCAATATTGAATATTAAAAATGAGAATTGGAGTCAGTGCAGATGTCTGCTGGAGTAGCACTATTAACTGATGAGTTTTGAAAAAAACATGTTTCCCATGTCAGTATCCCTTTAAATAAGCAAAGACCAAAAATATTAAAGTGTATTTCACTTATCTATCTACTAGGTGTCACTCACATGTCTATCTAAAAGTGCATTCTATCATATTGCTGTATCCAATATACCATAGCAAAGTGCATTCTAATTGAAGCACTTTATTTTGCAACAAACTTGGACTGGAATAGTCATCTCTGAAGCACTTTGATTTACAGCATACTTGGCATTTTTGTTGCATATTATAGGAACAGTTACATTTTTTATAAACTAATGGTTTTACATTTTACAATTTATCTTGATTTATTTTTAATATTTTTTTTAAATGTATATTTTAGTCTAATTGTATTACTCACTGAGGTAATTATTGCCTAATTAATGTTTATACTAATTTGTTGTCCCTGGTTTATATGACTGATAAAGGGTTTTTCCCACAAAACGTTGCAGTACACGCAATAAACCAGCAGGGGTTTCCCCAATTTCACTACCTCTATTGTGCCAGTAATTTTTCTACATGGGTATTGGGGGAGGGTTGCCGACCCTCCATAATGAGGCTGGTTATTTTTCACCATTCACATATATTAAGAAGCAATCTAAACATACCTGTAAGTAATGTTATTAAAATCTCCGTCATATAGAAATTGAGGAACAAAGGTTTGTGGTAAGCATCAACTCCCACTATGGCTGTCAAAATATAGACCACTGTCAATGACTGAAAAGAGAAGAGAATAATTAGTTGGTATATTAACAAGAAAGGGACAGCCATACCAACACACACTCTTATGGTGTTTCTTACAAGTACGGGTACTGGATCCGTTATTCGGAAATCCATTATCCAGAAAGCTCCTAATTACGCAAAGTGCATCCACAGTAGACTCCATTTTATCCAAATAATCCACATTTTTTTAAAAATATTTCCTTTTTCTCTGTAATAATAAAACCGTACCTTGCACATGATTCAGACTAAGATATAAGGAATCCTTATTGGAAGCCAAATCAGTGTATTGGCTTTATTTACATGATTTCTTTTTAGACTTGGCAATCCAAATTTCAGAAAGATGTATTATCCAGAAAACCCCAGGTCCACAGCATTCTGGATAACAGGTCCCATACCTGTACTTTAATTTATTGTCAGTTGTGTACAAGCTACAGATTTAAAGGGGTCATTTACTACATGTAAGTGCAGTTGCGGACACAGTAGTTGTGCAAAAAATGTTTTTAAAAAAAGAACATTCATTAAAGGAACTTGTATCTCAGAGCAACCCTGAAGCTACTCCACCGTCAAAAGTGTTAGTAGCTTTGGGTATCCGCAGGCACAACAGCTTGCATTAATTGATACACCAAACTTGCATATAAAGAATTGGGCACAGACATAATTTTGACAATAAGTGTATCATGAAGCGCATGCACAATTGCAAGGTGTTTTAACACATCTCCTTCAATTTTGGCAGGTGCATCTTGTGGCCACAATTATGCTGTAACTGTGGAAAGGCTACTGTTGTAGCCTAATTCTTGCTACATAAGAGTGTGGACCTTTTTGGCTGGTTGCATTTGTCCTCAAAGACATAAGTGCTTTGAAGTCTGGTGACTGTGGGAAGAGCCAAGAAGTCAGCTATTTTTGGACTTCAAATAGAATTGTATTATAGAAGAATTTGAGCACTAGATTTTCTTGAGCTGTGTTAGTAAAAACAGCCTATGGAAATGTAAGAAAAATATATATCTACAATCTTTGTGCTTATGAAAAGTGAACTGAGAAATAGATATTGTAGGAAAAACTGAGAGTTACCTTCCTTCTGGCATTACTGTAAATCACCAGTGAGAAAACTAAAAGCATTATGTGCTAATGGCGCTACTTGATCTACACCATGTACTTTGCTGAACTAAATTTCATCCTCTAGTAAATATGGGTCTTTTTGGCTATGGAGTAGTGCTGGGCATGACCTCCCTTCTTTTGATTTATTTTTAAAAGGTTTTTATTTATGATTTTATAACATACAACAACATTAAACAGTACAACAGCGCTTTTACAAACATATTGCATTCTTGCATCTGAGGTACCATCAATACGCCTGTATTAAGTAGTAGCAGCCTACTGAAAATAGTGTTTAGCTATCTGGTAGGGGGGGAGGAGGGCTTGGCTTTCCTGTGGATGATTCATAGTCTTAAGGGGGTGAACAAGCAGTGTTTAGTCTAGAGCCTCAACCCATTCCCTTGTCACTCTCTTGCCCTATAGGTAAGTTGTATCAGTGGGAGGTGAGCCCTAAGTAGATTAAGCCAACTGGTAAGTGATGGGGGGAGTGTGCCATCCATTGAAGAAGAACAGACTTTCTAGAGTAGAACAAAAGGGTTCTAAAATGTGTTCCTGAATCAAGCACACAAGATCATCCACAATGCCAAATCTTGGGTGTGAGTATTTTAGGCAGGGATATTGTAGTCTGACTGAAGACTTAAAAAGTGGAATATTTGTGGGCATAGCCACATTAGATGGAAGTAGTCGGCATTGGGAGCATCACATTTGAGGCACCACATTTCCCATATGGTATAACTGTAGTGTAGATTCAATAACTGTAGAGTGTAGATTCAATATTTGTAAGCACAAAGGGAACTATGGTTCTAAGGTCTGTTGGAGTTGCAATTATGAGAACCACGGGAGCAGCTCTCCAGTTTCTGGGTGCCTTATCTGGTCTCTGGGCAACAGGGCCCCAGCTTGGTCACATCACCCAGAGTCTGTATGCCCCAGTGGGGCCACACTCAGTATGGTGCAATTTGTTGGAAGTAGGGTAGGTGAGAGTTTCCCCATAGCAGCAAGCCTAGGGATAAGATTGGAGGCTTCAGTTTATACAATTGTAGCATCATCTGCCATGATTTGCTGTTTTTTTCTTTTTTATACAGTTGGAACCCATCCGTTTTGCTACTTGCTCTTTGCTGTAATCTATCTGTTGTTTGAAATATATGGCAATATTAAAGACATTTTCAAAGGCCTCAGATGTAAGTTATTTGATTCACAAATTCACAGCTTTTTGTGCACTGTATTGCGGATCCAATAAGCACTTGCATCTGGGACCATTCACCACAACACTGAATTGCAAATCCAATGTGAAAAGTAAACCACAGCAGTGGTGGGGCAACCTATGACACCTCATGAATACAGATTTTTATAAAAGGTTAATATATTAACATTTGATAAATATGCCCTTAAAAATTCTATACAGGTCAATACAGACCTGTGAATATATGTCCCTTAGTATTTCTACAATTTTAAAAGTTATAATGGACACAACTAATTTACACTGGATATCAGTATACATGCAGTAAATGTTATACCTTTTATTATATAATCCCTTTAATCCTTGCAGACTATAGTCTGTTTATTGAGCAGATTTAAATTGCAATATTGGCTCATTTTTGGATCTTCATAAAGTGATGTTGGTTGACACATACTGCCTAATATAATATGTCACGTATGGTCAGATTTAGAAAATCTAGTCATCTATTGCTGTGGGGTGTCAAATTCTAGAGCTGTTAAAGGAAAACTATACCCCTCACACAATGTAGGTCTCAATAAAAAGATATTGCATCCAACAGTTCATGTGTATAACCCTGCTTCATGTAAATAAACCATTTTCATAATAATATACTTTTTTAGTAGTATATGCCATTGGGTAATCATAAATAGAAAATTGGCATTTAAAAAAATAATCGGATTGTATGATTCACGGTGCACACAAACATACCAAGCAAACTATACTTGTTAGGTCACATGAGCCAATTAACAGACAGAGTTGTGTCTTTTGCTTCTACATTTCTTCCTGTTACAGTTAGAGCTGTAGTATTTCTGGTCAGGTGATCTCTGGGGCAGCACACAGACCAGAGTCAGACTGAGCCAGCAGGAACCCAGATCAGCACCCAGATTCACTGGGTTGTTCCTGGATTCTTCACTGGATTCTTTCTTCCTAAACATAGTGCTCACACACACTCTGCACGGCGTTGGATCGGCTGGGAAGGGGGGGGAGGCTGGAGGCTGGGGCTGGCCCCCAGTCTGACCCTGAATGAGACCATCACAAAATGGGGGTTCAAGCGATAGAATCGTCAATAGAATCTGTTTTCCTTTAAGAACTATAATCCTAAAATTATAGAAAAGCTTTCAATCTCAGTTGTAGTTCAGTTTTGCCATCTGGTGGGTGTCGCTAAACACAGTGCCAAAAAATTCCTACACAGATCATTGCTTCATATAGATAAACCTATACACAGATATTTTCTTTGATTTTTTTTGGTTTCAGATTCAACAATTGTTCTACTTGCAATCAAACCACAGATGAGCAAAAGTCACTTTGAAATCTGGATGGTGCAGCACTGAAATAGAACTAGCGTTGAGCTGAAATTCTCTGTTCTCCCATGCTTTGATCACAGCAGGCAAAAAACATCTTTGAACTGATTTCATTTGCAGCGATGAAAAGCATGCAGTTGGGCAGTATGACTATGTCATGTAAATAATCTGCCATGTGGGATGGTGGAATAGGTATAGGTGATGATTATGTAAAAACCAAGAGGCTGTGATCTGTCGTACATGACATTAAGAAGGAGGCAATATGCCACCAATATTACCCAATAACACATGCTGAATTTTTCCCTACAGCATTTGTATCCTGTGATTCATTCTAGCTAGCTCAGCCTTCCTTTTCCAACATATTACTATTCTCTCCCTTAACCTCAATCAAATCTCTTTCCCACATGCTGTCACATTTTACTTTATTCTGGTAAAATAATGTTGCCTATAATTTCAATAGTATGCATTTTATCAGGTTACAGGGTGCATAAACCCTCCAGAGAAATTAAAGGAAATATTCTCAGTTGGTATTCTGAGCACTTTTGTAATTTATATTAATTCCTCTTTGAATCATTACCTAGCAATGTAACATTATTTCCTGTGTTTAATGGCTGCATTGCCTGAAGGCTGCTGAGCTCACAGCCCAAGGATTAATTAAATATGGCGGAAGCCTCATTTAGACAAAGTGTAAAAACATTGGGGGTGCGGGTGAACCAAATCACTATGCCTTTGAGAGGCTCTTCCATGGAAAATGCACAGACTGGAATACTTTATTGCAGAGTGCTGCACCTATTGACCCTGGTAAACCAAATCTGTAAACTTCTGCCCAGTGGCTGGTGCATCTCTTCCATAAAAAAACATGCCAGCCTGGAGGTACCTTACTGCACGCATGTTTTGCCTTTTTTTGTTGTTAGGGTGGTTGCACAACCTAGTCCTGCTGGAAATGACCTGAATATGCACCCAGCTAGAACAGGTGCAAGAGACAACCAGACAAAAGAGTGCAATAGTATTTCCCCCAGCAAGTATGTATTTTATGGAAGAGCCTGTAGACAGAAGGTAATCAATTTGGTTCACTGGGGTGGAACTAAATAAACTGGCACCTCAGTGTTTTCATGTTTTGCCCTTCTTTAAGACTTCTGCCTCTGGCACTGAGCCACAAATTTGGCTTCAACCTAAAAAGTCTGATAAACACTGTTCTTGAGTACAGGTAACAACATACAAAAAGTAATAAAATAGACGGCATCTGTCAGAATAATCTACATATGTGTAGGGACCCATAAGTAGCATGGCCCTTATGGCTTCTTCCCTTGCCCTTACATTAGCTGCCTTCTATTGGACTAAAGTCCAGGTGGCTATATTGTATCTTATTATTGGTTATAGGTAGTGACCACCCCCCCTGCAGTGCTGAATAAAAGTACTTGCAGGGAGTGGCACTTGCTCTCTGGCCTGCAGCAGCTACCAATACTCAGGAGATCCATTGAGCCTGGAGTCAAGGCCCCAGAAGTTATACTTTAAAGGTACTACTACCTGTATTAAGTCGGGGAACAGGGCCCCGTGAATGAGGAATATTAAGAGTGAGGATATTCCTGTAATAGCACTCTCTAGGAGAGGTGAGATAGAGAGGAAAGAGAGAAAGGGTAGCTCAAAGCCCCATCAAGGAGGATAGTAGGGAGTAGCTCTCCCCCAGGCTCTACCTTGCCTGAAGTGAAGGGACCTCAGATATAGGGACTTCAGGAATAGCATTTAACCCCTGAGTCACCTGAACTTGCTGGTGGGATCCGGACCACATGGGCATTGACAACCTGGTTGGTGCAACTACAACTCCCATCCTTGTATCCTACCTGAGGGCATAATCTACGCTGTGCCTGTGCTAAAGCATTGCTGCTTGTAATACTACTGTATGTGAGTATATGATACCCTGTGCTGCTACTTGTAAATAAACTCTGTTACTGTTGTTTACCAAAGAACCCCTGGCGTCCAAAACCTTTATTACACTATATGCAGTATTGAGTTGTAGTTCAACTACCTCACGCGTGATTTTCCACATAGCGAAAGCCCTACCTGAGAGTGAAAGAGTCGCGTGTAACCAATGCTCTACCTATGCTAGTTGGTTTGGTTAATTATAGCCAAGAAAGGGTTACATATGTATGCCTAGGAAGATACTGCATATTTGGTGGATAAATAAAATACTAAAATAAATAAAAGTAATAGTGCAAACTCACCACTTGGCTTATATCATATGCCCATGGAAGGAAGAGCACCCCAGTGTTGTATTTCTCCCAGTGTGAGAGCATAAAGGTGAACAAGACAATGCAAGACACTGAATACATGGTCCTTGAGGTCAGTCCGGCTTCACCTGAATCACATCCAAAAATGGAGAACAAAGATAATGGAAATATTGATGCTGCCCAGCTGTCCAAGCCATGGTCAAATAACTCGCCCAATGGACTACTGGACTGAGTCCTTCTGGCATGTTTCCCGTCAATAGAATCTGTAAGACAAGAATTATTTCATGTGAGGGACAGGAATTAGTCTTTATTCTATTCTATTTTGCCATCCTGAGCAATGTTTGTGACAAAATACTATAAATGCTATAATCAGTATATTTGTCCTGATTTGTTTTCTAAATTGTTGACATTCTGTCAACATTTTTTTGATGTAGTTGTTCTTTCTAAATTACACTGAAAATAATTCACTCTACAATATAAAATTAAATTTTTAGTTGTAAAAAGATGTGCTCTTTGTAATTATGTGCCCATCAGCACTCATTAAGGTTTTCCATTGTTCAGTGATGTATTTCCCTGTTCATAGTGTGTAGTAACCAGGGCCGCTCCGGCCATGAGGCAAGGTGAGACCCGTGCCTCAGGCGGCACAGAGCGGCCTGTTACCAGGGGAGGCAAAAAGCCGCCTCTGGTAACATTAAGAGCCGAATTTCAGTTATTTTTAATGGAAATTCGGCTCTTCTAGTGCAGCGAGCGCTATTGGGCAATGCAGCCCCTCCTCCACCCGCTCCGATGCTGGAAGATAGAAGCGCGGAGCGGGAGTGGGGACGGCATCGGGGCTGCTGCCTCAGGCGGCAGCAGCCCCTGAAACACTCCTGGTAGTAACATATTATGTCAGGCTCTAACTTTGCATAGTTTTACATGTCCATTGTACACTTAGTAACTTTCTATAACCCTTTAAAATTTTATTTGCAACATTAATGGTAACTCTTTCGTGGAGACCTGTTTCCTAATTTTTGGAGTCAAGAAAAACAAAACCCCATGACTATTTTTGTCCTTTTTTTCCTCCTAAAACACTACCTTATTTAAGAAAAAATCCAACAGAGTATTACAGCCATGCTTTTTTCATGGAACATAACTTTTACACACAAGAAAATCAAATTTTTCTGTTCATTTTCAACGAGACTCAAAATTCACAGATCGATATCTGTTATAAAGGTATTTTAAAAAACTCAATTGTCAACCTTATATTGCCTGCCCTGCCTCTAGGCCTCAGGGCAGGCAATTACTCCTTACTGACTATTTTGTGGGTATGTGCAGCATGTCCCCTATTCTGGTACATAAAAGATATTTTAGTATAATGCAAAATGGCACCTGCTTGCTAGTGATGATTGTGAATTCCAAGACTGAAAAGAAACATGATTTCATTAATTTATATAGTGAAGACAAAATATATTTTGATAAACTAACACAATAGGAAAACCATTTAAATTATTTCTTAGGGTGACAGGTACCCTTTTGTAAACTGGGAAAATACATTTGTTAGTTGACAATTTGTTAGAGTTTGAAAAGTTATTAGAGATAATTCACATCTATCGAAAAGCATTTTTACGGCACTGTTGTTTTTCTTTAATAAATACTAACTATTTGTGGTTTAAATAAATACTTGCATACAGTATATATTTGTGTTTGTGGGTTTTTGGACCGCTTTGAGAAAAAACAAACTTAATTTATGATATATCTGCACCTTATTTCTGCTAGAGAAGAGTTGCTTGGGTATGCCAATTGTTACAGTTTGCATTATTATAATATAATACCTAGTGCATAAGCCAAAAAGTTGCCAATTGCTGCAGAGATCCAAACCCAGTTAGGGATGTGTTCATGGCCAACACCTAGAAAAACAGGAGACATATAAAATTTCAATATCAAATTTAAACAAAAAGGAGTTGGTTTATTATATGGCAACACACATCAAAGTACAATGACAGCATTGGGGACAGGCCCACTGGGAAACTGGGAGAAAATCCAGTGAGCTCCAGTACTATTGGGCCCCATGTTCCAGGCTCATGAGCAGGAAATCTAGTTCAGTGGAGGAGTGCAGGCCCCAGGAGTTCTGCAAGCAATATTTGGAACCAAAAACAAACCACATTGAAGGGTAGGTGGAGTTTGGTCGTGTGCAGGAGAGGACCCTTGGGAGGAAACCCTTATCTCAGATTTTTCGGTGCACCCAGGGCCTCCTCTGATCTGACACTGTATAATTAAATATTGCTTATTATGTAGGGGGGCAAGACAAATGTTTGCCCATGTCACTGGAAAGGCACAAGGTAGAATACATATAAATATCTAGTTGCAAAATGATTGAAATCCTATAAAGATATCAGTGCAGGATTTGTTATTCAGTGGAAAATATAAAGAACAGGCTCATAATATACACACACAGTTAATGAAAACAAAGTACTTGTTTAGAAACATGGTGCAAATGACTTTGGTGCAAACTTCTCTAAAACAGTAAATGTTTAATTAAAATGCCATTACTAGGACCATGATTTTTCAAAATTTGAATGACATTGAATCTAATGTGATGACTGACCTCAAGAACAGAAATCGGTCACCACAATTTAGAAAAATATAGTAGGAGCATCATTGTCTGGGACATTTTCCAGTCTGTACCATAGCAATAATTACTAATATTGATAAAAAGAAAACCTTCTCTTGAGAAAAAAATACAGGGTTGATCTATTTTATATGAAGTCATGTAGCCAAAAAGTGTGACCCAACCTCATATAAACAAAATGGAATAAAGCACAGAGAACTGCAAGGGCAGAGTACTAAGAACATGAAAATGCAAGCCTGAAATGTTTATGTGGCCTGACAAAAACACTGAGTATGGAAGACTATTCCTCAGTCTAAATTGTTTCTCTGGAGGCTAAATGAATCAAACCTGAAAAAGAATAGCTAGACAGGGACCAGACATCAACAAATCAGACAAATTGCTAAGCTCTTCCCATTCATTCATGAACAAGGGCTGGTTTAACTAGCTCAATGCCTGGGTAACTGTTTCACAAGGGCACCACTTAATCCTTTTGCTGAGCATAAATCAAACTATAGGATCTATGGTACTGTTACTTTAATAAACATAAAAGCATTACTTGTTCATTCTGGCCCTAACATTACTACAAGAGGTGTCTGCTAACTCCAATGAAAAATAACTCAGTCCTGAAACTTATGTAAGCTGTTAACGGCAATAAATGGAATCGTAAAACTAGTGTTAAATGTAACTGACCCAGAAATGCCATAGTATTAGAAGATTAAAAATGAACTGCAATGGACAAATGAGGTGTTTTAAGGGTAGTGTTGACCCTCCTGTCAAAGATGGAGGAACTCCATGATCTCCACGAAAGGCTAATCTTCCTTTTTGATCACCTTATTTGGCAATAATAAATGGGTTATACACTCTTGCTTCCAGAAAAAAAACCCTACTTTAGCAAAAGGTGGCTCTAGATATATTCAGTAGAATGGAGGACTGGTGTACCAGCATCACTGCCATAGAAAGGCAGGATTGTTTTAAAGATAAATGAAAGGACAATGACATTTGGGACTGTTCTGAACAATTATTGGGTCAGTGTATAGATAATTACAATGATTCATGGGTATTTTCCTTGGACTTTTCAGTACATAATCAGACCTGGACTGTGATTCAAACTAGGCCATGGCATTTCAAGCGCACAGAGACCCAAACAGCCCCTCACACGCTCCACAAATAGTGACAGTCTATGGCATTTTGGAGGATTTTCCAGAATCCACAGATTCTGAGCCTGAACAGAATGGACTGCTTTTGAAATAATTACAGCCAAGTATGAACTGTATGATATTGATGCCACCACATATTATTGATTTTTATTGAAGTCTGACTCCTACTCCAGCCCCTCACCAATTCAGTGCTGACTAACATAGTGATAGGTCTCTGCATACCTAAAAGGAGTGTGCCTTTTTTCAAACGTTGTGCACAGTGGTTGTTTTAAAAGGGTGGTTCATCTTTGAAGTAAGTTTCAGTGTGTCATAGAGTAAAGATCCCCAACCCTTTTTACCAGTGAGCCACATTCAAATGTAAAAAAATGTTGGAGAGCAATGAAAAAGTTCCTAGGGGTGCCAAGTATGTGCTGTGATTGGATATTTAGTATCCCCTATATGGATTGGCAGCGTATAGGAGGTTCTGCTTGGCAGTACACCTGGTTCCTATGCAATGCCAAGCCAGGAATTCAATTCACTCAGGTCACAAGTGGAAGCGCACAAAAAAGCACAACTGTATGGCCACTTTGCTCACTTCACAAGCACTTGTGCCCCATGATTAAGGCTAGGGACAGACAGGGAGATTCGGGGAGATTCTGTCGCCTGGCGTTTAATAGCAGGCGACAATCTCCCCGAACTTCCTTCTCCCTGTCCGTCGCTAGCTTAAATGAAAAAGCGCCAGCGCTGTGCACACGCGGCGCGGCGATTTCCGGAATCGCCCGAAGTTACTTCGTGAGGAAACTTTGGGCGATTCCGGAAATCGCTGCGCCGCGTGTGCACAGCGCTGGCGCTTTTTCATTTAAACTAGCGATGGACAGGGAGAAGGAAGTTCGGGGAGATTGTCGCCTGCTATTAAACGCCAGGCGTCAGAATCTCCCCTAATCTCCCTGTCTGTCCCCAGCCTAAAAAGTGATGCTCTGAAATCAGTGAAGTTATGGTTTCTTCATTAAAATTATTTGCAGGTACCTCTACCCAAGGGAGTTTAACAGCTTTTATAGTAACACTATAGAACACTATATCAGTCTACATCAAAATTTATTTTCTGACTATACATATATGTAAACAATTCTTATGGTTTAAACATCAAACGCACCAATGTTTTGGGTAAATAAATGATGATATTCTGAAGGTAAGGTCCGAAGACAGTAGAACTAACGCCAGTCAATGAAGCTCTACTACAAACTCACTTTTTAAAATCTATTATGAGGTGTAATATGTAGCTTTATTGCATTAGAGTTATGCTGACAATCATTTATTTTGTTACTTTTAATAATGCAGTTAAACTGGTGGTCTGTATCAACTGTTAGTGAAAAATGATCCCTTTAGTGTACAAGGCTGCTGAACATACTTGCATGTATGTAGTAGAACATGCACTCCATAAAGTTTCTGTTTACCTTCTCAGCATCGCCAGTTCCTCATCCTCCCTAAATGATCACCTTGGAGAATACATAGATGGCATAGGGTGCCATATTTAATTTTTAATAACAGGCTCCATGTGCATGAGTATAGCAGACACCAAAATATTCAGCATCAGAGCATCACAAAAAACAGGGTTGTGGTTTTCACTAAAAGGGATCTAGCCCAATAAAAAAAAACAAATTGATTCAACACATTAAACAAATTAATTTATATTAATTTCATAATTGTATCAATTTCTAAGATATTTATATTTTAGACTGTTAATGACAGGTTTTTGGTTCTACAGAGAGACATTTCAGTTGATTCACCCTCTTGATTTTGAATGAGGCTGATACTTTGTTTAAATTCCATTAATTACATATTACAATTTTTTGGGAAGGAAAAGTTATATTTTTCTAAATTACACTACTGCAAATACATTTATTCTATCACTTAAAGAAATGTATCTGTAAAAAATTTATTTCTTCCATCTCCTTTGAAATAAAAAGAAATAATTGTATTTGGATAATAATTGCCTTGTAATGTTTTTTGTCATTCCCACAAAAACGCCACTATGGGACCGATTTATCAACGGTCGAACTGAACATTCAAATTCCGATTTGAATTTTTAAATTTTTTTTTATCAACAAGGTAGTTATCCAAATGTAATTCCATTAAAAAAAAACAAAAAAAAAAAACTTGAATTCAGTTTTCAAGATTTAACATACTCTGGCCCTTTAAGAATTCAAATTAGACTATTCACCACCTAAAACCTGGCAAATTGCTGTTGAAGTCAAATGGATCCAGGGATCAATTTGGAGGTGTTTGAAGCCTTCCTGACATTCTCCGAAAAAAAATTTGAATCTAGTTTGATCAAATTCAATTTGAATCAAATTTGCGTGTTATTTCAATTTGGCCGAGTTTTGAAAAATTCGGTTTCATTAAAAAAATTTAGATGAGTGGAATTTTGAATTTAGAATTGAGTTTAGGGGTTTTTTTAAAAAAACTCTTATGAATTCGAAATTTGATAAATGTGCCTCTCCTTGTCAACTATGTTCTCTCTCCCTATATTTATTAAGCTGATAATGATTTTTCCCATGTGCTCATAATATAGAGTACGTGACAATGGTGACATTCAGAGAATCAAGCAAACATACCTTTTTTAATGGATGTATACAGTATCACAAATGTGAGCAGTGCTTTACATGGAATAAACACAAACAGTGTTATGGTCATTATAAAAGAAATAGTGAGACTTATAAGCCCCGGGGGGGGGGGGGGATAGGGGGCCCATATGCAAGAAAGTACCACTTACTTCTTATTCTTAAAGGAACAGTAACACCAAAAATAAAAGTGTTTTAAAGTAATGAAAATATCATGTAGTGTTGCCCTGCGCTGTTAAAATGGCTCTGTTTGTTTCAGATACGCTGCTATAATTTATATAAACAAGCTGCTGAGTAGCAATGGAGAAAATTTAAAACGGCTATATGGCACAGGATAAGTAATGGATAACAGATAACATTATGTTCTACAGAGATTATTTATATAAACAATAGTAGTGCTGTGGTGTTTATAAAAATGGCCTGCAGGTGTCACTGTGCATACACAGGACTTTCTGTACAGCTTGAAAGTGAAAGTAAGAGTTACTGCTGTTATGTAATGGCTGCATGACCTGCTAATAAAGCACTGTTATACTCTCCTCATCCTCGGCTACCAAACACAAGTGCTTCTGAAGCAAACACTGCAGTTTTACCAGTGCACGGCAACACTGCATTATACTTTTATTACTTTAAAACCATTACATTTTTTATGTTACTGGTCCTTTGAAGCATTTGCACCAGAGTTCTGAAGTGGTTCTGTTACCCGCAGGTTACCTGTAAAAAAAAGCAGGTACCCTGTGGAACGAGGGTAGGCTTTTCAGGAGCGGGTATTGATGCGGGTCTGCAGGTCGCAGGTTAGGTTGCAGGTCTCTTCCTGCTGCAGCTTTCCTTCCACTCGTCTCCCCCTCCCATCTAACTTCAGGCACAGACATCACACGGCACGATTCTGTCCCTCTCGGCTACAGGCCTGGATTTGTGACGAGGCCACATACACACGGGCCTAGGGCGGCATGCCACCCCGCTGCTCTGTGGGAAGCATCAAGGACACGCTGCTCCCCGGTGCTCCAGCGCAAAGGACCACGCAGCCTAGGGGCGCCTGCCCGACGAATCTGCCACTGCTCGGCTATTGGGCACTTTTGATGATGTCACTTCTGGTTTGCAGCAACATCACTTCTGGATTGATAGTGGTCGGCAGGTTGTGGGTCAGGTTGCGGGTCAGGGTCGGGTACCGGAACAAAGTGGGTAAATATGTGGGTCATGGTTTGGGTTGTGGGCTGTAGGTTTGAGTTGGGGTCTTAGAAATGCTGAACTCTGCAGTAAGTTCCAGATGAAGTGAAAAGCACCTCCCTTAGGGTAAGTTGTAAGGACAGGGCCCTAAGTGCATCCTATCGCTCTTACTTTACGCCACAGAATGTTGTCCATATTGTGGCATTTTCTAAAATATAGTAATAATAACATTACATTGTTTCATCTCTCTCACTATAATAAAAATATGGCTTTGGAAATATAACGATACAATTAAAATTTTAGTTTCTGTATTTAAAAATTCTCACCTGATGCTGTATAGTGCCAGTCATAAAAGCATAGCAAAAAATAATTGACCAAAATGATGAGAAATCCCGATAACGTTAGCAAATTTGGAGCAATCCAAAGAGGCACTATCTACAAAAAAGCAGAAAAATTTATTATCTTTTTATTAGTAAGAGTACATTTGTGGGTCTTTTTTTTTTGCCAGCATCTTCATCCAATATAAAGCATCATGGTAGCATGAAGTAGTCTCCCATATTTTTGTTTTTGAATATGCAAACTTAAACTGAAATTAAGGCTGTATGCAAGATTGTATGGTGCATCACTGAAAAGAATCAGATGAAAAGAATTTACAATCTAAGAATTTGCAATTTATTTGTTTGCTGTCTTTAAATTGCATTTATCCCTAAAAGTTACTCTTCAAAAGGAGCGCATTCAGCAACCACAATTTACAGCCTTTGAATCTTAATAAGTAAATGAAAAGATATAAGCATTACCCAGAAAGTTCCCAATTACAGAAAGTTGATTTCTCATGGAGTCCATTTTAAAATAATTCTAGTTTTTAAAAATGATTTCCTTTTCCTCTAATAATAAAACAGTATCTTGTACTTGATCCTAACTAGCCTGCACAAATCCACATTGGTGGCAAAATAATCATATTGGGTTTAATTAAAGTTTAAATGATTTTTAGCAGACTTTAGGTATGGTGTTACAAATTGCATAAAGATCCCTTATCCGGGAAACCCCATTGCTTGCTGATTAAAATGCTGATTAAAATGCTGAAACACTGAAACAGGTTCTGTGCAATTTATATTAACCCTTTCATGAATAATGATTCTTACCTTTACAACTTTGTTCCACAGATGTTGCATTACATATACAGACAAAGGATTTGTATCCACAGCACTGTACTGTAAGAGAAAACAGGGAGCTTTACATCTATTCCGTTGGTGAACATTTGAAAAAAATGTCCCTGCAAAAGAAATTCCCATAACATAGAAAATTGTTGCATGTAAAAAAATGCATTTCGAAACGGGACCGATGCGCTCATCTAGTGTTCAATGACTGAATAAGAATTGCTTGGACTGTCTCCAATTTTGAGCCACTATCTGGAGAAGTTGCGTCAACTTTTGAATTTACATGTGACTCGATTAAGTCATAAATTTTAATTTTGACATTAAATGACTGGGAGACTCCATACAACCCTCAGCATAGGGCAGACATGGAAGCATAGAAAAGCTTTGTGATTCCATCTTGCACATTGCTCTAAACATTTCATGACACCTTGGCCCCAGCAATAAATCATTTCATGATGGAGTAGCTCTAGAATTTGAGAACCCAGTAGAACCCAGTGGTCCCATAATTTTACAATATGGTGACCCAAGCATTGCATGACCTAGCAACACCAGACTCAACATTGCATAACAGCATTTCATGGCACAGATGCCTCACCAATATGCTGTATGATTTAGTGGACTTTTGGAACTATTTTGTTACACAAATTCCCAGCAATATTATTTCACCTAGCTGACAATCAGATTTATTTTTTGTTTCAAGAATAATAAATGTTTTGAAGGGATCATGTAACTCTTGCCTTAAAGGGGTTGATGTACGATGTAGAGAGTGATTTTTATTCAGCAGCTCCCCAGTTTGCAATTTCAGAAACCCTGTTGTTAGGGTCCACATTACCCTGGCAACCATGCATTGATTTGAATAAGGGACTGGAATATGAAAGGGCCTGAATAGAAAGATGCGTAATAAAAAGTAGCAATAACAATACATCTGTAGCCTTAGAAATAGTTTTTTAGATTGGGTCAGTGACCACCATTTGAAAGCTGGAAAGTATCCGTAGAAGCAGGCAAATCATTCAAAAACTATAAATATATATAGACTGTTTTATCTACCAGTTCATAACAATAGTGTATTTATTACCATAACAATATTATCGATTATATGAAAGAAACGATTTTAAGAATTCAGAATGGCATTAAATTGTTATACATGAAAATCATGAAGTTATTAGTCATAAGGGGCTGGTGGGTGGAAGCACAAAGTTGGCCCTCTCTTGCCCCCTTTCTTGTGCGTCATTTAGATGAAGTGAATGAGCATTGGAGCACATAGGGTGCAAAGAAGACCTGTACCTACAACTTTAAGCAACAACGATATATCTCATGGAATTCCTCATATATATATTTTATATGTTTTGGCAGAGGAATAAATGGTACACTGCTCCCAAGGCAGGTACCTCTTGTCCCAGCTCCTGCTGGAGCAGCCAGCCATTAGCTACGATATGCTCCCTCCAGCTCCTCCACTCACTTGTGGCTGCTTGAGTTAATAGTAAGCCAGGGCAGGCAGGAGCAGCACACATTATGCAATCATTTTTTTTGGAGGGGGGGGTAATTTCTCCCTCGTAGCGGTGCCCTAGAAAGCTGCCGATCCTGCCAACATATAACGCTGGACCTGATGGGCTGTTTATTTGGGGTTTGGTTCAAGGGCATCATGGTGTGATGCTTGTGTCCACTCCCTGTAATATGTTCTCCCAGTGAGACATGAGCAAGAAAAGTAAGATTAGAATCTGTTAGGAGGATATTATTACTATACCTGATATTCCATGAACTTTGTTTCAGATCGAGATACTTTCACAATGTTTATTTCTGTCATTATAAGAATTGGCAATAAGCATTTTTAAATTTGTAATAGATATAATTGTAATATTTGTACAAGATAAACTTTTAAGGAATTCCTTGTACTTAGGGGAAGGTTTGTCACAGCCGTGAGAAAAAAAATTGCAGATGACAAATCTCCAAAAATGCCTTTCCATTGCCAATAATTCAAATAGCTGGTGGTATGCCCAGCATATCTTTAAATCACCAAAAGTATCCTCTGGAGGCAACTGGATTTTGTGACAAATTGGGCATACCAACAACGATTTACATTATTGGCAATGGGGAGCCATTTTCGGGGGAAATGTGCCCACAGAGGCACAGAAAAAGATGATGGCAACAAATCTTCTCATGTGCCACTGCCCTAAAGGTTGAATGACAGCTAGACTGAATATTAGCCTATAAGTTGTACGCGAAACAGAAATAAATCTATACCTAATTTTTTGTGACATTTATAAAAGCTGAAACTTTGTGCTGGCTATCGTTCTCCTTCTTTTTGTGGACAGATAATGGTTTTTTTAATCATTCCTGGCAGCTGGTCAAGTCCAGAGTATAACCTATACAAGCTGTATTTTAAATTACAACATATCTATACCTCCATATAAAAAAGCTTTTTATTTCAAATCTATTACTTATAGTTTCATTTTAATAAGGGTTAATATGCTAAAGCCTGTGTTATCCATACTAAGATAGGAGACAATAGCATAATCTCACCAAGGTTATTGACTGTTTACCAAGTGATGATCTCACACTAAAGGTTTAGCATTAACTGACATTTGTACCAGGAGGTGCAGTCTGATGAACACTGATAACAACTATAAATCAAGCAATAGGATTGTTGTTTCTGCCAAAAGCATAAGGTCTCCACATTGTCCACCCACCACATTCCCAAAGACAGATTTTTTAAATGAAAGCAAAGGGGTAATTAAATTAAGATATGATATGCTTACATATTGATTTCCCTGTAAACAAACACTGTCCTCTTAATAATATTGTTATCAAGCATGTTTTTTACTGGTCAGGCCTGTCCTATAACAGCCAGGTGGAAACCATACCACCATTCATTCATACCATGTCATTCTGGGAGATTGCTAGCTTATCTGTTTCATGCATGTTGGTGATAAAATTGTTCAGGATTTTAAGGGTTGCAACTTCGGGCGATTTCGGAAAGCGCACCGCCACGTGTGAATTACCGCAGGTGACTTTTCATTTTAGCCAGCGCTAGACAGGGGCAAGTGATTCAGGGAGATTAGTTGCCCAAAACAAGAGGCGATTAGTTGCCAGGCGACTATCTCCCAGAATCGCCTGGTGTGGACTAACCCTTAATATCCTGAACAATTTTAGCAACAACATGAATGCTACAGATTATCTAGCAACATGCCTGCTATATGTAGCCATCATCAATCTTCTGGGAGTAAATAACCTACCCCCCGGCATACACTGATCAGTCTAATAGGAACTGGAACTAGGGCAGATGAAATGTAATCTTCATTAGTTAATAAATGATGTGTTCACGTATCAGTTACTATACAGAAGCTTCCATCTTTGGTTCAGTAAAGTTCAAACGGAACTCTGCCAACTACTGCTGAACAACTCCCAACACTGATCAACAGTTGAAGCCCGTGGATGGATCTGTTTACATTAAACCCTCATGGAGGGTTGTGATACAATGATGTATATTGACTGGTAGCTCTAAAAGTGTTGCACTTCATCTTGAATAACCCTTTAGTTTGTCACAACATCTTAACCCCACTACCATATAAAAAAATCATCCCATGCACCTAGGGTTACCACCTGGCTGGTATTTTACCGGCCTGGATGGTATTTTTGATAGTTGATCCCAATGTTATTGATAAGAAAAAAAAACATAAATATATAGGAAGGCCGGTATTTTTTTCAAGAAAAGGTGGCAACCCTACATGCACTGTTACCAAAAAAGATATGAATATGAAAATTCTGTTCAATACAAAGGATCAGTGTATTCCGGCGGATGTTTTAACTGGGCACCATGCCTAGCATATTTGTTTAGCTGCCCGGCACTGATACACCTTAAATTCTGGCCAATCCTTGCCCGTTGAAATAGAAAACTTTTCCTGTAAGACAATGTTCTTCTACAGATAAGGTGCATGCTGTATGTGCAGAAGTGCAGAGCCCTACTAGTGTCTGTGAAAAGCTTTAGCAGATGAGACTTTGATAGTCTTTGAAAGGGATCATTCATTTTGTATGGTGTAGTCAATCATTTTGTATTTACATAAAGCATTCACTAGCACATTGAACTAACCAGAAATATAATTTTATGTTGCAGCATTTTTTACCTTGTAGTTGTCAAAACCAGCATGTTGATCTGGCGTTATATAGTGGTGGTTAAACATGATGGTTCTGTTATTCTGCTTCAGTGTTGGCTCTCGTCTCCCTTCCTTCCAGGTAGGCGACACAGACACTGTAGCCAGGCAGCAACTCTGCAAGAACAGGTATAATGCGCACATGTGTCTATGTGTTCTACACTCTCTCCTAAGCTATCTTATCTATTAAGGAAACAGCTCTTGTAATCGCACCCTACTCAGGTATCGCCATGCGTTTCCTCGCAGGCTACAAAACAGAGTGTAAAAACCAAAGCTGCAAAACTGTTCTTGGTTCAGTTTTACCAATTATAATACATTTTTTTCCAAGGGCAAAACTTATAAAAGAGACACCAGAAATGATCACATAAAGAAACTACATGCAAAATCACACATGGTAAAGGAACAGGTCCTGAAATAAATACAACAGGCTTTTTCAATCAAAAACGGACCTATTTCGATCGAATAGGTCAATTTTCGATCTAATAAAAATCCTTTGAATTGTTCGATTGCATCATTCGAAACGAACGCTTCGAAGGATTTTGCTCAAAATCCTTAGAATTCTTGGAAAAATTTTCAGGACAAGTTCTGTGAGGTCCCCCATAGGCTAAAATGGCAATTCAGCAGCTTTAAGGTGGCAAATAGTCAAAGTCGAAGGATTTTAAAGAGCCAGTACTAAAAGTCAACTTGTCGATTATTCAAATTTTTTCTATTCGAATTGAATTTTGGACTATTCGATAGTTGAAGTAGCCCAAGATTACTTTGAAATTCGAATTTTATTCGAATATTCACTTCGACCATTAGTAAATGTGCCCCTAAGTCTACTAGAAAATCATTAAATATTAAATAAGCGAGTGGTTTTGCTTCCAATAAGGACTGATTATATCTGATTATATCTTTTTGATTATATATGTTGGAATGAAGTACAAAGTACTGTTTTATTATTACAGAGAAAAAGAAAATAATTTTTTAAAATTTGGATTATTGGATAAAATGGAGTCTATGGGAGATGGGGATTCCGTAATTCAGAGCTTTCTGGATAACGGGTGTCCGGATAACAGGTCCCATACCTATAGTGTGCAATGCTATATTTAACTCTTTGCTTGGCAATCAGATAGCTGGCAGGCACAGGCTGTAACTGCCAGGAATGTATTAGCTACCTTCTTTGGCATGATCTACTGGTGCAGAGAGTCGGGTTGCTTCACAACCACCAACAAGCCAATAGTACTGTTGGTACTGTGACACAATAATCATGTGACTGAGCTTAAGCAGCAGAAAAATCACTACTACATCTTTATTTTTTGGGTATTCAGGTGCTGTTCCCAGCGCCACCCCCACACTCCCTGCTGTGCACAAGGATCCCTTCTGCATAGACAGACACATGGACATGTACACCAATTTAAATGCAAAGCTTTTGTTTGAGTTTGCACACATGTCTGATTTTACACACGTTGGCCATACAGGGGCCGACACAGACTGAGTCGGCAGCTTATCGGGCTTACCCGATCGATATCTGTCCGAAAGTCGGCCAGATAACAATCGGATGGGACTAAAAATCTGTTCGTTGATGCAGTTGTGCAATCCGACCGCCCGTACCTCCTCCATTGTGATCAGATTGTTGGGCCCTAGGGCCAACGATCGGATCAGCCCAATATCGCCCATCTCAAGGTGGGTATATCGGGGAGAGATCTGTTCGTTTGGCAACGTTGCTAAACAAGCGGATCTCACTGTGTATGGCCACCTTTAGGGGCAGGTTTAATATTGGTCGAAATTCGAATAAAAAAAAAAATTTTTTTTTTTTTTTGGGCCATTTTCGATTGAAAATATACCTATTTCAATCGAATAGGTCCTTTTTTGATCGAATTTCGATTGCATTTTTAAAAAATAAAATTTCAGGAAAGCTTCCTGGAGGTCCCCCATAGGCTACAATGGCAATTCGGAAGCTTTAATGTGGCTAATAGTTGAATTTGAATTTTTTTAAAGAAACTTCGAAATTCGAATTTTCAAATTTTCTAATCTTTTCAATTCAAATCAAATTTTGATAGTCGAAGTAGCCCAAAATTACTTAGAAATTCGAATTTAAAAAATCACATACATACACACAAACCAATATCTATACTTAGGGGCAGATTTACTAAGTGTGAATTATCGAGGGCTTTTAGCCCTCGAATTCGACTGGCGAATATTTGGCGAATAAACATTTGACAAAATCGAATGGAATATTCGCCAGTGTTGAACGCATATTTAACTATTCGCCAGAATTGTACGATCGAATAGTGGCATGAATAGTCGCAGGAAAAAACGCTTGAATATTCGCCAAAATCGTACGAATCGAATGTTCGAAGTATTCGATCGTACGATTGAAATTCGGCAAAAGACTTAGATAAAAAAGCCTATGGGGGTTTCCCATAGGCTTCTATTGCTTTTGGTGTTCAATCTGCCAAAGTAGGCAGTTGAATAAAAATTTAAAGGGCAGGTTCTTCGACTGGCGAATAGTCGAGCGCTCGAATATATATTTATTCAGTCAATTCGATCTATTTGATGTGCCCAAATATTCTATATGCGATGATCGAAAATACTTAATTTGCATATTCGAATAGTCTCACGATCGAATTGAGACTATTCGCGACTATTCGCACGAATATTCTAATCCTTCACACGAATTTAGTAAATCTGCCCCTAATTGTAGATTTTAGTATCGCAGTAGCCTATAGCTATATTATGCTTATCTAATAAATCATCCAAGCCCTTCCTAAAAGCATTAACAGAATCAGCCATCACATCATCACTCGGCAGTCCATTCCACAACCTCACTGTCCTCACTGTGAAGAACCACTTACACTGCTTCAAATGAAAGTCCTTTTCTTCTAGTCTGAAGGGGTGGCCTCTGGTGCGGTGATCCTCTTTATGGGCAAAATGGTCCCCTAAAACAGGACTGGACTGGGATTCAAAATAGGCCCTGCCATTACTGCTACAAAGAGGCCCAAACAGCCCCCACCAGCCCACTTAATAGTCACTTTCTATGGCAATTTACAGCAGCCCATCGGGCATTTGCCAGAACCTACAGATTGCCAGTCCGGGCCTGCCCTAAAATATATGTCTATAATGTTCTCTAATGTACTTTTAGGGCCCTTACACACGGGCGTTTTGGACCTGCGCTCCCCTGCGTTGCGTTCGGCTGCGTTCAGCCGCAGGGGAGCGCAGGACTAGACGCACCTCATTAGTTTCAATGGCGTTGTACCCACGAGACACGTGTAAGCGCCGAACGCAGATTCAGACGCAACATGCTGCATTTTTCCTGCGTTTGGCGCTTACATGCGTTCATGTGAGTACAGCCCCATTGAAAATAATTGAGTGCGTCTATACCTGCACTCCCCTGCGGCTGAACGCAGAAAAACGGAACGCAGGGGAGCACAGGTAAAAATGCTCGTGTGTAAGAGCCCTTAAAGTGTAATCGTCCCTTGGTAAATGTCTTTTTTCCAGAGGAAACAACCCCAACCATGGCAGTCTACCCTCATTATTTAAGACTTCCATCCCTCTAACCAGTTTAGTTTCACAGCTCATTTACATCCTTCTTAAAGGGGTTATTCACCTTTAAATTAACTTTTAGTATGGTGTGGGGAGTGATATTCTGAGACAATTTGGAATAGGTTTTCATTGTTTATTATTTGTGTCTTTTGTATTATTAAGCTTTCTATTCAGCATTGCTCCAGTTTGAAATTTCAGCAATCAGGCTGCTAGGGAGATTTGGACTTATTTGAATAAGGATTTATTTGAATATGCCCAAGCAGAGCAGATGGAAAATCCAGTCACTCAGGAAGAAGTTAAATTCAAACAACTGAAAGTATTGTGTTTATGAGTAGGGAGATTTAAAGAAGAACTAAAAGTATTATCACTGGGGCTGCAAAAATGTTAGACACCCGATGGTTCTCCTGTTTACTAAAACTGCACCATCCCAGGTATTTCGATAAATGCTAATCATCATCATCATCGGCTTCTTCTCTTTGATCAAGGCAGGTGCACGCACAGTAGTGTGAAAGTCAAACTGAGACATAAAGAACCGGCTTCATTGTGCTACTGTATATGTGCAGAAAGCTTCAGACGGTCCCTAACTGCTTTGCAGGGAAAGATCATACTTTCAAACGGCAGGGGGGAGCCTTACTTCCCAGATTTGGAGCAGCTTTATATGTTTACCTGTAAGGGCTCGTCCACACGGGGAGATTTCGTGGAGATCTGTCGCCTGGCGACTAATCGCCGCGACAAATCTCCACGAATAGCTTGGTATCAGTGCGCACTCGCTACACGTAAAATTGCCTGGCAATTTTGAGCGACTTTTAAAATCGTGTTGCCGCATGTGAATAGACGCAGGCGACTTTACATGTAGCGGGTGCGCACTGCTATCAAACTATTCTGGGAGATTCGTAGCGGCGATTAGTCGCCAGGCGACAGATCTCCCCGAAATCTCCCCGTGTGGCCTTACCCTAAAGCAACTTGCAACTGTGTAGAGATTTTTATCCACAGACCCAGTTCAGTCTACTTATTCCGATAATTAATCAGTCATGGTGTATCAGCTTATACAGTAGATATTATTTGATATGTGCTGTTTTGATAATTTATGATGATCCCTAAGCTTAACTTCCTTGGTCTTGGTCTTGCAAAGAAGTTACAAAGTTACAAGATGACAGCCCCCTGCAGCCAACTTTAAAAACAGGAATCATTTGTGTAATAAGTTCATGTTTTTATTTAGTATACAAAACACAGCATTTCTAGCATTATTCTATTTTAGCCTTTAGTTCCCCTTTTAGGCCAGGTGTCTTTAATCTGGTCTTGATGGGTCTATTTATGTCAATCCCTTCCTGCCTTCCTCCCCCATTGTTCCTGTTTCTGTCTGGTATTTGCAGTTAAATCCTTGTGTCTGTGTTTCTACTACTTCTGCATAAAGACTCCTGCTTCCTGGATATTATATATGATTATATATAGGCTCCCTCCTGTTACTGACAGGGAACAACCTGACCAGTTAGAATTACTTGGAGTGCCAACATTCTGCCACCCCCAGTGATTATACTTTTAGTTCTCCTTTAAATTTGAGAAAAATTGTATAATCCTGTGCAACATAATATTCTCTCCGCAAAACCATTGCTCAGCACCCCCTGGTGGCTGGTCCTGTATAGAACTGTGTAATCATAAACCAGTGACAGACCTCACTGGATGTTTATTGACTGTGTGCAATCAGATGAGCATTATTTTTATCATTACCTTGTATCTTTTTGGCCAAAGGGCAACTCATCTTAAAACTTAAAGATACAAAGGACTATTTTTATAACAATCAGTACTCCTATTATACGGCAATATAAAGTTACTTCACCAGTTGAAACAAGCTAACAAAGCTATGAAATGTAATCAAAAATAATAAAAAAGACTGCATTTAAAGCACAAGTTATTCTTCCTGTGCTTATAACTCACAATTGCTCACATGCCCCATGTGTAATAAAAGGCACTAAATGTGGGCAGGGGCAGTAACTAATAGCAACCAATAAGCTTTTAAACAGGTTTTCAGTAAATTCTTGCTGATTTGCTATGGGTTACAGCTCCTTGCCAAACAAAGTTTCTAACTTAATTGGCTTTTGGCAGAGAGCCAAATAAGATACTTTGTAACACTTTTGAGATAAGAAAATAAGTCATTGTAACAGGAGAACTATTTTCAAACTTTCATAATCTGCCAAATGAGCATGGTAATTAGGGGGGTGTGGCCACAAAAATGGGCATGGTCAAAAAATTAGCCTTGCTACTTGTGAAAAAAAAATTTTTCTCCCTCTTTTTACTTCCAAAATGTTGGGAGGTATGGGGAAGCGGAAGGGGGACATGGATGAGGAAAGGGGAGAGAGACACGGAGGGTGAAGTGGAACGAAAGCAGAACACAGACAAGGAAAGGGAGGGGGAGAGAGAGATGCAGAGGGGGAAGCGGAAACAGACAAGGAAAGGAAGGGGAGAGAGACATGGATGAGGAGGAGGAAGCGGAAGGGGGACATGGACGAGGAAAGGGACTAGGGTTTCCAACTTTTCTTGAAAAAATACCGGTCTTCCTATATATTTATCTTTTTTTTCTATTAATAACATTGAGATCAACCATCAAAAATACCGGCCAGGTGGCAACCCTAGGGACATGGACAAGGAAAGGGAGGGGGAGAAAGACACGGATGAGAAGGGGAAGCAGAAGGCGAGGGGGACATGGACGAGGAAACAAAGGGGTACACGTACAGAGAGTGGGGGTGATGAGCATAGATAGCCTAGGGGTGACCCCTTTTGTAAATCTAGGCCTGGGATCAACCATCATTTGTACCAGCCAGGCTAGTAAAATACCACACTACTGGGCCAGGTTGTGAGACGTTTCTAACTGGTGACTTTACTCTCGGTCTCCCCCACAATTATCTGCACAGCCCATGGATGCGGGGCACGTAAGACTTCATACGCGCAACGTCACACATTCACATTGTAACTAAGCGCTGCCTAAAGCTGGGTCCCAGCCAAACGTCACAGATAAAGACGTCTGCGCATGCGCTTTTCAACAATGCCTGCAGCATTAGAACTTTCGCGGGAAATCGTTGTCCAATCAAGAGAGAGAAAAGTAGCAAGCTGAGTTCAGGCTGTCCCGGGAGCTGAGGAAAGTGAAAGTGCCCCTCAGTGCGGCTAATGGAAGTTGAACAGCGCCCTCCTGGGGGCACAGAGTGGTTTCATTGGTGAAAGATGCCCCAGGGGAAGGTAACTGCTGCTCGTATTTCCGTATTCGTGTTAGAGTCAGAATCGTGCAGTGCTAGTCCTCGTCGGCTTTGCAGCGTAGTGAATCTGCCCTCATTTTCTTTGGTGGAATGAGGGCCCTCTAGTAAACGCACTGACGACCACGCGGTGTTGTGACTAAGCCCTATAGGCTTTCATGTCGCTTCTCGCTGTGGGCTGTAAAGTATAAATGGCTGTTGTGCTCCTCCTCCTCCTCACTGTACCAGTAATACAACGCCCTGTGAATCCATAGGAAGCAATGACATGACAGGGAGCACTGTGCACTGATTATAGCTAATGTTATTGCAGTAAAGGAATGGTCCATTCTAAGCAACTTTTCAGTGGGCATTCATTTTTATTCATTTATTTATTTTTTTAAGTTTGCACTGTTTTTTTCTGGCTCTTTCCAGCTTTCAACAGGGGGTCACTGACCCCATAAAAACAAAAACAAACAAATGCTCAGTAAGGCTCCAAATATATTGTTATTGCTACTTTTGAATCACTCATCTTTCTATTCAGACCATCTCCTATTGATATTCCAGTTTCTTATTCAAATAAGTGCATGGTTGCTAGGGTAGTTTGGACCCTAGCAACCAGATTGCCCAAACTGCTGAATAAATTTTTTTTTAACTAAAAACCCGTACATAAAATATGAAAATCAATTACAAGCAGGGGCGATCCTGCGCACAGCGCCGCCTGAGGCGGCCTTGATTTTGCCGCCCTCCGGGGGGGGGGGGGGG
>CM044441.1:115141359-115180108 GCA_024363595.1 Xenopus borealis
AAGAAAAACTGGGTAAGGCGTATACTTTTCTGTCATATGGAATATTTTGTGCTATAAATCGTGCCATTACCTTGTAAACATAAATTGTAGTAGTGATCTAATGTACTGCAGGAAATAAGACAGATTGGGAAACCTTTATGATTTTAATGATCCTTAATAGTTTTAGGATTGTTAAGTTTGTGATTCTGTGTCGGATTTGACCACATATGTAGTGGGGCAAGATGGGAAGATATAATTGCTTTTTTCACATAGCACTCTGCTGTAATCTAGTAACCTATAGCAAAGCAGAAGTCTGCTGTTTTTTGGGACTATTGGGTAATGTTTTTATGTAATACCACTGGATCGCAGGATTATAGTTGGGTGACTCATTCAGCCCATCAGTTTTTCACAACTTCCACCAGCCGAAGTGCTCTATTCCTGGTCTTCCACTTTACATTTAAAGGGGTAGTTCACCTTTAAATTAACTTTTAGTATGTAATAGAATGGTTAATTCTTAGCAACTTTTGACTATCGCCTGACTTTTTCCAGCTTTCCAATGGGGGTCACTGACCCCCATCTAAAAAACAAATGCTCTCTAAGACTACAAATTTATTGGTATTTTTTTTACTCCTCTTTCTATTCAAGCATCTCCTATTCATATTCCAGTCTCTTATTGAAATCAGTGCATGGTTGCTAGGGTAATTAGGACCCTAACAACCAAATTTCAAACTAGAGAGCTGCTGAATAAAAAGCCAGATAACAAAAAACACAAATAATAAAAAATGAACACCAGTTGCTAATTGTGTCAGAATATCCCTCTCTGCATCATACTAACCGTTAATTTAAAGGTGACCATCCCCTTTAAGACAAAAGGCTAACTTGGAGCAGCCATAACACTGCAGTCAGTGTATTTACACAAGCAACATTACTAAGGCACGTTTAATATTGAATGCATTCAATATTTTACTGATCATGTTTTATAATCATGTACAAAACTTTATTTTTCATTGTTTCCTCCTCCTCCAGATCATAATGTTACAAACACAGCACCAATTGTGTGGAGCTCCAGTGACAGCGAGTTATCAAACGATGGAAGTAAAGAGTTTAATGCCCAACCTGGATTTGCTAGTCGATCCTCTCTTAAGGGAAAATACTGCATGGATTTGTCTGCCTCTATGGAGCATTCTGAAAGTAAGTGTTAGGGAACACAGGATAAGGATGTAACACAAACAGCTACCCCAGTCTGTTACTCCATAGAAACTGTGTGGTTAGCTTTTACTGGACTACTGCAGTGAGAAAAATGCAAGCAAATATTAGCTGTTCGTACTGTGGATGTATTATATTTGTAACTGTTTTGCACTACTTGTATACACATCATTGTACATTTATACAGTGAAGTATATTGTGAGTGAGTCCCTAAACTCAGTAAGTGACAGCAGCACAGAGCATGTGAATCAACGAATCAGCAGAAAAGAAGATGGGGAGCTGCTGGAGACAAAGTACTTTACTGCTGAAGAACTGTGGTTTCCTTGGGCCGGTACAGAAGCCCAAAACACAATGTACAACATTTCTAGCCTACGTCTTTAGTGGTATGGGCCATATTACCACTTGTTTTATAGGTGCAGTGACTAGGGATTGTGCTGATGCATAGAACTGATACATATTATCTGTATCTTCATTGATAATGATTCATATACAATGGAAATAACTGATTTTAAATGACAATACTTAAAGGACCAGTTTGTATACGAAAAAAAACATTTACTTTAAACAAAATGTAATTTTAAAATTGCAAATTCTTTATTAAGAACTAACTTACCAATACTCCATTTGCCCTACTCTTCGGAATAGAATAAAAAAATGAACACCAGTTGCTAATTGTCAGAATATCCCTCTCTGCATCATACTAACTGTTAATTTAAAGGTGACCATCCCCTTTAAGGCAAAAGGCTAACTTGGAGCAACCATAACACTGCAGTCAGTGTATTTGCACAAGCAACATTACTAAGGCATGTTCTATATTGAATGCAGATTCAATATTTTACTGATCATGTTTTATAATCATGAACAAAACTTTATTTCTCATTGTTTCCTCCTCCATTGTTACAAACATTATACAGATAATTTTAAAATTGCAAATTCTTTTTTAAGAACTAACTTACCAATACTCCACTTCTGCTACTCTTTAGAATAGGCGATCGAGCGATCCATCTTGCGGCAATCGATTTCTCCTCCCTGCCTTCCTTATAGGAGATAGCCAGGGAGGAGAAATTGAGTGCCACACAATGGATTGTTGCCTTTTCTGAAGAGGAGCGCAAGCGGAGTATCCGTAAGTTATTTCTTAATAAACACTTTGCGATTTTAAAATTAAATGTTTTTTTTTTTTCCGTTATATACAAACTAATTAAAAAAAAAGTCCTGTTACTGGTCCTTTAATTAAACATGCATTAATGTGTAATATCATAAATCTTATAAAATTATTGCCTTTGCAGTATTTAAGTAGACTTCTACCAGAAAACAGACTTAACCAAATTTGGCAAAAAAACAACTGACAAATCTAACACTGACATTAGGTATTTTGCTTGCATATGTAACACCAGCAACCGCAAGACAAATACAGTCGGTGTGTATTTTTTTTTTTTACATTACATTTATGTACGTTACCTGAACCACTGGCAGCTCCTTACTTTTACACTATCAAGATATTTGAGTCAGCCTTTCAGTACTAATGAAAGTGGCTTAGGTAAAAAAAAAGGTAACAGGCAGGTACATGACCACAATATGCAATTCTTGTGTCCAATACCTGCATATTTGCACATAGATTTAGTTTCTTAATTGGTTTACTATGTTGGTTCTTGCCAATGAGAAAAATGTATCACTCAGTGGGCATTTGTAGCACCTAAAACATCAAAAGTATTTACACACAGATAAACTAGTGTCTTCTTGTACACTTAACTCTCCTTACCTGGACCAAGCAGAGTCACAGAATCACTGATGATCTTTGGGAAACTTTCAATGAAAAGCACCCTTAGTACTGGCTGTGCTCTCACAAATAATACATAATCAGTTGGTTATGCAAATTGATTGAGCAGGATTATTAAAATGATGAACAAATCTCCTTAAAGGATGTAAATATTCCTACCATGTATATAAGTTAACTCTTCCTCGCCCAAGCCACTTAATTTGTACTGCATACAGTTGTTGTTCTTCACCATTTTTCAGAGAATATGAATAATAACACAAAAACCTTTCTTTAACTCATAGTTAGTGGTTGACTGAAGCCATTTATTGTCAAACAACTGTGTTTAATCTTTTTTTTTAAAATCATAATAACTACATAAACTACCAAATGACCCTGATCAAAAGTTTATATAACCTAGTGATTTGGCATGATAACATGCATACAACTTGACACAAAAGTTAGAATGGCTGTTAAAGGTAACCATCTTTACCTGCGATCTGTTTGCTTGTAATTAGTGTGTGTTTATAAAAGGTCAATGACTTTCTGGACTCCTGACAAACCCTAGCATCTTTCATCCAGTGCTGCACTGATAGTTTTTGGATTCTAAGTCATGGGGAAATCAAAAGAATTCTCAAAGGATCTGCGGCAAAAGGTAGTTGAACTCTCTAAAACAATAAAGGGATATAAGTAAACATCAAAGGAATTGAGAATGCCAATCAGCAGTGTTCAAACTCTAAGTAGAAAATTAGGGTTTCTGTTGAAACCAAACCAAATAAAACTAAAATTTCAGCCACAACTGCCAGAAGAATTGTTCGGGATGCAAAGAACACCCTGCACATAATTTCAGGTGAAATACAGGGCTCTGGAAAAAATGTGGTGTGGCTGTTTCAAGATGCACAATAAGGAGGCACTTGAAGAAAGATGGGCTGCATGGTCGAGTTCCCAGAAGAAAGCCATTACTATGCAAATGTCACAAAGTATCCCCCTTATAATATGCCAAACCGCACAAGACTCAAACGTTCTGACACAGTCATTTGGAGTGATGAGACTAAAATTTTACTTTTTGGCCATAAACGCTACATTTGGAGAGGAGTCAACAAGGCCTATCATGAAAGGTACACCATTCCTACTGTGAAACATGGTGGTGGATCACTGATGTTTTGGTGATGTGTCAGAACAGGTCAGAATTGATGGCAAAATTTATTCAGTAAGTTATCAAAAAATACTGTAGGAAAATTTGCACTCATCAGCCTGGAAGCTGCGCATGGGATGTACTTGGACATTCCAACATTACAAAGATCCAAAACACAAGGCCAAGTCTACCTATCATTGGCTACAGTAAAAAAAAAAAGTGAATGTTCTGGAGTGGCCATCTCAGTCTCCTGACCTCAATATCATTGAGCCACTCTGGGGAGACCTTACACGTGCAGTTAAGACAGCCCAATAATTTACTGGAACTGGAGGCTTTTTGACAGGAAGAATGGGCAGCTTTACCGTCTGAGAAGATAAACAGCCTCATCCACAAATACCACAAAAGACTTCAAGCTGTCATTGATGTTAAAGGGGGCAGTACTTAGTGAGCTTAGCTCTGTGATTGCCAAACCTCTTTACTTAATTTTTCAGGATTCATGGAGGTTGTCATGATGCTGAGAGACTGGCAAATTGCTAATGTGGTGCCGCTATTCAAAAAGGGATCTTGTTCTCAGCCTCAAAACTATAGGCCAGTTAGTCTGATGTCGGTGGTGCAGCTAAACTGGTTAGAGGGATGGAAGACTTAAATTATGAGGGTAGACGGTCCAGGTTGGGGTTGTTTTCTTTGGAAAAAAGCGTTTGCGAGGAGACATGATTACACTTTACATTAAGTACATTAAAAGACATTTTAGACAAATTGCTTTTTACCTGTAAAGAAGATCACTGCACCAGAGGCCACCCCTTCTGACTAGAAGAAAAGGACTTTCATTTGAAGCAGCGTAGGTGGTTCTTCACACTGTGGACAGTGAGGTTGTGGAATGCACTGCCGGGTGATGTTGTGATTCTGTTAATGCTTTTAAAAGGAGCTTGGATGATTTTTTGGACAGACATAATATCAAAGGCTATTGTGATACTAAACTCTGTAGTCTGTATGGAGGGTTTGTGTTTGTGTGTGTGTGTGTGTGTGTGTGTGTGTGTGGTGGGTGTGTGTGGTGGGTGTGTATATGCTGGGTTTTCATTTGGAGGGGTTGAACCTGATGGACTTTGTCTTTTTTCAACCCAATTTCTCTATGTAACCAACTATATAATACACGGTATTAAGAACTGATGTATGTAAACCTTTGATCAGGGTCATTTGGATAGTTTATGTAGTGATTATGGTTTACAAAGTGTAAACGCAGTTGTTTGACAATAAATGGCTTCAGTCCACCACTAACCATGAGTGAAAGAAAAGTTTTTGTGTTATCATTGATGTTCTCTAAAAAATGGTTAAAGGAACAGTTCAGGGTAAAAATAAAGACTGGGTAAATAGTAAGCTGTGCAAAATAAAAAAATATTTCTTCTATAGTTATCCAAAAATGTAATGTATAAGGGCTGTAGTGACTGGATGTTGAACATTTTAGCCAGAACACTACTTCCTGCTTTTCAGCTCCCTAAATCTGAGTTAGTCAGCGACTTGAAGGGGGGCCACATGGGACATAACTGTTCAGTGAGTTTGCAATTGATCCTCGGCATTCAGCTCAGATTCAAAAGCAACAGTTATGACCAATGTGGCCCTCCCTCAAGAGTCTGACTGGTTAATGCCTGATAACCAGGGTAACCAGTCAGTGTAAACCAAGAGAGCTGAAAAGATAGAAGTAGCGTTCTGTTCTGTTAGGTTAGACTTAGTCACTCCAGCCTTTATACATTACATTTTTGGCTAATTAACTATATTGAAAATATTTTTTATTTTGCACAGCCTATCTATTTACCCAGTTTTTACTTTTATACCGAACAATTCCTTTAAGAAATCATAAATTCTGCCAGGGTATGTAAACTTATGACATACATTTTTCATCAGCTAAACATGCTCTGAGAACAATTTACAGGAGTCCCATAATTCTGAAAAGTACTTTATACACCTCTAGAAATGGCTCCTGCACAGAAGGACTCCTGTGTCTAACAAAATACAGTTATACAATTACAGTATAATAAACACCGGCATGATGGTTCAGAACAAGACTTTGGCCTAATTTTAAATCTTAATATTCGCAAAAATTATTGATCTGCATTCCCCAAAATTTAGGAAAGTAAATAATGATGTATGCAGATAATTGGAGAATGGGTAAGCTAAATGGTAGTGTGCTTCTTTAGATGATGTCCCTGAGATCACTGGCTGGCAATATGAGAGTGATTCTGAGGAAGATCGCAAATTTTCTGATGCAGCTGAAAGTGCTGTAGAAATCTCTGATTCCGAGTTATCACCCAGCAAAGCTACTGAATCCCAGCTAATGAAAGAGGTGGAACCCTCTAAAGTATGTACATTTCTGGTATTTATTTCATGTCTTTTTTTTTTTTTTTTTAACAATTTAAAATATTATAGCAATGTATTTTTAGATCTCCAGCAGAGGGCAGCAATGTTACAGAGAAATCTTATATTCTTGTTTTTTTTTTATATTGCTCTGCAAATTTACTGTTACTGTTAAACACTAACATTTCCTGCACCGGTGAAGGGGAGAGACTTTTTTCTGACTGTAAAATATTACCTCTTTAAAGTAGACCTACTCAGAATGCTTCCCTTACATTCATTTTCTGGGATATTGCATTGCTAAACAACGAATGCCAGGCTTTGGCAACCTTAGGATTCACTGAAAGTGGAAAGTGCATAAAAAGTGCACATACAAGGATGCTGAAAAATAGACCTGTTTAGCTAAAAGTCTTTTTTTACCAGTCTGCAATGTTCTAAAATAGCTAATATGTTACAAACCACTAATATACTTTCATTTTAACGTTATTCTAATGTTAAAATTATTGCCATAACTAGTAAAATAAAATACTTTGCTTTAGCGGTAGCTTAATAAGGCCAATTAGGCTAATATCTTACTTGGGGGTTTCTCTGCTGGTGTAAAAATACCCACAGAACAAAAGGAGAAAGTTGACTCCTGGGGAGTTAGCGCAAGTGTATTTTTATTTTCTATCACTACAGGTATGGGATGCATTATCTGGAAACCCATTATCCAGAAAGCTCAGAATTATGGAATGCCAGTCACCTAGAAATACCATATAGTGATGGGCTAATTTGACAAAATGCATTGAAGTCCATGGGCGACAATTTTTTTGATGGGTGGTGTGGAGCGACAAGTTTTTTTGATGTGCAACAATTTTCTTTACCCATGGGTGTCGTTTTTGTGGCAAAACTCATCACCTGACTTAGAGGCCACCTCTGTTGGGCTGCTGAATTTCACATACTTCACGGGTCACTCAATTAACAGATCCTAATTCAGTCTTGAATTGGAGAATAAACCGTGTATGGTTGACTGGATTTTCAGACGTTGTAATGAATGTATAATGTAATAATATTCTTGAACTTAGCCCTGTAAGTGTTTTGCTGTTCATGCTTTAAATGAGCAATCAATTCCCAGTCCCAACGTAAACAAGTATTGATCCAAAGGCATTTACTAATTTATACTTTTTATCCTATATCTCCATTTTACTTTGCATGGAATACTGAATACCTGATACTAAATCAGGTAGCGAAAACACAGCCAGGATCAGTATGCTGATCAGATTCCCATAAAGCTGGTTAGTATATGTAGAGCCAGGGAAGTAGATCCTGGAATTCTTTCCCAGAAGATCCTGGAATTCTTTCCCAGAATTCATCCTGCTCTGCTTAAAGGACAAGGAAAGTTAAACTAAAGAAAACTAAAGAAATAGCTAGAAATGTTGTACTGTATGTTTTGTGCTTCTGTACCAGCCCAGGGCAACCACAGCCTGTTAGCAGTAAAGATCTGTGTCCAAAGAAGCCCCAGTAGCTCCCCATCTTCTTTTCTACTGATTCACTGATTCACATGCTCTGTGCTGCTGTCACTTACTGAGCTTAGGGACCCACTCACAATATACAGTACACATAGAATAGAAATGTTACAATATAAGGCTGATTAGTAATTAATACAGATAATTACTACATGGCAGCACAGAAACCGGTGCAACTAGCATCAGAATTTAATAATCAGCCCTGTAGCATCAGTTTACAGACCAACCTAATTTTCTGCTTGATAATTTGCGACAGCCCCTAAACTTAACTTCTCAACAGCTGCTCAGTCCACTGAGCATGTCACAATGTCACAGACACTTTCCAAGATGGTGACCCGTGTGACAAGTTTGAAGTCCTGGATTGTTGCTGCTATTGACAAGCTGAAACTTTAGGCTGGTGCAATATGTTCAGTATAAAAAAAAAAGTAATTTTTAGCCCTATTCATTTTTAGGGGTCAGTTCTCCTTTAATGACAGAGACACACTACTATTTAGGGAGAGTAGTCGCCCAACAACAAATTGCTACTTCTTTGGGAAGGCACTTGGAAAGCTTCGGGTTTCCGAAGTCTCCTCACAAGAAAATTTCAGGCTACTTCGGAAACCTGAAGTGCCATGTAATGAAAACATATTCCCAAATTCATTCACTTCACAAGACCTGAAATATTTCTCAAACTGTAGATACCTGGCTTACTGATGTAATTATTCTTGTAGTTACTTTATATAAAACTGTTTTTTATTGCATCATTTTCTTGCTCTTTTTTTTATACATTGTTTTTCTTGTGGGTGTCTTTTTGGATGAGGCTGGCTGAGAGCCATGGTTTGCTGGAAGTGATGCTGATGACACAGACAGGTTCTGCTGGCTGGAGCTTGTCCTTTGGGCACACAGTACATATGCTCACATTTACTTCCTACGTTTTTTTGTGTGTGGTGTTCTTATTTAGTTATTTATTATCTAAGCTTCCGGTACTTTACAAGTGCTGCTGCCTGTACGATAATCAAAGCAGTTAAATCTGGTTGTATCTGCTCCTCTGTACTGAATGAGCCAGAAGCTAAACATCCTGTATTTATTATTGTCCAAATCCTCAGTACTGAATCTCTAGTAAAAACTGGAATGTCGCTGACCAGCACAAGCCATAAAAGCCTGGTTATTGTATTTTTGCAAGCTACAGACAGAATGATCTGATTTACATATAAATGGTGGGAAATAAACATTTTTCTGTTTGCTGATTTAACTAGTGGAACCAATATATATATATATATATATATATATATATAAATAAAATGGAAGATATTCAGAGCACTCATGGATATAACAAATCTATTTACTGGATTTTCACAAAATCCCTCCCACATCTACGCGTTTCAGTCTACATCCTGGCAACATTTCAAAGAGAACCAAAACGCTGAGATGTGGGGGATTTATACTGTATGCTGCTCCTGATGAAGATTCCTGTGGGTGATCAAAATGTTTAGGCTAAATACATCTTTTTTGTTTTTTGCAACATAATCACTGTGAGTGCCACAGTTATTTTCAATTGCAAATAACCAGTGCTAGCACCCAGGTAGTATCTGAGTCTATGGAGTGCACCATTGCTTCTCCTCGCATCAGTCTATTGAGTTTACTTAATGTGATTTTCTACTAAACTTAAAGGGATACTGTCATGGGAAAACATTGTTTTCAAAAAGCATCTGTTGTTGCTCCAGAAGACTTATGCGCTGAAATCCATTTCTCAAAAGAGCAAACAGATTTTTTTTTATATTCAGTTTTGAAATCATGGGGCTAGCCATTTTGTCAATTTCCCAGCTGCCCCTGGTCATGTGACTTGTGCCAGCACTTTAGGAGGGAACTGCTTTCTTACAGGCTGTTGTTTTACCCTCCCAATGTAACTGAGTGGAATGCAGTGGGACATGGGTTTTTACTATTGAGTGCTGTTCTTCGATCTACCAGGCAGCTATTATCTTGTGTTAGGGAGCTGTTATCTGGTTACCTTCCCATTGTTCTGTTAGGATGCTGGGGGGGGGGGAGGAAGGGGGTTAAATCACTCCAACTTGCAGTACAGCAATAAAGAGTGAGCACAAGTCACATGACTTGGGGCAGCAGGGAAATTGACAATATGTCTAGCCCCATGTCAGATTTCAAAATGAAATATAAAAAAATCTGTTTGCTCTTTTGAGAAATGGATTTCAATGTGGAATTCTGCAAGCAGCACTATTAACTGATGTATTTTGAAAACATTAACGTTTTTATTTCATTTATACATATGATAGGATCATCAGTAATGTATTTATATTTTACACAGGATTGGGACTTAATATTCACGATTTGGAGATACACACGACCAGGTCCCAGGCTAGAATTGTTTGTTTTATGGTAATGCCTTAATTACAAGTATAGTGAATAAACAGAACATAATGGATTGGACTCATAGCAGGGGACATACAGTGGGCCATCAAGGGGTACATGCAGGGTGAAGTACATGTTTAATATTATTTAACCGTAAGCATTAAGCAAGTTGCCGTAACCGTAGTTGTTTACTGATTGTGGAGCCCACGCTTTAACTGTTAAGCCTAGTTTAATGTGAGACCTCTAACACTGACTCAGAAATTGACTTCTCAGTAGCAAAGCAGATGTAGTTGCATTTGTAATGAATTAAGGAGATCGATGTAGTGCTACAAGCGCTACTAAACTGTTAATATCATGTCAGTGCTACTTTTATGTCTTGTTTTTAGTTATATATTTAGTGTATTATCTGTGTTAATAATGTTGAATTGGTGTGGATTTAAAACTTCTTTGTATAGATTGTTCAAACTTTGACAGCAGTTGTGATAATGAACACACGTCATTGGCTGCTGGTTCGTGCCAGGTTGTAGATCTAATGCATGTTAAACATGTATTTGCCACTTTGAGAAAGGCCTGAGGGGAGGCCGAAACATCAGCTTTCTTGAATAAAATACGTTTTTACTCATAAGCCCTGTGAGTGTGGATCTTTTGGATATTGATGGAATATGAACTTCATTATCGAGACTGCTGGTATCTCTTGCGCCAAAAGTCACAAAGTTTTCTGGAAAACCCCTGAAGGACATTCAAGTCGACCTTGATTTAAAAAGCTGTATGATAAGTTTTTTCAAATTAAGCCTGAAATCCAAATACATTTTTTTAAAATCCATCCAAAATCCAAGATGTTGCAAATTGATTTAAAAAACTCAGATGTCCATCAAATATTGTCTGCCCCTTCTCTATGCCTTAAGGTGGCCATACATGGACTGATAAAAGCTGCCGACAGAGTGTATGCAGTCCTGCGATGCGACCGCCCCATACCGCCTCCATTGTGATCACCTGATATCGCCCACCTCAGGAAGGATCCGCTCTTTTGGCAACATCGCCAAATGAGTGTATCTCACCATGTATGGCCACCTTTAGGCAAAGAGGCGGGGCAGGGAATTACTTTCCATTCAGTGTTTCCTAGATGTCACTGCACTCCCCACAGTCCCCCTCTTCCTTTAACATTTATTTGTGTAGCAAGTGCCAGGGGTTGGACATCAGGTCCCCCATTCTCATGCATAAACAAGATTGTGAGCTGAAGCTGAAGCTTGACTTCCCAGACCGAATTAAATAATATTCAAATAATTTATAAAGTGTAATTAGTTTATTTTGGTTGACTAACATTATAAAATAGGATTTGTAATAAATTTCTTTCGGGTGAGGGGTCTTTTTATCATGCTGAGTAAAACAGTGGAGAAGAAAATCATGGTTTCCCATAGCAAGCGATGAACAATTGGATTTCAGCAACCATCTACAAGTTAGAAAACAAAAGCAAAGCGCTGATTGGGCGCTATGGGCAACATCACCAGTGATATTTCTCTCAAATGTTTTACACCGCTTGATAAATAGGTCCCTCAGTATTCTGAATCCCAAATCAAATCTAGGATTCGGTGCATCCATATTCATTATAAAGTTTCATAGGCTCCTGCAGCTTGCATTTAATGTAGGCATTTAGATTAAAGGAAATTTGCTGCTTTGCCCATAGCCTTGTACAGTGAAGGCATGGCATTCTCATAGACACATGAAATACCTCCCTAATGCATTTTGGTGACACAATACTTTTGAAATACACATATCATACATAAACATCACTTTATTTATCTGCTGAAAAAAACATTGCCGTTGTGTATATGAATTGACTTAATTTGTAAATGTAGCAGTACAATTGCAGCACAAAGCTCTGGGCTCATTTGCATTTGGCAAACTAAATATATGCCAAGTCATCTAATCCACAGAATAGGATTATAGCAGTTTTGTCATTAACATGGGAATAAGATGTTTTTTGGAGTCTGTGCAAAGCCGTTGGACTGCAAAGGCTAAACTAGTTTCAGATGTCTAATTGGTGCATGGCATGAAAGCATGCAGAAACTAATATGGGGATTTGGCTGCTGTGTAATCAAAAGCTTAAAAGATGTCTCTTTCTAAAAGAAGTAATGCTGAGGAGTGAGGGGCACAGTAGTTCCAGGCAAAAAAAGAGAAAAAATTTATAGCACGCCCTGCACCTAGCAAAGATCAAAGGAGAATTAAACTCTAAAAATGAATAGCGCTACAAATGCCATATTTTATATAATGAATTTATTGCATTGGCCTAAAGTTTCAGCTTGTCAATAGCAGCAATGATCCAGGACTTCAAACTTGTCACAGGGGGGGTCACCATCTTGGAAAGTGTCTGTGACACTCACATGCTCAGTGTGCTCTGAGCAGCTGTTGAGAAGCCAAGCTTAGGGGTCGTCGCAAATTATCAAGCAGAAAATAAGGTTGTCCTGTAATATAAACTGATGCTACAATGCTGATTATTAAATTCTGATGCTAGTTGCACCGGTTTCAGTGCTGCCATGTAGTAATTATCGATATTCGTTGTTCACCTTCAAACAACTAGTTGGTTGCAGATAGATCACCAGAAATAATAACTTTTTCCAAATAATTTCTTCTTTCTGTCTGTGACCATTTTTTTAATATTGAAGTGTAAAGTTTTCACCTTCTAATGCAGCTCTGGGAACTGTTCTACATTGATGCATGTAATGGATACATTGCGCATCTTTGTCCCTGTTGAGCAAAATCTCAGGGTTTCATTACAGACAGCTGATATAATAGTTGCTCCAGAGATGCTGCTGAGAAATGTATCAAACTAAATGTTGCAAAACCGTTTAGTTTCTGCACCTGAATTACTGAGCTGCCAGACTCAAACACCAAAGACACCAACATTCAACTTTAAACTTAGATTTTGGAAAGACAGTAAAAAATAATTGAAAAAAATCTTTATTTTAGAGGAACAATCTGAAAACCACTGAACTGAAGAAAAGAGTTTGGAAGGTGAACAACCCCTTTAATTACTAATCAGCCTTATATTGTAACATTTCTATTCTATGTGTACTGTATATTGTGAGTGGGTCCCTAAGTTCAGTAAGTGACAGCAGCACAGAGCATGTGAATCAGTGAATCAGCAGAAAAGAAGATGGGGAGCTACTGGGGCATCTTTGGAGACACAGATCTTTACTGTTAAAGGGCTGTGGTTGCCTTGGGCTGGTACAGAAGTCCAAAACATCATGTACAACATGTCTAGCTTTAGTTTAACTTTCCTTGTCATTTAAAGCCCAGGGTTAGCACAGTTCACAAAGTTCCTGACCTAGTTTTAGCTGATGTCTATAGACTGCAAGTGGATCTCGTTTAGAAATATTCTTGATAACACTTTCGCTTATATACAAGTTAATATATATCATTATTGATATATTACCTTCCAGATTCACCTGAGAATCTCCATTCTCTATATCCATTAGCTCACTAAGTATCTTCTGTTTGCAGTCTTTGTTATTAAAAACTGTATAACCTTTAGGGATGCACTGAATCCACTATTTTGGATTCTGATGCCAAACCCTCGAATCCTTGGTTCAAGATTCGGCCAAATAATTGCATATGCATTTGCATATGCAAATTAGGGGTGGGAAGAGAAAAACATTTTTTACTTCCTTGTGGCATAAAGTCATACAATTTGCCTCCCTGTCCCTAATTTGCATATATATTTGCTTTCGGTTTGGCCGGGCAGAAGTATTCGGCCAAATCCGAATACTGCTGAAAAAGGCTGAATCTTGGCCAAACCCGAATGGAGTCTTCGATTCGGTGCATCCCTTATAACTTTACCCCCAAAGTGTGGCCATAGGCCGATACTAGCTTCAGACTGACTGGTCAGCTAATGGGCCCTTGTACAGGGATGACATGATGACCTGTCTGATCAGTATTTGGCTGGCTGTTGGACAGATATCTGTCAGATAGGATAGCAAATCCTGTCTGATGTGAACTACTCCTGACTGGTCTCCATCGATAAGATCAGCCTGCATTCACTTACCAGCTGGGTGGCTAAATTGTCCATGCTTTGGGACCTTCTATCTAGTATAAATCTATGTATTTGAGGTCACTGATGGGTGATGAGCCATTATTAATCCAGCTAGTCTAGATTTGTTTTTATCATTTACTGTTGTCCATGAAGTAGGAACTTATTTATGCAGAATCCATCTTTTTTACCCACCAGGATTGCCACATGTTATGTAATTTTCTGACCTGGCCAGAAAAAATTATACATGTAGGGGATCCATTATTCGTGAACCTGTTATCCAGAAAGCTCCAAATTATGGAAAGGCCATCTCCCATAGACTCTCTTGTCCTAATGATCCAATTTTTTTCTCTGTAATAATTAAGCAGTGCCTTGTACTTGATCCAAATTAAGATATAATTGATCCTTATTGGAAGCAAAACCAGCCTATTGGGTTTATTTGATGCTTGCATGATTTTCTAGTATTCTAGTCCAAATTACAGAAAGATCTGTCATACAGATAATCCCGGGTCCCCAGCATTTTGGATAACAAGTCCCATACCTATAACTGATGCCATGTTATTAATAAGGAAGATTAGGGATGCACCGGATCCACTTTTTGGGATTCTGCCGAATCCTTTTTGAAAGATTCAGCGAATACTGAGCCAAATCTGAATCCTAATTTGCATATGGAAATTAGGGCAGGGAAAGGAAAAGATGGGAAAAATGTTTACTTCCTTGTTTTGTCATGTCTTTTCCCTTCTCACACCTAATTTACATATGCAAATTAGGATCTGGATTCAGTTTGGCCATGGACAAGGATTCGGCCGAATATGAATCCTGCTTAAAAAGGCTGAATCCGGAACCGAATCCTGGATTCTGTGCATCCATAGGGAAGATACATAAAAGGATAGGCTGAAATATATAAATATATATTGAAAGGTTGCAACCCTGCTCCCTTCCCCATGTGTGATCATGTATTTTCTCAGATTCATATCCTTAGATTAGTTTAAATACATCACTTTTTTGAAAATGCCTTTGGATTTAGTGGCCAGCAATTTTTTCCTTGTGTAAATGCCTGTTACTTTCATTTTAGCTAAGCTGTTGGAATTGTTACGAGTCCTGTGTGACATCACTAATTACTGTTCCACCTCCATTGTGTCAGGGTCACTCTTAAATATAATTTAATCCCCATTTCTATTTATTTTTTATTTATTTTTTTAACCTCGCATAATATTCAGCTTTTAGCTCCATATGTATTGCATTTGTGTAGCTTTTTGTCTGTCCACAAATTACTTTTGCAGTTAACAGAAATTCCTTCTGTCTGCAGGGTCTGTGCAGCTGAGATAATGGACCGCTATTCTCTTCTTTATTTGAATTTTTTTTACTGGTTCCCGCAGTTGTAGTTCTCTGTGAATAAAATGTTCTGTTCAGTAGTGTTTATGAACACTGCAATATGTTTACATGTTCCTTTCGCCTACACCCACATCTCATACTTTGTGCTTTTTTGGTGATTTGAGCTTGTATGGGCCTGTACAGTGATGAGTGATTAGGATATGAAAGCTGTGAACCTGAATTAAGAAAAGGGCACTTTTCCATAGGAGTCATGACTTGTGATTTTTTAATATGCCATTGTGTTATTAATCTCAGTAAGGACTACTAATTTGTGGAAAATAAGATTTTGTATTCTAAACCTTTTTGAATGAGATTCATTAAACTTAAAGGAGAAGGAAAGGCTAACATTAAGTAAGCTTTATCAGAGAGGTCTGTATAAATATACCAGTAAACCCTCAAAGTAATGCTGCTCTGAGTCCTCTGTGAGAAGAAACTCTGCATTTCTTTCCTTCTGTTGTGTACACATGGGCTTCTGTATCAGACTTCGTTCTTTCAGCATAAACCTCCAGAGCATGAGCATGCTCAGTTTGCTCATCTCTCCCTCTCCACCTCTCTGCTGTAATATGAGCCGAGGTATGAGTGAGCAGGTAGAGACTAAGGTAGGAAGTGATGTCACACACCAAGCTAATATGGCGGCTGCTATCATAAACAAGCAAATAGAACTTCTAGAGCTGTGTGGTATGGTAAATCATTCTACTGAATTAATATAGTGATCTAGCTTACACTATTGTCTAATAAACTGCCTCTGTAGCATTCTTTCTTCTTTAAAGACATACTTGAATGCCTGTATAACACTGTGATTGACAACAATAGAGGGACAGCAAAGTGGAAGAATTTTGACCATCATTTGTACAGGGAGCCTTTGATATTTGAGCAACTAGTGAGTGTGGTACTTGTATTGTCACATGCATAAACTAATATATTTATAACTTGGGATGCTTCTATGGATCCTTCCATAGATATTTTTGGTGTTTAGTGCCCAGTGTTATAATTGCTTAACTGGTACCCTTTCTGCTCAAAACTGCCCTGGCCCAGGGGAAGCTCCTCATCGCCATCTTCTTTGTCTTCGTCTGTCATCTATTCACTCAAATTCAGGGTTACTAGTGCTCTTTAATGTATCACAAGTGCGCGCTGGCATTAGTAAGCTTTTGCAGCAACTCATATTAAACATGTTGCCTGTACACATTAAGTGGAAAATGAATTCAAATTTTAAATTAAACCAATTGATATTCCTAGTTCCCAGATATTATCTACATGACCGAGAGCACTGGATCTTTTCACCCATAAAAAAGATTGATGTACCATAAGCCACCCCTTTAGACCAGAGGCAGGGGCAATCCCGTCCATTTTGCTGCCTGAGGCAGTCTTCGGTTGCCGCCTTCTTTTTCAGCGCTGGACAGGGGTTGGAGGGGTCCTCATTGCTAGTGTAGAGTGCACAACTGCACGCCGTCAACCGGAAATATGGCTCTAGTTACCAGGAGTGGCATTTTTGTTGCCCCTGGTAACCAAGGGGGCGCTGCCGTGAGAGTCTCAACTTGCCTCATTAGCAGAGCGCCCCTGACTAGAGGAAAATAACTTTCATTTGAAGGTTACCTATATATTTATATGTATATATATATATATATATATATATATATATATATATATATATATATATATATATATATATATGGCAATATCTATGCTAATTATAGATTATAGTATCACCGTAGCCTTTTTTAAGAACTCATCCAAAACCCTCTTAAAGGAATTCAGTGCATTTCATAACCTCACTGTCCTCACTGTGAAAACCCACCTACTCTGCTTCAAATGAGTTCTTTTCCTCTAGTCTAAATGGGTGGCCTCTGGTACATCAATCTTTTTTATGGGTGAAAAGATCCACTGCTGTCTGTCAAGTATCTAGGTAATAGGAATAACTGTTGATTTATCTTCAGATGAGGCAAAATAAAGAGGAGACGAAACAATACTGTATGTGACCTCTTCATATGCTCTTCACCAGTCTGGCTCCTGGATTAATCCATTTATACCGGCCTGTGTATAGCCACCTTAATGTCACACCAATGCTGCTTATTTTGTCCCAAATATACTCATGTACATCTTTGCTCCCAAATCACCCCTAAATCTGAAAGTGTCATACTTTTCCTTTCCTCAGATCACAGCCATATTACTTTTTTAGTCTTGTTTGTTCAAACCTGAGTATTGATATAATATTGGCCAGCAAATCACTGCTGCCTATGCTATATGGTCATGTTTTCCATTCTAAAAATCATATGTGACCTTTCACACATTCCTTATCTGTTTTCCCCTTTGTTGTGTGATGTTTAGCATGTAATTGCCATAATGTGAGATATTCTTTAGCGATAATATTCACCTTTGCCTTGTTTTTTGCACTTTCTCTAATTGTTCATATCTTTCCACACACCCACAGATTCCATTGTAATCTTTTTGTTTTCATGTTGGCGCAACTATAAACTACTGGCTATATGGACATTAATTTACTCACATGGTACTTTTCTCTTTACCATATAAACATATAAATATGTCTGAAAAAAGTAACCGACAAAGTGTATCCAGGGGGGTCACTGCTTCAGTTAGCAAGCTTTTTAATACAGCAAGGGGAGCAATCCAAGAAACTTGTAAAGAGGCTGACACAAGACTGGAACCCACGAAATAGTGACGCCACAGTCAGGTTGTAAAAGGTTAAAAAGCTTACATTTATTTCCAAAATTTAAGAGCCATAAGCCTGACGCATTTTGTGTCCAAGAGACACTTAGGGGCAGATTTACGAAATTCGCATGAAATGATCAAAGTTCGTTCGAATACTGATCGTACGAATTTTTCGTGAAATCGTAAAGTAAAATTTGGCCTCTTTGATCATCGAATATCGAATAGATCGAATGATCGGATATTCGATCATTCGATGATCGTAAGAATCAAAATTTTAAATTTATTCGACTGCCTACTTCGCCATATTGAACCTACCAAATTGTAATAGAAGCCTATGGGAAGCTCCCCATAGGCTTCTGAGGCGAAGTCCTGCTCGAATACTATTCGTACGAATCGTACAAATTTTTCAGACGCTCGAATGAAATTTTCGCGATTTTTTCGTGAAATCGAACGATCGGTATCCGATCGTACTAATTCATCGAGAAATCGTATAGCGAGCAAAATGATAGCATAAAACATAAAAAATGATGGTTGAATGCTTATCGAATTGCGAATTTGGTCGAGCTAATTTCTGGGAGTAATAGTAAATTTGCCCCTTAGTCATAGGCATCATTATTAATACAGGTATGGGACCCGTTATCCAGAATGCTTGGGACCTGTGGTTTTCTGGATAATGGATTTGGATCTTCATACCTCTAATCTACTGGGAAATCATTTCAACATTAAATAAACCCAATAGGCTGGTTTTGCTTCTAACAAATTTAGATATTTGTTATATCTTAGTTTGGATCCAGTACATGGTTCTGTTTTATTATTACAAAGAAAAAGAATTTAAAAAAAAAAAATTTGGATTATTTGGATGAACGGGGTCTATGGGAGACGGCCATTCCGTAATCCAGAACTTTCTGGATAATGGGTTTCAGAATAACGGATCCCATACCTGTATTTGTCAGATTTTGATGGATAAAAATTAAGCTAGGTCAGCTCTATATTTTTCTGTTAGTTAGAAGTATAGCAGTATAGATGTTATCATGAAGGTACCTTGAGTTTCTTATTTTCTCAAAACCCCTGGAGATATAGGGCATGCCATGCTTTATGTTCTCAAATTTCCAGGTGGTTATAATGTGAAGGGCTGCAGTCTCAGGGCCACTTAATGTAATATATAAGGATACTAGAAGCCACCAGGGAGTTCCTTAAGGTGGCCATACATGGGCAGATAAAGCTGCCGATATTGGTTGTTTAGACTGATTTGACAGCTTATCTGCCCGTGTATGGGGGCTTCCAACAGGTCTTCCTGGCCATGATATCGATCAGGAAGGTTTGATTTTAACCCGACCAACTCATTGGAGCCCATTGCCCTCGTTGTACTCCAATCGTTCGGCCATAGGGCCTAATGTTTAGATTACCCCCGAAATAGCCCTGCGGTTAGTGGCATATGGGGGAAAGAGTTGCTCGTTTGGCAATGTCGTCAAACGAGCGGATCTTATAGTGTATGGCCAGATTAAGTGGCTAAAAGCTCAAGGTTTCCGGCCATGTGGTACTCTGAGAGTACTTTTGATATTCTTGTACAGCAGAGGGAGCATTTTTTCTTTATATTCCTGTTTTGAAAACTTCATTGCTGCATAAGCTAAAATTCCTGTTGCTCATTTACTTCTGCCAAGCTTTGAGTTGGCTCTATATCATTTTCCCATACTACTGTCTCTTATAGCCCATCTTTAAAGCTCATGACTATGTTCAAGTGGCAGTAATGACCAATGCCTTTTGTTGACTGTGGGGGTCATGAAAGCACTGCAACAGAGATTTTATGAAAACTGCAAGCACATTAGCTGCTTATTAGTGATGGTACAACAAACATATATGGTTGTGTACATAAATACAGATTTGCACAATAATAATGCTGTAAGAGTGTTCGTGTCATTCCAAAAATGCTAGTATTTCTGGGAGTGTCAACCCAATCAAGAAAGATGAATTTCTCCCCCCCCCCCCCAAACTGTTTGCACAATATTACAGCACAGTGTTATCCCCAGGCCTAATTTTTCTCACAAACAAGCTCCCCTGCACCAACACTGCACACACAACATGGTACATGGTACATGCCTGCTGCCTAAGTAATGCAGGGCTCAGTGGGAACCCTGCTTAAAGGTGTTATTCATAGAATGATGAGTAATTAAAAAGTAGCAATAATAAAAAATGTGTAGCTTTACAGAGCATTTGCTTTTTGTTAGGGTCATTGACTCACCGTTTGAAACTTGGAAAGAATCCGAAGAAGAAGGTAAATAATTTAAAAACAATGAAGACCAATTGAAAAAGTTGCTGAGACTTCTATAACATACTAAAAGTTAACTTGAAGGTGAACCACCACTTTAAGACAAGTTGCACATTTAAGACGATTTATTAAAGATCACTGAATACAACACAATGCTTAGCCTGTCGTACATTAACAATGTTAATATTCTTGAAACCTCTGGCACCTACCCCTCATAGTAAACCTTGCTGTGACATACATATACACATGGTATGAGATCCGAAATCCTCTTATTCAGAAAGCTCCAAATTACGGAAAGGCCATAGACTCCGTTTTATTCAAATTATTATTTCCTTTTTTTGTAATAGTGAAACCATACCTTGTTCTTGATCCAAAGATATAATTAATCCCTATTGGGAACAAAACTGTTTAATTGGGATTATTTAATGATTTTCTAGTAGATTTAAGGTATGAAGATCCATTATCTGGAAAACCCCAGTTCCCGAGCATTCTGCATAACATGTCCCAGGCCTGTACCACTTTTTAAAATACAGAATGTGAATTAATCTGTATTTTCAGTGGGCTGGTGTAATAATATTTCCTACACTGTTTATGATGGTGGGTTGCTATATACACGGGATTATTATAAGGTGTAATTGTTACAACATGTTGTTTGGCATTAGAGCATATGTGACTTACACAACATTTGTTTAAAAACATTGTCCACTTCTATTATTCCAGAATGTGAAGCAACAGTTGCAACATTCTTTTAACTTCATGGGCGTACAGACTGAAGTGCAAGTAATAAGTCTTCTCCAGTCCGTCAAACAGAAGCACTGAATTGTATATGTTTTGGTTTTGTTATTTACGGAAGCTGTTAAATACACAGCAACATGGGAGATGACGTTGACAAAGGCACACCCCCATAAAGCTCACTCCACTTCTGTAGTGCAAAATAAGCACTTTTTGCAATAACCATTAACTAAAGGAGTTCACCAATGGACTTTGATGAAGAGAGTGATATTCTGACACAATTAGTAATTGGTTTTCATTTATAATTAGTGTTTTTTGAGTAATCTAGCTTTTTATTAGAGAACTATCCAGTTTGGAATTTCAGCAATCTGGTTGGTTGGGTCCAACTTACCCTAGTAACCTTGCACTGATTTGAATAAGAGACTTGAAAATAAAAAGTCAGGGGCCTAGTGAGGTGGTATTTGGACACCCCCTCACTAACCACTGATCTTCAAACCCAGATAGCAGACTGCTTAGTAGCTATCTCTTCCTGGATGAACCAACGCCATCTCAAGCTCAACTTTTTTTTTTTTTTCAAAGATTGAGTTCATGGTCTTTTCACCCAAACTGAGCCCTTCTCTTTCTTTCACCATTACTATTGATGACATGACCATAACCCAGTTAACTCGGATCACTGCTTAGGGGTCATCTTTGACCAGTCCCTCTCCTTCTCCAATTGTATTAATAGCACTGCAAAAACCTGTTGTTTCTTTCTCAGCAATATAGGAAAGATAGGCCCGTTTCTGTCACAAACAGCAGCCAAAACACTAATCCATGCCCTCATCTTATCCTGTTAAGACTACTGCAATATCCTCCTAACTGGTCTTCCTGACTCCCATCTCTCTCCCCTCCAATCAATCTTAAACTCTGCTACCAGGATCCTTCTGTTCACTCTTAAAAGAGAATCTGCTCAACCCTAACTAAACTCCTTAGCGAGGGTGTCTGTTAAGCAAAGGATAGCATATAAAATCTTCCTACTCAAAGCCCTTCACTCCTCTGCTCCTCACTATATTTTTTCTCTTGTCTTGCTACATTCCTGGTAGTCTTCTCTGCTCTTCTCAGAGCCACCTTCTCTTCACAACATCCACGGCCACCCCTCGTCTCAAACCCCTTTTATCTTGCTTCTCCTTACCTCTGGAATGCCATCCCCTGAATTCCTCAGTAAGGAATCCTCTCTCAATCTTTTCAAGGAAAAATTAAGAGCCTACCTTTTAGAGCACTGACACATTATAGCCTAGTTTGTGCAAAAGAGGAGTAATAAAAAGTAGCAATGACAATACAGTTGTAGCCTTACAGATAATTTGTTTTTAGATGTGGTCTGTGACCCCCATTTGAAACCTGGAAAGTGTTAGAGGAAGGAGGCAAACAATTAAAAAATCTATAAAAAAATTAAATGAAGACCAGTTGAAAAGCTGAAACTGGCTGTTCAATAACATACTAAAGGTTTTCTTAAAGGTGAACCACTCCTGAAAAAGAAAAAAAATAGTGAGGGATTCTGTCATGCTTTTTATGCTGAAGTTTTTATTTCTAAATTCCACTGTTTACACAGCAACTAATTCACTCCACCTTGTACAAATTGCTTCCTGAACCAACAAGTATATATATATTTTTTATTGTAATATTGGTGTGTAGGCAGCCATCTTGGGTCAGATTACCTGGTTGTGTGCTTTTAGAAAGAGCCAGCACTTTAGGATGGAACAGTTTTTTCTGGTAGGCTGTGGTTTCTCCTACTCAAAGTAACAGAATGTGTTGCAGCGGGACATGGATTTTTCCTGGTTACCTTCCCATTGTTGTGCTGATGGGAAGGAGGGGTGATCTCATTCCAACTTGCAGTGTAGCAGTAGAGACTGAGGTTTATCAGAGCACAAGTCATATGAATGGGGATTTCAGTGTAGACGTCTGCTGGAGCACCAAAAACTGATGCGTTTTGAAAAAAAAAAAAAAGTTTTCCCATGACAGTATCCCTTTTTAATGTGTCCTTTTATCTGGGTCTTTACAAGGAAAGTGATATACCAATACCAAGTAGCAATCATTCCCCCTATATCTTTCCTAGTTCCTAATTTTAATATATTATTTAGATTTATATACAAGTTCCTCAATAGCCCTATGTCTGGCTATTTCTGAGCCTTGTTTAAAAATGTTGTGTGCAGATTTTGTGTTTTTTCTTCTTCTCTGTGGGGTGCCAAGTAGGTGGGTCATTCTTATGTGAATGTTAGAGAGCTGGTGTCATATTTATTATTTCTGTACCTACTGTACTTGTACAATGCCAAATTCATGCTTGCATGACTCACAGCCTCAGCTTTAAGTTTCAGCGGTTCTCACTATATTCATAATGATTTACGTCACACCATTTGGAAGGTCACAGACCAATGTTTTCTTATTCACTCGGGATGTACAGTACTGTCCCAGAAATTAGAGGCTTCATCAGTGCACTGTTGTTCATTCTGGTGTCTGACCTAGTTTCATGTAGCTTCTCTGAATTCCTTTTATTGTTCATCCCAATACATGCCAGTTTTATTAAAGGCCATGTTGTGCACCTTCTCTTGCAAACCTACAGGTCTATAACACACGTGGGGAATTTGTTCTTATTAGTTATGTTCAGACATCAGGAGTTACTTCTGAAATCAGGCCCTTTAAAGGAAAACTATACCCCCTAAATTAATTCTTGGTTCATACAGAAAGTTTACATCACATTAAGTTTCAAATTAAAGAATCTTACCAAACTGGTATATATAGTTAAGTAAATATTGCCCTTTTGCATCTCTTGCTTTGAACACCTCGTGATGGTCTGTGTGCTGCCTCAGAGGTCACATGACCAGATTCACTACAAGTCCACCTGTAACAGGAAGAAGTGTGGAAGCAAAAGACACAACTGTTAATTGTTTCATGTGACCTAAAAAGTATAGTTTGTTTGGTATGCTTGTGTGCACCCTTATCTTTTAAAATGACAGTTTTTTTATATATGATTACCCAATGGCACTAGTGATTGGCTTTTTCCCGCACCTGCACAATATCCACCCTCCCCCCACCCGCGATTTCTGGGTTCCTTTAATAGACCCGTGCCAACATGCCGATAATGTCACAAAAGGGCAGGGCGAGCAGGCGTGCAACTATAAGACTGGAAGCCGGCAGTGTGACCCACAAGTTGGGGTATTAGGTCGGTCCTAACTGACTGACCCTCGGGTCCTGCAGGTATCGGGCCAGCCCACACATCACTAAATGGCACATGCTACTAAAAAAATTATTATGAAAATGGTTCATTTACATGAAGCAGAGTTTTACATATGAGCTGTTTCCTTTAAGGGAGCTAGAATTTAGAGTATTTTGATATATGGAGTGCCACATTTATCAAGGAATTTTACTTGAAAATCGCATATGTAAAACTTGGCGACTTTTACCGACCTGAAAAATCTAATCAAATTTTATTTTCTCAGACGAAAACCTTGATTGTCAGGAAGGCTGGAAACATCTTCAAATTGGTCACTGGACCGTTCCCATTGACTTATACATGAATTTGGCAGGTTTTAGATGGAGAATAGTCCAATTCTAATCCTAAAGGGCTTTGATAATTCTTGAAAATCAAATTCGAATTTTTCCAAAAATTTTCAACTGTAATTTAAATCTGCCCCTAAATATATATAACCCCCCCACATGGGAATCCTGAAGCATTTTGCTATTTAAAATAATTATAAACACTTTCCTGACATCTTTTTCAAATGTGGAAGTCCATCATCAAGTGATTTCAAGTGATTTTAAACTCTAACACCCTAACTATTTGGTATCCCGGTCAGACTGAGCCAGCGGGACCATCTCTCCACTTTTGATGCTGGGATGTATTAACTGTGATTGTGTTAGTTATAGTGTTAGTTTGCTGTAATATATACTGCATAAATCTGTTGGAAACTGTCATGTTTTTTTTAAAACACATCAGTTAAAAGTGCTGCTCCAGTAGACTTTTGCACTGAAATACATTTCTCAAAAGAGCAAACTGATTTTTTTATATTTCAGTTTTGAAATCTTACATGGGGCTAGCCATTTTGTCAATTTCCCAGCTGCCCCTGTCATGTGACTTGTGCCAGCACTTTAGGAGGGAACTGCTTTCTGGCAGCCTGTTTTTTTTCCTTCTCAATGTAACTGAAAATTGACTCGTGAGACTTAGAAAAACGCAAAGCCGCCTGTGAATAGGCGCAGGCGACTTTACATTCTAGCAGGCACGAGACATGGGTAAGCAATTCGGGAGATTAATTAGTCGCCTCAAAGAAGCGGTGACTAGTCGCCTGGCGACTAATCTCCCTTAATCTTCCCATGTGGCCTAGCCCTTAAAGGGCTATTCGCCTTCATTAGCCAAACTGTAGTAACTAAAAAAAAAACACAGAAATATGTTCAAACTTTCATAACCTGCCAGATTTTGTAAAATGAACATGGTAATTAGGGGGTGTAGCCAAAAAATTATTGTGGTGAAAAAAACTTCAAAGCACTTAATGCGCCAACTTTTTTGTCTGTCTTTTTATTTAAAGTGGACCCGTCACCCCAAAAAAAAATTCAGAATCATATTTTATCACATTAATCAAGCAAAATGAACATTAATTACACTATATAAATAATTTTAATCTTGTTTTCTTCAGTCTGGGAATTCATAATTATAGCAAGCAGGCAGGAGCCATTTTGTAGACACTGTTATCAAGGCAAACCTTGTATCATCTCAGAATCTTGTTTGTGCACCAGAATGGGGGACCCAATGTCTATCCCCATGTCCTGGCTACACAATTAAATGGTTAAGAGAACTGGGGGAATGTGTGGGGAGCAGTGACATCTAGGAAGTGCTGAATGGAAAGTGAAAGTAATTCTCTGCCCCGCCTCTATGCCTAAGGCATAGAGGAGTGGCAGACAATATTTGATTGACAGCTGAGATTTTTAAAGGAGCTTAAAACTGCTAGGAATTCTTTAATAAAAATTTGAAATTGGATTTCATGTTTAATTTGAAAAGGACTTTTGTGTCTGGGTGACGGGTCCACTTTAAAAAATGTTGGTAGGTATGATTTATGTAAAGCTAAGGCCAGTTACTATTTAATAAACAGAAGACCATACATGTCCGTTTATAACTCCTTCTTAAAGCAACACCATTAAATTTAATCCACTGCCTGGTTACTAGGGGAAATTGGACCCTAGCAACCACATAATTGTTAGTTTCAAGCTGGAGAGCTTCTAAACATAAATTTATATTTTTATTTTAAGTTGAGCAACCCATTTACAAAATCTTAAAGAAGAACATTGATTTATACAATAAAAATCAGTAATGGGAATAAAATGGAGTGTGGGAGATTTCTTGATATATACATGCCTTCACTTTATACATGCTATTCATTAGAATCAAGTCAATTATTTATAGTTAAGCATCTGGCATATGTGATCTATTTAGCCTTTCTCATTACTCCGCTTCACTGGAAATGTTATACAGAAGAGGCACAGTATTAGTTAAATGATACATGAAATCTAATTGTCTGTTGCTTTTAGATATTTGTTCATGAGAGGTCAGCAAGTTTAGAGTATAATGCAGCTACATTACTTTTAGGATCTTTCCAGAGCGTTTTTTGTGAGCAGAATATTCCTTGTTGCCCGTATCATGATATTTATTTTATCTCAGGATGTGCTGCAGTGCAATGACCCAGAAGAGTATGTGGGTGTTTAATAAGAGATTATTGTGGTTGAGGAGTATAGCGTGACAGCCGTGTGCTATGTCTATTCCTTGTGCACTGGAGGCCGGAAGTGAGTCAGAGCTTTGTTTCTGGCAGCTGATACCTCCCTCGTGAACCCTTTCTCTCACTGCAAGGTGTGCTGGAATTTTCCAGGTTTTACGTGGGAGGTTAGAGGAGGATTAGGGAATGGGTGTATGTTTGCAGGGGAAGGTGTGGGTGCTGTATTGTGAGAAGAATCCTTTGAGTTATTGTAGTGGCTGTCATGTGAGCATTAACCCCATCAGCTCAGACCAAAAGCTCCACAAAGAAGTGCAGCTGAACTTTTTCAGAGTTTAGAAAAACACTGTGCTTAGTATGAGTTGAATAAGTGCTGATTTTGTGCTTACTGATTTCTTATTTTTCATTCCCACTGTCAGATTTTTTTTTCGTAAATGTATATGAATATTTAGCCCAGCCGGGATCAGAACACATACTTGTTACAATGCCAGGAACACTGTGTTCTGTTAAGTCATTTGATGACGTGGGTTCCTGGAGCAGTGCCAGATGTGGTCAGGTTCATTCCAATACATTTCATTGCTGCCTCTCAAATGCACGAATGTCTTGCCTTCTCATGATCGCTAGCTCTGCAGACCTCTCTGTTTACACTTTAGTTTTAATTAAAGAGGTTGTTCACCTTTGAGATCTCTTTTAGTTTTTTAATGAGAGTGATATTCTGAGACAATTTGCAATTGGTCTTCATTTTTATTTGTGGTTTTTGAATTATTTAGCTTTTTATTCAGAAGATCTCCAGTTTGCACTTTCAGCAATCTGGTTTCTAGGGTCCAAATTACCCTACAACCATGCATTGATTTGAAGAAGAGATTGGAAATAGGAGAGGGCCCAAATAGAAAGATGAGTAATTAAAAAGTAGCAATAACAAAAAACTTTTCGCTTTACTGAGCATTTGTTTTTAGATGGGGTCTGTGAATCCTATTTGAAAGCTGGAAAGAGTCACAAGAAAAAGTGAAAAAACTATTTAATGAAGACAGATTGATCATTCTTTAACGTTTTAAAAGTTAACTTAAAGGTGAACCACTGCTTTAACTTATATTTATTTATGATGTTTACAGTAATGGTGGAAAAATCTGTGGCTTTACATGTTGTTGGACTGCAACTCTGAAGGCTGCTTAGGCCTTGGGATGGGGGTTGTTGTAGTTCTGAAATACCTGGGGGACTGCCCTGATATCTATTATAGGGGAGCAACCATTAAAGTAACAAAGTTCATTCTTATTTTTGCAGTTTGCAAAGAAACATAGTTTATTAGCTTTTCTATAGCGCCAATACACTTATGCAGAGTTTACAGACTGACTGTTTATCATTCTACTCCACAAATGTATCTGTTTTCTGGGAAGAGATACAGCTATGACGCAGTATATGTAGTGAGGCAGAAGGGTGTAGGAAACAACAGCTGGGAGATGAAGACTGGAGAGCCCTGCAACTTCCTGATGTTTGTGTGGGGTTTTGGGAGGTCCATAAACTAGGAGAAATTGTAGCCTATTGCTCATTATAGAATAGCTTCAACTCAAGGATAATGGTGGGCTACTAAGCGGGAATTAAAGGGGAATGATTGCAAAAATTTTAATTTAATATAAGCTTCATCATTCTTTCTTCATTCAGGAGTTGAGTGTCAGATGAATGATCCAATATCTTATAGGTGGGCTCCTTTTGCCTAGAAGATGTATTAGAGCTCACTCCATTCTAATCACCAGAAATCCTGTCTCTCTACATGTAGAATTGGTGCAGAAGGTAGTTTCTTTGATTTTGTTTGTACTGGAATCAGTTATTTGAGTGAGCTATATATAACATATTGGATCATCTGACACCCAACTCCTGCATGAAGACCGAATGCAGAGAGACAGATGCTGAGAGAGGAATAGTGAACATAAACTTGATTATTTCAGAAACAGTACAGAATTTTTAATTGATTAGTTCCCCTTTGATAAAAAAACGTAGGCCCCATGTTAAACTAAGTTTGTATGTCTGCCTATTGTCATTGTTTTGGGTTTATCTTTTTATAGAATAGAATGAGACATGCTAGTGCAATAATCGGTTACATGATTAAATTGGAGTAGGTATATACACATTCTTTGACCCAGCTCAATAGATGTACCAATAGACTAACCTCATTCCAACATTGTTGAATCAATGGCAGAACAAAAAGACTGTGATAGTTACAGTTCTGCTCATAAGTTTACATACCCTGGCAGAATTTATGATTTCCTAACCATTTTTCAGAGAATATGAATGATAACACAAAAACTTTTTTCACTCATGGTTAGTGGTTGGCTGAAGCCATTTATTGTCAAACAACTGTATTTATTCTTTTTAAATCCGACTCGCTACACAAACTACCCATATGAACCTGATCAAAAGTTCTTAATACCGTGTATTGCTCCATTTAACATCAAGTCTTTTGTGGTAGTTGTGGATGAGGCTCTTTACCTTCTCAGACAGTAGAGCTGCCCATTCTTCCTGGCACAAAAGCCTCCACTTACAGTACATTCTTGGGGTGTCTTGCATGAACTGCACGTTTCAAGTCTCCCCAGAGTGGCTCAATGATATTGAGGTCAGGAGACTGGTCAGGTCAACTGACGGGTCAACTTGGCCTTGTGTTTTGGATCATTGTCATGTTGGAATGTCCAAGTACGTCCCATGCGCAGCTTCTGGGCTGATGAGTGCAAATTTTCCTCCAGTATTTTTTTTATAACTTACTGCATTTATTTTGCCATTAATTCTGACCAAATTTTCCCCAAAACATCAGTGATCCGCCACCATGTTTCACAGTAGGAATGATGTACCTTTCATCATAGGCATTGTTGTCTCCTCTCCAAATGTAGCATTTATGGTTGTGGCCAAAAAGTTAAATTTTAGTCTCATTACTACAAATGACTTTGAGCCAGAAGATGCTCCTTATTGTGCATCTTGAAACAGCCACACCACACTTTTTCAGAGTCCTGTGTTTCACCTGAAGTTATTTGTGGGGTTTTCCTTGCATCCTGAACAATGGCTGACAGTTTTATTTGGTTTGGTTTCAACAGATCCCCTAATTTTCACTTCTTAATTAGAGTTTGAACACTGCTGATTGGCATTCTCAATTCATTTGATATTTTTTTCTATTCCTTTCCTGTTTTATAGAGTTCAACTACCTTTCCCACAGATCCTTTGACAATTCTTTTGCTTTTCCCATGACTTAGAATCCAAAAAACATCAGTGTAGCACTGGATGAAAGATGCAAGAGTCTGTCAGGAGCCCAGAAAGTCATTGCCCTTTTATACACACCCACTAATTACACACAAATTACCTTTAATAACCATTCTAAAACTTTTGTGTCAAGTTGTGTGCATGTTATCAGGCCAAATCACCAGGGTATGTAAATTTTAGATCAGGGTCATTTGGGTAGTTTGTGTAGTGATTATGATTTAAAAAGAGTAAATACAATTGTTTGACAATAAATGGCTTCAGCAACCACTAACCATGAGTGAAAGAAAAGTGTTTGTGTTATCATTCATATTCTCTGAAAAATGGTTAAGAAACATGTATATCCATTGTGTAACCCCCATCTTTATCCACTATTCAGGAAACATTCAAGTACACTTACTCAACTTCATTCTGCTGGAAGCAAGGCAAACCCTGGCTAAATCCTGGAAACAGAAAACAATCAAATTTTCCCAATGTAAAAATGTAAACTTACGAAAAACTTACAAGCATAACCCTATACAAACACCCCCTGTTTCTAAAAATCTGGCAACCCTGGATTGACTACAGGCATGGGAGTGGGCTGCCATCTAGCCTGCTATCATTATATAGAGCAAACAACAGAGATGGAGTATTTTAATGCATACAACAGGCACATTTTTTCTTTTTAATTTTTTTATGTTCTATTTCTTTAAAGGGTTTATAAATTGTAATTTCCCTTTAATTACTATGCAATTTTTCATTTTTGTTATCAATGTCATGATATAACGATATAGCGATATAACAAATGTTAAATACCATTCAAAGCATATACTGTCATATAATGTAATAAATGACATATTAGTATGACATATCTGTTGAAAATTTATTGAGAAAAAATAAATAAATAAAATGCCAGGTCCCAAAAGCAGATACAGTTGTGCTCATAAGTTTACATACACTGGCAGAATTTGATTTCTTTTAGTAAAGCGTCAAATGGATGGGGTTACAGCACAAATTATTCATGGCTCTGGCAGAGACCAGACTGCTTGGTGGTTGGGCCTTAAAGGGGATTGAAACCCCCAGGCGCTAACTCACCCCCCCCCAGTAGGCCCCCCTCCCTCCCCCTGGCTTCCTCTCCCCCCAGGCTATTGCCTCTAAGTCCCTACTTACCCCTTCAAGCAGGTCCCCTCCAGTGTTGTTCACAGGGGCCATCTTCTCTTCTAACCGATCCTTCATGGATCTGATGACGATGGGCATGTGCAGTATGACGCTGGTACTATGGAGCATGCGCTGAAAGTTCATGGAGTTCGCCGATTGAACAGCGCCCTACTGCACCCGGGGGGGGGGGGGGGATTTAATTCCCCTTTAAACTATTCTCCAAGCAGAAACTACTGCATCTTGGGAACCAGGAAGTGATCCTGTATCCAGACAGATGTCGGTAACACAGTATGCCATACATGTTGGAGAAATCCCCATAACACAGGGAACTCTTAGTCCCCCCCCCCATCCCCATATGAAAAAAGGTATTTTCCTGCTAGCTTTTCAGATATAAACCAAGTAGTAATGTGAAATGTGTAAGAAATGTTTGGGGAGGGGGGTAAGTTTGATATCCAGAGATGCAATATGGCTTTTCAACTGACCACAGAAACTAACATTCCCTAATTCTCTTTATTGGCCTTTGGAATTTTTACAGAACAGGCATGGGACCTGTTATCCAGAATGCCTGGGACCTGAGGTTTTCTAGATAACGGCTCTTTATGTAATCCGGATCTTCATATCTTATGTCTACTGGAAAATAATGTAAATATTAAATAAACCCAACAGGCTGGTTTTGCTTCCAATAAGAATTAATTATACCTTATTGTATCTAATTTGGATTATTTGAATAAAATGGAGTCTATGGGAGAGGGCCTTTCCGTAATTTGGAGCTTTCTGTATAACCGACACGATAGTTGTATCTCACTGAGGTATAAGATGTACCTTAAAGTCTAACCTCTTCCCAAAATTGTTTAATCAATGGGCAGGACAATAGACAGTGGTAGATATCTGCTTTTGGGGCCTGCCATTTTAAAAAAGTACCCCATGGGATATATTCAAAAACATGACTTGAATATGTCTTGTATTTTGAAATATGTCTTGATTTAAAAAGGCTAATTATGCAATGACATTGCCTGTTCTATACTTTTCCATTTCACTGAAAGCGTTTGGAGAGGTGCATGAATGAGTGCCAGCATAGATTCCTGACCATCAACATATGTTGCTGAATTATTTGTGGCTCAACGGCTACACAAAAAGCAACCAATCGCATTTTTCAGTAACAGGTCTTATGGTTCAGACATTTCTGAGCTTCGGTATCATCAAATTGTGATGATTTAAGAGCCACAAGTATAGGGGCCATGTATGCACTCTTGAACCAGACCATAAGGAGATTCTGAATGTTGTCATACAACAACAATTGCAGTGCTGGTTGTAATTCTATAAGCATTGTTCATTTTTACCTTCTTTTGGATTGGCAATTTCGGAGGTGCATAACTAGATTTACTTACACTGTTTGCCTCCATTCTTCAGCTCACCACTGTTGCTGTGTTAAATATACTTTTTTTTTTTTGTTCACAAAAAGGCATCAGGTCTACGCTTGGAAAGATACTAAATATCCTAGTTATCACCAGCAGGCAATGCGAGAATCCTGCAAAAAGTGTCAACATTCAAATGAATCCAGGATACAATGTATTTTACGTATAACTAGGGAATCATACCTTGATGTCTAACATTTGATGCAATAATTGATCTTTCATCATTTAAAGGGAAACTGTCATGGGAAAACATGTTTTTTCATAAACGCATCAGTTAATAGTACTGCTCCAGTAGACTTCTGCACTGAAATCCATTTCTCAAAAGAGCAAACAGGTTTTTTTTATATTTAGTTTTGAAATCTGACATGGGGCTAGCTATTTTGTCAATTTCCCAGCTGCCCCGGTCATGTGACTTGTGCCAGCACTTTAGGAGGGAACTGCTTTCTGGCAGGCCGTTGTTTTTCCTTCTTAATACAACTGAATAGTACGCAGTGGGACACGGGTTTTACTATTGAGAGTTGTTCTTAGATCTACCAGGCAGCTGTTATCTTGTGTTAAGAGAGCTGTTATCTGGTTACCTTCTCATTGTTCTTTTGTTAGGCTGCTGGCTGGGGTAAATGGAGGGGGTGATATCACTCCTACTTGCAGTACAGCAGTAAAGAGTGATTGAAGTTTATCAAAGCACAAGTCACATGACTTGGGGCAGCTGGGAAATGGACAACATGTCTAGCCCCATGTCAGATTTCAAAATGAAATATTAAAAAATCTGTTTGATCTTTTGAGAAATAGATTTCAATGCAGAATTCTTCTGGAACAGCACTATTAACTGATGCATTTTGAAAAAAAATTTTTTTCCCATGACCGTATCCCTTTAATAATTAGGACATATATTTGTCCAAGTAATAGCTTGGTAATCTTCATATTTAGTTGTCCATTGTGGAGGCTGGAAAATCAAAGTCGTGAAAGTCTAGCATTAGGGTTTTGATGTGGTCAGTGGGTGGTCAAATCAATTACTTTTGCATTTTACTGTTTTTATTAAAAGGTCTCCCTGTTGTATGGTGTAGCCTTCCTAACTACATGTATGGGGTTTGGGATCCCTTAATTACCGGAAGGCCGTTTCCCATAGACTCCATTATAATCATATAATCCAAAATTAAAAAAATGTTTTTATCTCCAAACCTAGTGTTTTTTTTTTATTTTTAAATGATTTTCAGTAGACTTATGGTATGAAGACCCATATTACAAAAACCACCAGATCCTGAGCATTCTGGATAAGCTTCCCATGCCTGTATATATAAGGATCTTCTTGACTCCCTCATATTTCTGTAATCTAATTATATTACAAAATAATAATTTGCCATGTTGTTACTTTTTGTTCCCATTTAATTTAGCGATTCTTGATGCACTTAGTTCTTCCATTCTGATTTCTTGGCATAGCCATGTTTGAGTAATGTGAGCCTAACCATTCCGAAGTGCAAGAATGCTTTTCTGCAACAGAGCTTGTATAATGAAGCTTGCATCTGCATTCTTTTGCAGTTCTTAAAATTGGATGCTCCAAGCTAATCAATATCGTGTTTATGATTTTCACTTATTTTTCTTTAATGGACTATGTCGTCCAGTATCAGCTGGGCACATAAACATCTCTAAATTTTTTTAATTGTCATTTTTATACCTTTTACTTGGTTTCCTGGGAGCCCATCAGCTTACAGTACTTTTGGTCAGTAATCCCTCTTTCATACAATAGTTTAGCAGAGTAATTTGTAGTGGCTGCCTCTGCTGGGATCTTCTACATTTTTTTTGCTTTTCCTTCTGGTGATCTCTAAGGATTAAATTAAATCAATACTGACAGACCATTCTCACAGGGTACCTCCATGCTATTTCATTTTTTTGTTTTTATGGTTTTAATCTACACTATTACACTAATTCACGATCACCGTTTACTGTCCTAATCACCAATTCTTATTTCACTAAATTTCACTCAATAACTGAATTTCTATATATAAGTGACTGCAAAGGCCACTGCAAAAGCCATTCCCTTGTCTTTTGAGCAGATATATATGTCAAGATCCCCTGATGTGGCATGAGCTCAAACTTAACCAAATAAGTAGAGTTTTGGCAGATTTAGCCACCCATGTACCAGGCCAAAAACAGCACCAACAGAACCACTCAATAACCCCAATATTAATGTATTTCACAGAAGCATACATAATTCCCTAAATATTAACAAACTACTACTACTCTCAACACTGCATATCCTACAAACAATCAGCAAATAAATTCAGCCTGTCTACTCAAATTTAGGCAAAGAAAAATAAAAAGCTGCTCAGTATCTGCACTGGTGCAATTCCGATATATAAATATTCTGTTCAATCACATCTTAAGTTGTAAGTTTTCCATACAATTCTGTGAGCGCAGAAACTCATTTTAAACTGGCAATGCAAAGGTTCCCAAACTTTGGGGTCTGCCTCACAGGGGCCTGAGCATTCTCTGGGAGGGAACCAGTTAAAGTAAAAAAAAAAATCCTTGGATAGCTCATGAATCTTATCTTAAAGGTTGTTACATTTAAAAGGGAACTATCACATAAATGTAAAATTAATACAATTTTCAGCACACTGAAATAAGAAACTTTCTAAATACTAATAATCCGTTACATATTCTGTATCATTTCTGAAATAATCACGTTTATGTTCACTATCCCTCTCTCAAGCATCTGTTTCTCTTCATTCTGTCTTCATGCAGCAGTTTGGTGTCCAATAGTTAGATCCAATATAACATAAAGGGGAGGCTTCCTTTCCTAGCAGATGTATTACAGCTCACTCAAATAACTGATTCCTGTACAAACAAAATGAAACAAAATAACTGCCTTTTACACAAATATTGAGAATATTGCTCATAATCTTGATTATTTCAGAAACGGTACAGCATTTTTAATTGATTGTATTGAGAAAGTTTCTTATTTCAGTGTGATGAAGCTTCTATTCAATTTTCCCCTTTAAGAAACTTTTGATTATCCTAGATTATTGTGTTTTTGTAATGATTAGCTTGTTCTACCTCTTTGTGTTCTGCAACTTAAAATGCTATCTATTCTCAGGGATCATTCATCAGTCAAGAGAGATTGGCTGTGAAATTATATTTTACCGTTTATTCAGGCCCCCTAATCGCCTTCCATTCTGACTTCCTATCTGCTGCTTGGTTACTAGTGTTACCTAACTCCTAGCAACAAGGTATTTGTTAAATTCAAAGCATCATTAAATTAAAACAAAAAACGAAAACTTTGCATTCTATATGTATATTTTAATGTGACTGGGGAGTGGCCTTTGAGGAAGGATTATACATTTGTGGACCACTCTATAGGTAAGTTACTCTGCCCAGGGGGAGGGACTGGACACTTGATTAAATGCTTAGATTGTCGATGTGCTGGATAAGCTGTTGGACTTGGCAATACTTGGAAAAGAGGGGTTGTTGTCTGAAGAATAGGTGCACAGGGTGCTAGGAAGATGATGAATGCATGGCAAATATAGGGAGTCGGGCCTGCAGATAAAATATTGTGTACTAGAAAAGAGAAGTCACTGCATTTAATGAATGACACATGGCTTACTGGTGTCACAAATGTGCAATAGGAGAGTTAGCAAAATTGTGGGACAGGTGTGGTCTGGTGTGCAGTCTCAATAAAGCAGAGCTAGCAGCTTTCACAAAACATGTGCACATAGGATGCTTATATGGAGTACCAAAAACTAAATCAAAGTCTTGACAATATTTGTTTCAGTGCATATTAAATGCAACCATTATTCTTTTTACAATACCTAAATTCTTGGCAATCACAGGCACTCCTGTACATTTCCCATGGTCCCACGCCTGCTGCTTTGCATTGCTAGCACTGGCCCAGACTTGTTCGTTGGCTCAGCATAGCTGTGTAGGAGGAAACTGATTGACCATTTTAGAACTACAAGAGTTAGTCACCTCTCTGATTCTTAAATAAATCTATAAAAGTTTCATTTTTATTTTTCAAGTTGACATTTATATGCAAGAAAAAGATTCACAAGCTCCTCATTTATTTGAAGCTACTGCTACAAGGAACATTGTTATAACACTAAGATGGGTAGGAGTCTGATTACTAAACATTATAAAGAAATAGTTAATTTCTAAAGTTAGAGCTGAATTGTATTTCTCAGTTCCTCAATACAATGCATTGCCTGAGCATTACATACAACAAAATGACAGTGAGGTATTAGCACACAAGATCTGTACTGTCGTCTGATTTAGCAAGCCAAAACCTCAAAATAACAAAAAATGTATCAAAAATGGTATAAACTATTTTTTTTTCTTGTGAAAGTGGGTGTCTGACTGGCTCACATAGTTCAGTCGGTAGGATAACGGTCATATTGACCTCTTTATGGGCACCATTAGTAAGGCATGATCCCTTGTCATACCTGCTTTGTATTTCTTAATGCACCTTTTAATTTTAATGGGAATGCACAGAACTTAGAAGGTATGTAGGAGGTAAGTTAAGTAAGGCTGTTTTTGTATTGTACTTTAGCGTTCCATTTTAGTATTAAATAAAATAATGCAGAGCCCAAATGGGGAATTACAGGTATGACTCAGGGTTTTCATTGTTGTTTAATATCCTTTGCTTTCTCTTCATATTTACCCAAGCACTTTCCATCTTTCATCAATCAATTTTCTTTTTTTCTTTCTGCCCAGATTTCCTACCCATTATTTTTGTTTTTAGACTGGAGGGCACAATTTTTGCAGGCTGAGAGATGTGGATCCTCTTGGTGCCCCAGCTCTGTTGATCTGCAGGCAGAGGAGGTTGCCTTGAAATGCGTGCATTCATTTTTTTTTTTGGGCCAGCCTCCACACCGCTGCATGTGCCTGCACTCAAGTAGAAGCTGTGCAAATCAAAAGAGCTGGAGCAGAGAGTTTTTTTTCTCTCAGCCTGCAAGAAAAAAAAACCCTGCAAGCTGAGAGCAGCGGAGCCAATGGGGTATATTTATCAAAGAGTGAAGTTCCGCCACTAGAGGGAAATTCCGTATTTATCAAAGGGTGAACTTTCACTTCACCCATTGATAAATAGGCCTTTCAAAATCCCATAGAAATGAATGGAAAGCAGCGGAATTTCACCCTAGTGGCGGAACTTCACTCTTTGATAAATTTACCCCAATGTTTTTTGTGCCCACAGCCTTAAATAGATACTGTCGTGAGAAAACATTTTTTTTCAGTTAAAGGGGTGGTTCACCTTCAAGTTAACTTTTAGTATATTGTAGAAGGGCCAATTCTTAGAAACTTTTCAATTGGCCTTCATTATTTATTTTTCATAGTTTTTTAATGATTTGCAATTGTCTTCTGTTTCTTTGCAGCTTTCAAATGGGGGTCACTGACACCATCTAAAAACAAATGCTCTGTAAGGCTACACATGTATTGTTATTGCTACTTTTTATTACTTATTCTATTCAGTCCATCTCCTATTCATATTCCAGTCTCTTATTCAAATCAGTGCAGACACTGCAAACTGGAGAGCTGCTGAATAAAAAGCTAAATAACTATAAAACCACAAACAATAAAAAATGAAAACCAATTGCAAATTGTCTCAGAAATTCTCTCTCTACATTATACTAAAAGTTAACTCAAAGAAGAACAACCCCTTTATCAATTATATTTTTATTGATTTTAGTTCTTATATAAACATTTAGCATCATGTTTCTCAGAGTTGTACATGAAATTTCAATTGTTGTATGCATACAAACAGTATTTCAATAAATTGTTACAGTATTAACATTTTAACATCTTGATTGTTAACATTAGAGGCATGTTCTATTTCAAGCACACCGTCTGCTTTTAAGTAGTATAATCTTTATAAATCTGTTCTCCTTTAAGCGATATCCATGTAGCCCA
>CM044441.1:115181778-115223197 GCA_024363595.1 Xenopus borealis
CCCCCAAATTAATGTACCTTAGTCCCTGCTGCAAGTCTGCTCTGGTTTCTGTGTTATCAGAAATACACTTGTGGGGTTAGAAAAAAATGCATATGGTAGAGTGAATTATTTGCAGTGTACTTTATAAATAATTTAGAAATAAAAACGACACCATAAAAATCATGACAGAATCAGTTTAAACTACCTGGGCTTCCACTTGCCCTCTAAAAACATACTGGCAAGTTATTTGTCCCCTGATCAAACTGATCCTAGTGTGTTGTGCGAATATGATAAAGTGTAAGCTTCACTGGGGCAGAGACTGACTGGCACCCATATTGCACACCAGATCTTTTTGTACCTTCAGTGCTAATTTAATTTTTAAGCTGTTGTTTATGATTGTTTCCATTTTATGATTGCCACCACATTTTTGGTTCAATGCTTCAATTGCCCAATCTACAATAGCCCAAACACCCTGATCACAGTCATAAACTGCCAAATATGACCACAGGCCCTGTGAAGGCAGAGGGCATATGATTTCTTACATGGACATTTGCCCTAAACAAGCCAAAGGAAGTAGTGATTGCAGTTTCCTGCTTACAGTTAGATGAACTAGGGTTCATGTGGCGTTGCATCATTGCTTGGCTACCACATCCTAGATAGAGGAACTCTAGGGAGAAACTGTGGTTTCATTTACTGAAAAGGGTGAGACCAGCAAAGGCAGAGTACACTATGTGATCCTGTGTAATATAATAACGGGAAGTACTTCCTCTTATTGTCAATTATTTCTTAAGTTGTCATGTTGTCATGTAGAACCCTCTGTAGTCTCTTCCCTTTCTGAAGCAGATACAGCTTAAGGTACAAATAAATAGGTGGCTATAAACCTTTTTCTTGCCGAATAACATGCAATCTAATCAGTTTTATATTAAATTAACGTGATTATTGTTGCATAAAATGTTTTCATAATGCTGAAAACTGTCCACTCTCCTTTTGTATTGCAAGCCGACTACTGTAAAAATTCTACTATTACAGTGGAAATGGTTGGGTCAGACTTTGAGGCAAGTTATATTTTTGTTTCCCTTGACTAGCTGGAGAAAATCTGGGGAGAACATTGATTACATTTCATTACATTAATAGGGCCCATTTATTATGATGAGTAAAACAAACATTGCTGAAAAAACTGCGTGTAAAATAAATGGTGAATTTCTCAAGTTGTGTTCTATTGTACCCAATGTGAATGCCAGATCTACACCATTATTTTACACCGCTACAGACCTATGTATTTGTAGTTTTTTTACTGGGCAAAATTTTGGCGGCATCTCGTTTTGGATGCAGGCATCCGTTTTTAGATGCTGGCGCTGGTAATGGGCGCCCTCATCAAAAACGAGACATGGCGGCAAATTATCCGCTTTCGGCAAAGCAAAACGCCCCAGAATCGCCCATGACTAATATGCTAAAATTTGATCGAACTTCGAATTATTCATGTTAATTTAGTAAATCTGCCCCTAAGATTAGAGGTATTTCAGTTTGTGGCCTTCCAGGTATAAACTAGAAGACATGCTCAGAAACTTGTCCGTGAAGTTGTCACAGATTGTATTATACAGGTATGGAAACTGTTATCCAGAATGCTCTGGACCTGGGGTTTTCCTGATAAAGGATCTTTCTGAAATTTGGATCTTCATACCTCAAGTCAACTAGAGAATCATGAAAACATTAAATAAACTCAATAGGCTGGTTTTGCTTCTAATGATTTATTATATCTTAGTTTGGATCAAGTACAAGGTACAGTTTTATTATTACAGAAAAAAGTAATCATTTTTAAAATTTTGGGTAAAATGGAGTAATTCGGATCTCTTTTTTGATAATGGGTTTCCGGATAATGGATCCCATACCTGTACTTTCATTGAGAATGTGTAAAGTACAGTTTTTCAGTAGTACAGGTATGGGACCTGGTATCCAGAATGCTTGGGACCTGGGGATTTCCGGATTAATCGATATTTTCATAATTTGGAACTACTAGAAAATCATGTAAACGTTAAATAACCCCAATATGCTGGTTTTGTTATCAATACAATGCACTGTTTTATTACTACAGAGAAAAAGGCAATCATTTTTTAAAATTTGGATTATATGTATAAAATCGAGTGTATGGGAGGCGGTCTGTCTGTAATTTGGAGCTTTCTGGATAGCAGGGCCACTATGACAATTTGTACAGACGTATTCCAAATACCCCCCCACCTTTTTATACCTTTTTATACCTTGATGGGGGATTCCATCAATTCTCATTGCCAACCAATCACCAATCCTCGTCCAGTGTTCTTGCTTACATTAGTCCAGGTTCCATGACACTTTATATGGAAACTTTCAGGTTGTCAGATGATAATCTTGTCTGGAATATTAGGGAGATGGCTCATGGGGGGGGGGGGGTAACTATCTTGAATGAAAATTCAATATTAGCTGCAGCATACTAAAGTAAATGTTCTATATACAATCAATAAAATATTCTGCATCATTTCTGAAATAATCAAGTTTATCTTAACTATTCCTCTCTCGGCATCTGTTTCTCTTCATTGACAGTTAGATACAATATATCTTATAGGGGGGCTCATTTTGCCTAGAAAATGTATTCGAACTCACTCTATTAAAACCATCTGAAATCTGGTCTCTCTACATGCAGGATTTGTGCAAACGGCAGTTATTTTGTTTGAACTGGAATCTGTTATTTGAGTGAGCTCTTGTATATCTGCAAGGAAAGGAAGCCCCTCTATAGCATACTGTATATTGGATCTAACTGTCAATGACAGCCAACTGCTGCATGAAGACAGAATGAAGAGAAACAGATGCTGAGAGCGGGATAGTGACGATAAACTTGATTATTTCAGAAACAAAGTTGAATATTTAATTGATTGTATTTGTAATTATTTGTAGTTTAACTTAAACGTATACACATTTTTAATTAACATGGCTTAAACTTAGACTCACACACAAAACACTTCTTTCTAATAATAAGATTATTGTCTTTCAGTGTTGTCACAACCTTAGAAACCGAAATAGAAGTACTGTCGTGCATGAGGCTTTACACAGACAAACTGTTTACACAGAAGCTATTATAATGCAGCTTTCTCAAGCACACGTTTGTATGTTCTGTGCCATAGAGCATGCAGTCTAAAGTGCAAGAGTGACTGTGCTATAGAGTCTATGATTGTGGAATCCTGTCATTTCAGTGGCGCCATGGAAAGAGTTAAGGAAAAAACATTTCTAGTTGTGTTTTCCACTATACAAAGACACCTGGAAATAGCTCAAAACTGAAAATACACCATCTAAAATCTGTTTAGGTCAACAGGTGAAGATATTAATAGCCTTCATGATGTTTGATTCTTTTTGGGTTTTGTGCGAAACTTTATCAATTCGCTCTAAAATTCGATCTTTGATAAAAAAAAAAATCCCTAAGGGCAGAGACACGCATGCAGATTCGGGGAGATTAGTCACCCGCAGCTAATCTCCTCTTCAGGGGGACTAATCTCCCCGAACTGCCTTCCCGCCGACTAGAATGGAAATATTTATGAGAAAATGTATTTTGCTACATTTAACAAACCATTATTTATTGTGTAACCTTACATGAATATCTGAATAAAATAGGGGGATTGAAACAAAGCTGTTTGATGACAGTGTCTTGAGATCTACGGATCACCAGCTAAGGGTAAAGACTCACGGAGCTACTAGTAGCAGCTACTTGTCATGGCTACAAAATAGACAATTGTGGTAATTGACTTTGCTAAGAAGCAATTCTTAGCATTGTCTATGGTAGGGTGTTTTGTAGCTGTGACATGTAGCTGCTACTAGTAGCTCTTTGTGTCTTCACCCTAAGGGCAAGGCCAGACGGGGAGATTCGGGGGAGATCTGTCGCCTGGCGACTTCTCGCCGCGACGAATCTCCCCGAATAGCTAGCGCTGCGCACCCGCTAGGCGTAAAGTCGCCTGCGCTTGTTTACACGCAGCGGCACGATTTTAAAAGTCGCTCAAAGTTGCCTCGCCAGGCAATTTTGAGCGACTTTTAAAATCGCGCCGCTGCGTGTGAACAAGCGCAGGTGACTTTACGCCTAGCGAGTGCGCAGCACTGACTAGCTATTCGGGGAGATTCGTCACGGCGAGAAGTCGCCAGGCGACAGATCTCCCCCGAATCTCCCCGTCTGGCCTTGCCCTAAGGGCTAGTGCACACTTGAAGATTCAGGGAGATTTGTCACCTGGCAAATAATCGCCGCTTCTTTGGGGCGACTAATCCCCCTGAATTGCTTACTCGTGTCTCGCACACACTAAAATGAAAAGTCGCCTGCACCTATTGGCTCAGCATTTGTTTGCAGTGACGCAATGGCAACCGAGTGTGAAGGTTCTAGAAGGGATGTGTGGCTGTGTGCCCAGGAGCACAGGGGTTGCAACATGGAGCAGTGCGTTGATGCTGTAAACTTCAGCCCCATCATTGCAATTTGACACAAAGCATCACCATTTCAGCTCCATAACCTTTAGCACCCATGACTGTATGCCAACACACAGTTCACACTTCATTCACACACAGGGACAGGCACCACCCACTCAGATCCACCATCAATGCCATTAAAATAAGTCGTATAAGCATAGTTAATAAATGTGTATAAAATACAGGTATAGGATCTATTATCTTATATGCTTCGTAATTTGGATAGCCATCTCTTAATTAAACAATAAATAAACCCAATAGGATCCTTTTGCCACAGTTATGGATCATGTAGATTCGTTACCATCAAATACTAAGCACTTTTTTTTGTTTTTCTTCTTCTGCCCTCAGGTTTATTTAAAGGGGTATTCACCTTTGAGATACTTTTCGTATGGGTAGAGAGTGATATTTTCCGTGACAATCGACATTTGGTTTTATTTATTTTTTTTATTATGCATTCATTTGAATAAGAGACTGAAATATGAATAGGAGAGGGCTTAAATTGAAAGAGGAGTAGTAAAAGGAGGAGTAGTAAAAGTTAACAATAACAATACATTTTTTTTTTTTTTATTTGTGGTTTTTGAGTTATTTAGCTTTTCATTTGCCAGTAATCCCCTAGCAACCATGCATTCATTTGAATAAGAGACTGAAATATGAATAGGAGAGGGCCTAAATTGAAAGAGGAGTAGTAAAAATTAGCAATAACAATACATTTTTAGTCTTACAGAGCATTTGCTTTTAGATGGGGTCAGCGACTCCTATTTGAAAGCTCGAGTCAGAAGAAAAAGTCAAATATTTAAAAAAAAAAAATATATATATATATATATATATGCTGTTTTATTATAGTGAAAAACAAAATCATTAAAAAAATATATATATTTTTTCATAATTAAGTCTGTGTGGCATTTCAAAAATTCAGAACTTTCTATATGCTTGTTTTCTGAATAACAGATCCCATACTTGGATATCTGTATATTTCCGATATTTTTAATTTTTATAAGAAGTAATATTATAATACACGAGCCATGAATATCCTGTAATCCACAGGTCCTCAACCGACGGGCCACGGCCAGTCCTGAATGTATGCTAGGTGCAAAGGGAAAACCCTGAACAATAATGTGAAAATCTACTTTGTATTATTTTTTGCTTCCTTGTATTTGCTATTACAATGTATAGTACTCCAGTTTTGGGAATGAGCAGGAATACAATTTCACATCCATTCAGTGCCCTTATCACTGTCTGCTAAAGGCACACTGTGTACTTTGAGTAACACTGAAAATGTAAACTGACAAGTAGACTGAATTAATAGCATATTAGTGATTGTGCAAATACTCTTGAGTAAGTATTTTATATTACCTGCTCCTTCTCTTTAAACAAACCTGATGATTTGGGAATTTCCAATCTGACACTTATGTTTTACAAACTGAATACCCTGTTTACATTTTATTTCTCCTCAGTGGGATACAAGTATAGGATCCGTTATGCGGAAACCCATTATCCAGAAATCTCTGAAATACAGAAAGGCCATCTCCCATAGGCTCCAATTTATCCAAACAATTACATTTAAAAAAAAAAATGATTACTCTTTTATCTATAATAATAAAACAGTACCTTTTACTTGATCCAAACTAAGGTATGGGATCCCTTATCCAGAAAACCCATTATCCAGAAGGCTCCAAATTACGTAAAGCCAGTCTCCCATAGACTCCATTTTATCCAAATAATCCTAATTTTAAATTTTTTTCTTTTCTCTGTAATAATAAAACAGTAGCTTCTGCTTGATCCAAACTGAGATAGAATTAATCCTTATTGGAAGCAAAACCAACCTATTGGGTCTATTTAATATTTACATGCTTTTCTAGTAGACTTAAGGGAAAAAGATCCAAATTATGGAAAGAGCCATTATCTGGAAAAACCCCGTCCCTGAGCATTCTGGATAACAGATCCCATAGCTTTATAAGTAATATGGGTTTATTAGATGTTTAAATGATTTTCAAGACTATGGTATGAAGATCCCAATTACGGAAAGATCTGTTATCAGGAATACCCGAATATCGAGCATTCTGGATAACATGTCCCATGCCTGTACTGGTATGGGAAACCCGCTATCCAGTAATCTCCAAAATACAGAAAGGTCACCTCCCATAGACTCCATTTTATCCAAATAATCCTAATTTTAAAAAATGATTATCTTTTTCTCTGTTATAATAAAAGAGTACATTGTACTTGATCCAAACTAAGGTAAATATAAAATAATTAAGGTCCCATACCTGTATAAGGGAATGGCTTACTCTGAACACAAAACTTCTTCCTTTGGGCACTCATGCTCATTCACTACAGTTTTCCCTGTCATTGCGATCCATTTTAATTTGTGTTACGTCCATCTATCCATCTTGTAAGAAAGCAGCAGGAACACTCATCATGAGCAATTGTTGTTCTACCAGCAAATGTTTTGAGGGCTGCCACTAATATGAATTTGAGTATGAACAAAACAAAAACAAAATGTTGGCCATTGAACAATTTGGTGAAGTGTAAAAAAGAAAAGTTAATCGAATCACAGTACAGGTATGGGATCCGTTACCCTGAAACCCATTATCCAGAAAGTTCTGAATTACGGAATGGCCATCTCCCATAGACTCCAGTTTAGCCAAATAATCCACATTTTTCAAAAAATTATTTCCTTTTTTCAATAATAATATAACAGTAGCTTGTACTTGTTCCAAACTAAGATATAATTAATCCTTATCGGAAGCAAAACCAGCCTATTGGGTTTATTGTTTAAAGGATTTTCTAGTAGATTTAAGGTATGAAGATCCAAATTACGGAAAGATCCATTTTCTGAAAGACTCCAGGTCCTGACCATTCTGGATAACAGAAGACATTCATTCACAAACCACAACAAATACAGCCCATTCATAGATTTTCATGCACCATGCTAAAAATTATTTAAGGTGAATATCCCCTTTATATAAAATGTATCAGTGGTTATACCCCATACTGTGTTTCAACAATTCTACAATTTATAAGGAAACTGTTAGGGGCAGGGTCCTTGATATAAAACACTTTGTAGTACTCCAGATCATTAATTTTATGTACAGTGATAGATTTTCCAAACAAATGTCAGATACTTGATACCTCCAGTCATTTCTTTATATTGGTTTCTGACATGTTTGAAAATCCCTACCATATTACCTTGCAAGAGCCTGTTTTCTAATGAAAACCAAACCTAATTTTGACAGGCTTTTAAAATGACTAAACCTTTCCATAAAGATATTGTTGGCCTCTACACTGTTAACACTCCCACAATATACAGTAATTTTTAACTACTCTATAACTGCAGTACAAACTCACAGTGCATTCCTCTCAAGGATGCAACTGGTAATTGGTTTTTATTAGAAATTTGTAATGTATAACCTTGCCATTTACATGTTTTACATGATAGCACAGCTCATTTACAAAAATGGGGCATTGTGCAACGTGCAAGACATGGGCACAAATACAGTGCCTTGCAAAAGTATTCACCCCGTGGTCTTTTAACCTATTTTGTTATAATTCAACCTGTAATTTAAACGTTTCTTAATCTTATTTTATGTGATGGATCTGCACAAAATAGTCTGTTAGTGAAGTGAAATGAGAAAAAAAATTATAAAAATATAATTAAAAATAAATAAATAAAAGGCTGAAATTTGGCATATGCAATCACCCTCTATGCCATGAATCCCCTAAAAAATCCTGGTGCAACCAATTACCTTCAAAAGTCACATAATTATTGAAATGAAGTCCAACTGTGTGGAATCTAACTGTCACATGATCTGTCAGTATAAACACACCTTTTCTGAAAGGCCCCAGATGCTGCAACTCCACTAAGCAAGAGACATCACACCATAAAGACCAAGGAGCTCTTCAAACAAGTCAGGGACAAAGTTGTTGAGAAGTACAAGTCAGGGTTGGATTATAAAAAGAAAAAAAATCCAAATCTTTGACCATCACCCAGAGCACCATCAAATCCATCATCTTCAAATGGAAAGAACATAGTACCACAACAAACCTGCCAAGAGCAGGCTGCCCACCAAAACTCACAGACTGGGCAAGGAAGGTATTATTCAGAGATGCACCACAGTAACCCTGAAGGAGTCACAGATTTCCACAACAGAGACTGGAGTATCTGTCTATAGCACCATTAATCATTTTAAAAAATGACAGCCTTCTGGGATCCTAGGATCCAACGGTGCACACAAAAATGCCAGACAAACTATAAAGTTAGGTCACATGAGCCAATTAACAGACAGAGTTCTGTCTTTTGCTTCAACACTTCTTCCTGTTACAGTTAGAGTTGAAATATTTCTGTTCAGGTGATCTCTGAGGCAGCACACAGACCATCACGAAATAGTGGTTAAAGGCAAGAGATGTAAAAGGGCAACGTTTACTTAAAAATATATACCAGGTAGGTAAGATTCTTTAATATGTCACTTAATTTGATATAAACTATCTGTTGCTCAAGTATTCATTTTCAGGCACATTTTGAATTTGCCAAAAGGTATGTGGGCGACTCCCCAAATGTATAGAGGAAGGTGCTCTGGTCAGATTAAAAGACTAAAATTAAGCATTTCGTCCACTGAGTAAAATGCTATGTCTTTCGCAAACCCAACACATCCCATCATCCCAAAAATACCATCGCCACAGTGAAAAATGTTGGTGGCAGCATCATGCTGTGGGGATGTTTTCTAGCAGTAGGGATTGGGAAACTGGTCCAAGTTGAGGGAAAGATGGATGGTGCTAAATACAGGGATATTCTTAAGCTAAAGCTGTGTCTGTCTGACTGTGATTTGTGACGGGCAATGAGGCTCACCTTCCAGCAGGACAATGACCTGAAGCAACACTCGAGTGGTTTAAGGGGAAACATTTAAATGTGTTGGAATGGCCTAGTCAAAGTCCAGACTTCAATCCAATTGAGAATCAGTGGTCATACTTGAAGATTGCTGTTCACAAGTGAAAACCATCCAACATTAAGGAGCTGGAGCAGTTTTGCCTTGAGGAATGGGCAAAAATCCCAGTGGCAAGCTATGGCAAATTCATAGAGACTTATCCAAAGCAACTTGCAGCTGTAATTGCCGTAAAAGGGGGCTCTACAAGTATTGACTTTAGGGGGGTGAAGAGTTATACACGCTGAAGATTTTTTTTTTTATTAAAAAAAACAAAAACATTTAATATTGTAGGCATGTTTGTGCAAACTCTCAAACAATCCATTTTAATTCAAGGTTGTGAGGCAACAAAACATGCAAAAATGCCAAGGGGGTGAATAATTTTGCAAGGCACGAAGTTTTTTCCTACAATCTACTCCTTTCAAGGGCGTGTAATTGTGTCTTCTGCTAATAGGACTAGGTCTTTGTGCCACATTTTGAAGGTGTAACTAATCGTTCCTATCCGTAGGCAGTCGAGTGTAAGGGTTCCTTTGTATACCTTTTAGTTTCACGTCATTCTGCAGTTGCAAGCAAAGTTCTTATGGACACAAAGTTCTCAAAGTTCTTATGAAGGGCCCTGTATTTATCAACTGCTAAGGGCAGGTGTAAAGTACAGGCATGGGACCTGTTGTCCAGAATGCTCGAGACCTGGGGTTGTCTGGATAAGGAATCTTTTTGTAATATGCATCTTCATACCTTTAAGCTGGTCATAGACGTAACAATTACGATCTTTCTCGGGAAAGATCTTTCCAAGAAAGATCGTTCGTTTCAACACACACGTATAGAGCTGAATCGTCAGATATACAGGTAGAAACAATAGAATTCTACTTGTATCTGACGATTCAGCACTAACAATGGCCGATGTTCAGGGAGCTTTCAAAGGCATCCGATCAAAATTTTCCGTCCAGTCCGATCAACCAGCCGACCGATATCTTAATCCTCTAACGATGTCGGTCGGCTCATTTCCCACCATACACGCACCGAATATCGTACGAAAATTCGTTTCGTACGATATTATCTGTGCGTCTATGGCCACCTTTAGTCTACTAGAAAATCTATATCTTAGTTTGGATCAAGTACAAGGTTTATTATTACAGAGAAAAAGCAAATACTTTTTTAAAATGTTGGTTATTTGGATAAAATGAAGTCTATAGGAGATAGCCTTTCTGTATTTTGGATCTTTATGGATAACAGGTTTCCGGATAATGGGTCCCATACCGGTACAGCAGTTTTCTTCAACCCACCTCTGAAAAGAGATGTGTTTTTATCTTGTTTTAAAATACAAACCATTTATAAATTTGGCCTAAACGGACTTCACTTAATTGTTGTGCTTGGGGAACATTAAGGGGTTATTAATCAAAGGTCAAATTTTAGAGTTTTATATACCTCGAATGAACTCAACTGGAATGGTTTCTAATTTAAGAAAAAACTTGAATGAGAAAAAAATGGAATCAGCAAGTTTGGGGTTAACGATCCGAAAAAAACCTTTAACATCATGAAGGCTATTAACAACTTTAAATGGTTCAAGGGACCTCTGCCATTGACTTCTACATGACCTCGACAGGTTTTAGATGGTATATTTTCGAATTCAAGCTAAAAATCTTGAAAAATTTAGCTTTTTTTTTTTTTACCTGAAAATGTGAATTTTGACCAAAGAAATCCACTTGGCTACTCAAACCTTAATAAATCTGCCACTAAATCTATATAAAACAGACTGAAATGCTGATTGCTGCAAAGTTCTTATGCTGAAATGCTGGTATGCTGATTGTGAATGGGTCATGGTTTGCAAGTAAGTGGAATGACTGTGACCAATAACCATTAATTTGTATGACATCGAGATCTGGACCAGCTGCCCTTCTTACCAGTGACTAACTAACGAAAACATTTGTTAGTATATCACGAAAGAAAAAACACCAACACATATTAAACTTTAAAATCGCAAAGTCTGTATTAAGAAATAATTTACCAAAACACTGTTCGTGCTCCTCTTCAGAAAAGGAGATCTGACGATCCTTCGTGCAGTGCTCAATTTCTCCTCCCTGCCTTCCTTATAGGAGATAGCAAGGGAGGAGACATCGAGTACCGCACGATGGATCGTCGCCTTCTCTTAAGAGGAACGGAAGCAGAGATTTCTGTAAGTTATTTCTTAATAAAGACTTTAAGGGTAGGGACAGGCAGGGAGATTCGGGGAGATTCTGTCGCCTGGCGTTTTTAGCAGGCGACAATCTCCCCGAATTTCCTTCTCCCTGTCTGCCGCTAGTAAAAGGGACAAAGCGCCAGCGCCTGTGCACACGCTGCACGGCGATTCCCGGAATCGCCCGAAGTTTCCTCACGAGGTATCTTCGGGCGATTCCGGAAATCGCCGCGCAGCGTGTGCACAGGCGCTGGCGCTTTGTCCCTTTTACTAGCGGCAGACAGGGAGGAGGAAATTCCGGGAGATTGTCGCCTGCTAAAAACGCCAGGCGACAGAATCTCCCCGAATCTCCCTGTCTGTCCCTACCCTAAAGTTTATTATGTGTTGGTGTTTGTTTTCGTGGTATACTAACAAATTAAAAATGTTACTGGTCCTTTAAACTGTTATTTGTTAGGGTGAATAGATAATAAAGAAATACATACTTTATTTTTTGATGTATTGCAATAGAGAAGTAAGGCATGGCATTTTTTTCCCTTTATTGAAATGCATATGTTCCTTTACTGGGATTTTATATTCCACCAAATCATACCTCCAGCTCTCACTTGAAGCTGGCAAAACACTCTTACAAAACTGGTAACCCTGAATAGCCAAAATAAGTTTACTCCCTTTTAACTAGATTGTTTCATTATCATTTTGCTTTTAGGTTTTGGCCATGGAGATAGCAGAATATTCTTCAGATGATGAATTAGATGAAAGCTATGCACCCATTTTGCCTTCACATCTTCCAGCAAGTAATGACGGAGATGTTGTGTCTCCTACTGCAAAGCCTGCGAGTGAGTGGCTAAAAACAGCACAAGTCTTACTGCAGACCCCTGAGAAAAAAATTGATAAGACTTCTAAGACCCCAGAGGATTCTGCCAAAAAGAGGAAAAGATTTCTCAGGTTTGCAGAAATGCTTTGTTCTACCTTCTTGTTTTATATATGATACTTAAAAAATTCACATTCATTAAATGCATTGAGAATTTAGAAAACATTCACAAACAAGTTACTGCATTTGAAAGTTTTGTACGTTTTGTATAAATAATTATCAGTGCTGTAAAAAATATTATTATTATCATCGGTGCTGATAATAATTATTGTAACAGTGATGCTGAATACCAAACTGCCATTATAATACAGCATATAGCCTTTTTGCCAGCCACTTAAACCTCAGTGAAATTTAGCTCCTTTGTGAAGCTACAACTGCTCCTGGTTGCTATTCTTAAATGAACATTAACACCAAAAAATGAAAGTTGTTTAAAGGAATGACAATATATTGTACTGTTACCCTGCACTGGTAAAACTATAGTTTATATAAACAAGCAGCCGTGTAGCATGAGGGCAGCCATTCAAGCCCAGGATACACAGTAGATAACAGAAAGTGCAGAATAATCCCATTGTATACTACAAAATGTATGTTATCTCCTGTGTATCCTGTGCCCTTTCTTCTTTTTTCAGCTTTGAATGTCTGCCCCCATGGCTACACAGCACCAAACGAGCAGATCTCTCCCTGATATGCCCACATTGAAGTGGACGATATTGGGCTGATCTGATTGCGGGCCCTAGATCCCAACTATGGGATCATAATGCATCTGAAACGGGCAGTCGGGTCTCGGGACCGCATACATGAACAGATGCTGCCATGATCTGACGGGATTTTTTAATCTGCCTGATCAAGATCTGACCGACTTTAGGCCAGATATGGATTGGGGAAGCCTGTTGGATGGCCCTCCACACAGGCCAATAAGCTGCCGACTCTGTCGGCAGTTTTTATCGGTCCATGTATGGGGGCCTTTAGATCTACCAGGGAGCTGGTATCGTGTGTTGTGGAGCTGATATCTTGTGTCGGGGAGCTTCTTTCTGGTTACCTTCCCATTTTTTTCTTATTAGGAATTTGGGTGGGGGGAAAGCAAGGGGGTGATATCACTTTAACTTGCAGTAAAGAGTGACTAAAGTTTATCAGAACACAAGTCATATGGCTTGGGGCAGCAGGGAAACTGACAATATATCTAGCCCAATATGTCTAGTCAGATTTCAAAATGAAATATATAAAAATCTGTTTGCTCTTTTGAGAAATGGATTTTAGTGCAGAATTCTGCTGGAGCAGTGCAATTAACTGATGTGTTTTGAAAGAAAAAATATTTTTCCCATGACAGTATCCCTTTTAGGACTACAAAAACCTGCCAAGCACTCATTCAGTATAGTTATTGACTAAGACACAGAACCTGAAGTTCTTGCATTGGTGGTTGTATAAGCATTAGTTGCAAGATTGACGAGACTGTGGAGGCTTATAGTACCTTGTGGGTGTACTGAGTGTAGAATAGGATGTGGAATAGTTTTCTTCCTTGAAGCCATCTAAAAATTATGGTACACCAATAAAGAAGTCCCTTCAGTAGAAATGAAAATATTCTACAGATCAACAATAAGTGACATTAAATATTCCTCTTAAAAGAGAACCACAATATTAATGTTGGCAAATTTGACTGTTAACATGTATCTGCAGTTTACACTTATCGATTTGTTTCAATAATTTAATTTAAATTGCCTGTTTGTATGCATATGGGAATCTTTCTTCCATAGTTACATAGTTAAATTGGGTTGAAAAAAGACAAAGTCCATCAAGTTCAACCCCTTCAAATTACAACCCAGCAGACACACACACACACACACACACACACACACACACACCCCTACACTCTTTCACACAAACCATATATGCCCATAGCTATACTAACTGTAGAGTTTAGTATCAAAATAGCCTTTGATATTATGTATGTCCAAAAAATCATCCAAGCCCCTCTTAAAAGCATCAACAGAATCAGCCATCACAACATCACCTGGCAGTGCATTCCACAACCTCCCTGTCCTGACTGTGAAGAACCACCTACGCTGCTTCAAATGAAAGTCCTTTTCTTCTAGTCTGAAGGGGTGGCCTCTGGTGCGGTGATCCTCTTAAGGGCTCTTCCAGACAAGGAGATTGCAGGGAGATTTGTTGCCTGCGACAAATAGCCGCGTTTTTGGGGCAACAAATCTCCCTGAATCTCTTCCCTCAGTCTTGCGCCCGCTAAAGTTAAAGTCGCCTGGGCCTATTCACGCGCGGCGCTTTCAAAAATCGCTCGCAAATGCATTTGCATTTGTCGCAGACAACAAATCTCCCTGCAATTTCCTCGTCTGGAAGAGCCCTTATGGGTAAAAAGGTCCCCTGATATTTGTCTATAATGTCCTCTAATGTATTTGTCTGCATTCATTCTCTCAAGATAATTTAATGAAGACTGTTGATACTCATCTGCATTTTTTTATATCGAGTTAGCAAGGTATGCTGCACTTTACAATAATTGATAGCTAACACAGGTCTTAGAATAATTGAACAAAGAAGAGATCCCTGCTCACGAGAGCTTACAATTAATGCAACACACTTTTTTTTATCTGTTCTGACTCGATTAAGCATAATTTGCAATACTTTTCAAAATTTCAGGCCGACCATTCCAATAGAGTTGCAGCACCAAACGCAGTGTGAACTCTCTCTCTCCTTTTGATAAAACATGGATTTTTTAAAGGACCAGAATTAACAATTTTTAAAAATACTTATTTCCCCCCAAAATAGCTATATTTATAGGTAAGACTTACTTCCGCTTGTCTTATTTCAATTCTTCAGCTGCAATTTGACAGTGCCCTATAGGAGAAAGGCGAAAAGGCAACAGCAGCTTGAATTCCTCTGTGCGTCTTTCTCCTATGGGGCACTTTGAAAGTCAGATTCAAGCCTAAGATTTGAAAAAACTTAAGGGGAAGTAAACCTTATTTTTATAGTTGTTTTGGGTGGATTTAAAACCCTAAAAATGAATATGGCTAAAAATGTATTTTATATACCTAAAGTTTCAGCAACTTAATAGCAGCAATGATCCAGGATTTCAAGCTTGTCACAGGGGGTCACCATCTTGGAAAGTGTCTGTGACGCTCACATGCTCAGTGGGCTCTGAGCAGCTGTTGAGAAGTGAAGCTTAGGGGTTGTCACAACTTATCACGCAGAAAATGAGGTCGGTCTGTAATATAAGCTGATGCTACAGGTCTGATTATTAAATTATGATGCTAGTTGCACTGGATTCTGTGCTGCCATGTAGTAATTATCTGTATTAATGACTAATCAGTCTTATGCTGTGACATTTGTATTCTATGTGTACTCTATATTGTAAGTGGGTCCCTAAGCTCAGCAAGTGACAGCAGCAAAGAGCATGTGAATCAGTGAATCAGCAGAAAAGAAGATGGGGAGCTACTGGGGCATCTTTGGAGACACAGATCTTTACTGCTAAATGGTTGGCTGTTGCAGGAGCCCAACACATAATATACAACATTTCTAGCTACTTCTTTGGTTAAGCTTTAATTCTCCTTTAAGCATTAAGAAAATTTGGTGCTACTGTTCCTTTAATTACGCTAAAAGTGGAGTGAAGAGAAAATTTTACTCCTAGGAATGCCAATTCCTTAAAAGAAATGCAGCTGAAACCAATCACATCCTACTGCCACAGACATAAGCACACATTTTATATAGGTGATGTAATTACAGCTTTTTCCTCATTCCTACATTATACTGTGAAAGTTAACATAGGACACTGTGTGCTCATTACAATCCAAACAAGACCCCAGATTATTGCTCAGTTTGAGCACATAAGCACTGGATAATGATGTATTCTGCAATATGACCAACCTAATACGGGTATGGGAACTGTTATCTGGAAAATATGGTAAGGCTGTCTCCCATAGACTCCATTTTATCCAAATAATCCAAATTTTAAATAGCCATTACCTTTTTCTCTGAAATAATAAAACAGTGGCTTGTACTTGATCCCAATTAAGATATAATTAATCCTTATTGGAAGCAAAACCAGCCAACTGGGTTTATTTAATTTATACATGATTTGCTAGTACACACAAGGTAAAAAGATCCAAATTACGGAAAGTTTCATTATCCAGAAAACCCCAGGCCCCGAAGCATTCTGGATAACAGGTCCCATACCTGTATGAAAGAAAAGATTAAAAAATGGTGGAATAAGACTAAAGACAGCAGCTAAATTCACTTATACAGAAATTGTTATGGAAAATAGACATCTTAAAGTAATAATGTAATTATTTTGCAGACTGAATAATTTAAAATTTTTTAAACATTATCTCAAAATTACCTGATATTAGCAATAAATGTATTCACTTCTGCAGCTACATAAATAATGCTTAAAGGAACAGTTTAGGGTAAAAATAAAAACTGGGTAAATAGATAGGCTGTACAAAATAAAAAATGTTTCTCATATAGTTAGTTAGCCAAAAATGTAATGTATAAAGGCTGGAGTGACTGGATGTCTAACAGAACAGAATACAACACAACTTCCTACTTTTCAGCTCTCTAAATCTGAGTTACTCAGCAACTTGAAGGGGGGGCCACATGGGACATAACTGTTCAGTGAGTTTGTGATTGATCCTCAGATTTCAGCTCAAATTCAAAAGCAACAGTTATGACCAACGTGGCCCTCCCTCAATTCACTGATTGGTTACTGCCTGGTAACCAGGGTAACCAGTCAGTGTAAACAAAAGAGCCCAGAAAAGCAAGAAGTAGCGTTCTGTTCTGTTATGTTAGACTTAGTCACTCCAGCCTTTATACATTACATTTTTGCCTAACTAACTATATTGAAAACATGTTTTATTTTGCACAGCCTATCTGTTTACCCAGTTTTTACTTTTATACCGAACAATTCCTTTAAGGCATACAGGTGTGAAGCTCATCATCTTATTCCAGTATCTTCAGTCACCGGCATGACATTGGCCTGTGAGCAGATGCATGAGTGGATTTCAGCATGGAAATGTAAAACTCTGCATTTTCACAGCAAAATCTGTTTACACAAAGGCTGATGTGTTGCCTGTTCAAATACAGAAAGAAGTGGATGAGAGCACCAGCATAGAGTCACGGATGGAGAAAAGCTGAATCTCATCCCTATGTGGTATTAGCCTAACAGAACTCATGTCTAGTAGAAAAAGTGTGTTTTCTTGATAAATTGTAATTAAGTGATATCTTACTGTGCATGCTATTAAAAATCAGACTGTTTCACTGCTCACTGCTATGAAGAATTCTAATTGAGGACCTCTCCATATAGCTGTCCTTAGAAATGTAAGACATGCAACCCGAAACTGCTGTTCAAGGCCCCATGTTACCTTCTGGTAAAGGTTGAACAATTGAAAGGCTAAAATAAGCTTTAAAGAAGAAGGAAAGCTACCGAGGCAGTTCATTGCCAATAGATTAGCCACAATAGTGCAAGCTATAACACTATATTTACCTGAGTAAACCACTCTAGAAACTCTGTTTGTTTAGGATACAGCTGACATATTAGCTTGGTGTGACATCACTTCCTGCCTCTCCTTGCTAACTCATAGCTCTGGACTTGGATTACAGTTGGCAGGGAGGTGGAAGACGGGAGAGAGTAGCAAACTGAGCATGCTCACGCCCAAGTCTGATACAGAAGCCCATGTGTACACAATAGAAGGAAAGAACTGTGATGCTTCTTTTGACAGAAGAGCATTACTTTGAGGGTTTATAGGTTTATTTGGCATACCCTGGCAGAATTTATGATTTCTTAAACATTTTTCAGAGAACATGAATAACACAAAAACTTTTCTTTCACTCATGGTTAGTGGTTGGCTGAAGCCATTTATTGTCAAACAACTGTATATACTCTTTTTAAATCATAATCACTACACAAACTACCCAAATGAGCCTGATCAAAAGTTACATACAGGGTATGTAAGCTTATGAGCGCAACTGTAGGCATTTCTGATAAAGCTTACTTAGTTTTAACCTTTCCTTCTCCTATAAGAACGCCTTTGGGCAGGAAGTCTTTGTCCGTAACACTTTCATAGAAGCCAGGGAGAAAATTAAAATAAATGTTCATTCTCCTATTGTCTCCTTTACACAAATATAAGTGAAATATAAAGGTATAAGCGTTATTGTCATTTTTCCTGGCCGAACCTAATCCAAATTCTAATTTGCATATATAAATTAGGGGCGGGAAGGGAAATCATAATACTTGTCGACACAAAACAAGGAAGTTAAAAAAAATTGCCCCACTTTATCCTTTCCCACCCATAATTTGCATTTGTAAATTATGATTCAGATTCAGTATTCGGCTGATTCTTTCACAAAGGATTCAGGGATTTGACCAAATCCTAGTGGATTCGGTGCATCCCTAATAAACACCAACCAGCATCACCAAAGAGGATAGCTACTTCTACAACCAACATAATTGCATCTGTGAACTTTGTTTAAAAATCAATAAAGAAAGGAAATCAGGTTTGTTATGTACCACTCTTAAAGCCGCATGTATTAGGCTGGACAGCCAATGAGGTGCTGCTTGGTGTCCAGTCAAATAGTGTAATAGGTATCAACAGGTAAGGCTCAGTTTTTATTGTCATTTTAACTATATACAAATTACACTGTTTATTTCTCCAAATGGAAGTCATTGCAGACAAAAAACACTAAAAATCACCATTAAAAGAATGTCCAGAAATAGTTTCTGTTGCAGTTGCCTTTGGCTGGTGTTTTTCTTTAATTGTACGTCACTAGTTTTTTCACTCTAAGTTTCTGTCCAGCATTTTTTGAGCATTTGAGCTGAGCCGTTGTACAAGGGCTCCGAAGTAAAGTGGATACAAGTAAAGCAAAGCCATTAGCCTATTTTAATAAAATGGGTAAAAAAAAAAACCCTTGTAAACCCCTATCTTGACAAATGCCAAGTTTTTACATGCAATTTTTCACAGTTCTTGTTCTTCAATAAATCACAACTATTCAAGGTTTCAAAAAAACTGTCACATATATTCTTGCATATACAGTATTCATGTCCCCCCCCCCCCCCCATTTTTTTTGCTGCATTTTTTCTTGTGTCAAGAAATGAAAAAAAAATCTGCAAGCTTGACTTTGATAAATCTTCTTCATAGTGTTAATGCCTAGGTGTTATTTATATAAAGTTGCCTTCCATTTGATCCTCCCTTTCAGAGGCAGTCCAACATTTGCCTATTGTAACACTCTGCTGAACAAAAAGCGGTAAGAGCATAAAGGGAATTAACTTCCATTGGAATGGTTATTCCTATTTAATTTCAGTTATGGGAAAATAATAAACATGAATTCTCCACATATAATAACAATGCTGCTTCTAAATTTACCGTTCAATAAGCAGGGATGCACCAAATCCACTATTTGGGATTTGGCCGATTTCCTGAATCCTTTGAAAAGGTTTGTCCGAATACTGAACTGAATCCGAATCCTAATTAGCATATGCAAATAAGGGGTGGGAAAGGAACAAGTGAACACTTCCTTGTTTTGTGATGAAAAGTCACATGATTTCCAACTCCGCTTCAAATATATATATATAATTTGAGCAAATAAAAGGGAGGGGGCAGGGGCACCCGCTATGTAAATCCAGCCCTGGGCACACTGAATCCAGGATTCGGTACGGAATCCGCCCTTTTTTTATATATATATATTTGGCCCAAACCAAAAAAAAAAAGGGCGGATTCCGTACCGAATCCTGGGTTCAGTGTATCCCTATAAAAAAAGCTTACTTTTATGTTATGTGCCCAGGGCTGGATTTACATAGCGGGTGCCCCTGTCCCCTCCCTTTTATTTGCTCAAATTTTCATCATCGGGATGGAGCAATGGGAATTGGCACACAAGATATAAAAATTTTGGAACCAATGTGGGTGTGGTTGGGCAGCATGCCACCCCCTAAAATCCTGCCGCCCTAGACCCGGGCCTAGGTGGCCTCTCCACAAATCCGGGCCTGTATGTGCCTTTTTACAAATATTACAAACTAAAGTAGATTCTGACAAAAGAGACGTGGGATGGTTCTAATGTTCTTTTATGTAGTTTCCGGCAATTTCAGTACTAAATTGAATGTCTTGCCCGCTGGGATCAATGATTGCTTTGATAATTAAGCTGAAACAAGTAAGCTGTGTTGTAATGTTTCCTGCATATCTTGAATGTGTGGGTCAATAAATAAGTTTATTGGGCAGCTGAAAAACATAAAAATGTATACTTTTCTAACTGCACATCATTCCATCTAACAAATCCAATTTGAAGCTTTCTGGATAATGGATTTCTGTAACGGATCCAATACCTGTTATAAGTAGGAATGCACCGAATTCACTATTTGGGATTTGGCCGAATCCTTCATGAAAGATTTGGCCAAATACCAAACCGAATCCTAATATACTTATGCAAATTAGTGACAGGCGAAAAGTGGAAAAATTATTTTTGACAAAAAGTTGTGTGATTTTCCTTCCCGCCTCTAATTTGCATATGCAAAAAAGGATTTGTTTTTGCTTGGCATGAGGGTTCAGCCGAATCTGAATTTGACTGGAAAAGGCTGAATCCTGGCCAATTCTGAAGTGAATCCTGGATTCGGTGCATCCCTAGAAATAAGCTCACAAGTCATTGGATGTAAACATATATATATTTATATATATATATATTTATAAGTAAATGTGCCTGTACTCCTCTCCAAATGATCTGTTGAAGTGCACAGTTAATGAAAAATACATACTGTATGTTTAGTATGTGCTCTTTTGTAGACAACAAAGTGTCATTATTTCACATACCACTTTTCGCCACTTCAGGACTTCAGTTTCGGCTGTTTCCTTCACTTGGGGTCATTTAGCCACTTCAGGACTTCAATTTCAACGTGATTTTGGGTGTTTTCGCTGCTTCAGGACTTTGGGTCTTTTTGCCGCTTTCAGGACTTCAGCTCGGCTGTTGAAGACTGAAGAGGCAGCTGCTTCGGCGCGGTCAAGGGGTGCCCGGCTGTTTCATAAAGAGCAGCACAGCCGGGCCCCCTACAGGCCGGGGCCTGGCACAGGAGTACCCCCTGTGCCCCCCTGATGGCGGCCCTGACAGTACATATAGAAAATAAATATAAGCCTGATTAATAAATACAGATAATTACTACATGATAGCACAGAAACCAGTGCAACTAGCATCAGAATTTAATAATCGGCCCTGTAGCATCAGTTTATATTACAGGTCAACCTAATTTCAGCTTGATAATTAGTGACGACCCCTAAGCTTAGCTTCTCAACAGCTGCTCAGAACACACTGAGCATGCGAGTGTCACAGACACTTTCCAAGATGGTGACCCCCTGTGACAAGTTGGAATTCCTGGATTATTGCTGCTATTGACAAGCTGAAACTTTAGGCTGGTCCAATAAGTTCAGTATATACAATATGCCATTTTTAGCCCTATTCATTTTAGTTTTTCTTTAAAAAAAAAAAAAATGGCACTTTTTGGGCCTGAATTACAAAACTTTGTGATAATTTGCCTGAAGAGCTTCCTCTTTGGCAAAACACCTACAGTGGCAAACAAGTTTGTGAAATGGTACACTTTGAATGTATAGGTATGGGACCTGTGGTTTTCTGGATAATGGATGTTTCTGTAATCTGGATCTTCATACCTTAAGTCTACTAGAAAATCATGTAAATATTAAATAAACCCAATAGGTGTATTTTGCTTCCTATAAGGATTAATTATATCTTAGTTGGGATCAAGTACAAAGTACTATTTTATTATTACAGAGAAAAAGGAAATCATTAAAAAAAATTGGATTATTTGGATAGAATGGAATCTATGGGAGACGGTCTTTCTGTAATTCTGAGCTTTCTGGATAACAGATCCCATACCTGTACTAGTGTACTGTGACTTTTAGTTAGACAGAAATGCTTACAGAATATTAAAGTGTTGTATTATTGTTAATCATTTTACTCTCTGAAAACTAAACCCCACAATTTTACCCACTAAACCCCATTAAATAACGCATGTGCTGCAATAGCTTTTTGCCCGTTGGTTTAATTAAAAAGGTTTTCTTGGACTAAACAGTGCAAGCAGTAAAACAGTTTGTTTTTTTATTTTTCAAATTTGTGGTTCTTTAGAATTGTGGATAACGAGTAGAGCAGGCAGTCACATTAACCTTTCCAGTTCAACTGTGTGTAATGAACACATCCTTAACTGTAAACCCAAGACACAGGCGGCAGCTGGCAGAAATGAGGAACGTGTTTATAAGAGCTCAGTGTATCTTGTTAACAAACTACATTGATTATAGGAAAAAGGAGGGGTAGATGGTAAATGTAAGAGCAAAACAATTCCGCTCTCTATAGTGACATTTCACCGTATCTGTTTTGCTGATGGTAATCAGGCAGTGGTTTGGACATGAGAATGGAAATAACAGAGATCAAGAATGAGGGCAAAGGTGAGTATACCCTGGTAGCTGCATGGTATTTGTGAATGTTATAATGACAAATCTGCATAAATAAATGACTATTCATACGCTAAAATGATTGATGTAGATACTAGCATAGTGTTGGTGTGTTTGTTAATGCCACCTAGGAGATTTTATATGCTTTCATCAGTAAGTTATTGAGACCACCACTAAGGCTAAGGCCAGACGGGCAGATTTGGGGGAGATCTGTTGCCCCGAATAGCTAGTTAGCGCTGCACACCCGCTAGACGTAAAGTCGCCTGCGCTTGTTCACACGCAGCGGCGCGATTTTAAAAGTCGCTCAAAATTTCCTCGCGTCTGGCCTTGCCCTAAGACTTCAGTTGAGATTTCATTATCTCATCTCTGCATTTATTTTTGGATCTATGCATAATTAATTCTACTTTCTGTAGTCAGTCCAGTTCTGACCTTCCTGAGTGCTTTATTAATGATGTGTGATCAGACTTCACAGACAACTCTTACTTTTTCTGGCAGGTCTTTTTGTTTTTAACTATGTGCTCTTGGGATTTTGCAATGCCTCATTTTTTTCCATTCTTCCCATATTTTTAGGTTGAATATAATTGAAATGCTTATCCATTTGTTGTACTGCCTGTGTCCTGAATTTGCATAAAAGATTTGTCCGATTATATCCTTTTTTCCCCCCCCCCTTCATTTTACATTTAACCATAAATTATAAACTATAAAGAGTATATAAGGAAAAAAAACAAGCAACTAAATTTGTTTCCCAATGGGGAGTGGGGTCTTCCAAATTCTTTCAGCCGTTCTACACTGCACCGATACTTTTTTTAAGTATTGTGCCTAATTTTGTTCGGGGTGGAGCACCTGTGGACTATACAGGCTATACTCTATGCCCTGCTGAAAAAAGGGAGAACACCTTTTTAAATTCTTGGTACTGTTTTAATTAGGGATGCAGCAAATCCAGAATTTGTCCCTTTTTAGTAGGATTCGGATTTGGTGGAATCCTTGTGCCTGGCCAACCTGAATCTGAATCCTTTAAAGGGGAATTAAACCCCCAGACGCTAACTCCAACCCCCCCCCCGGGCTATAGTCCCTACTTACCCCTTCATGCAGGTCCCCTCCAGCCATGTTAACAGGGGCCATTTTCTCTTTTAACTGATTCTTCCTGGATCTGATGGTGATGAGCGGCACATGCGCAGTAGGATGCTGGTACTACTGTGTATGCGCACAAAGTTCAGTAAGTTCGCTGATTGAACTTCGTGAACTTTGTGCACATGCGCAGTAGTACCAGCGTCCTACTGCACATGCGCCGCCGACGGAGCCGGATCCAGGAAGGAGAGAAGAAGGCCCCATGAAGAATCGGTTAGAAGAGAAGATGTCAATTTGTTAACCTTTTTACCAAAAACTATTTTGCCAGGTTCTGAATGGTGGATTAATATAATGAAGCTACATTAGTCAGTGACATCATATCCTGTACAGTGAAACCTTGGTTTTAAGTCCCCTGAAGTTTTTTCCAAGGCATAATTGCTCATTCTGATGAATATGCACATAACATCGGGAGGAGACTTCCGTATTTAAATTTTACACTTTGTATCTTATATCTAATCACATTCATGATCATTTTCATCACTAGTAGAAGCTTTTTTCTTTATTATGTTTTTTCTCTTAAACATCTTTGCAGGGAAGCATAAAGAGATGCCTCCTGCTTCAATTAAATAAGCCTTTGGAGTTCTGCCCAGTTCTAAACAGCAGGGGCACTCCTTTAATACCTTCATGCTATTAGAAGTGTAAAAACTTCTGAAGCCATGAAATCTAATCAATAACTTGCAAAACTCATCAGAAGAGCACTCTGATCATTGTTGTATTGTATAGCACTGTATATGTCCCTTTAAGTTTCCCTTCTGTGAAAAAATGGGAGAGATTGCAAAACACATTTCCTGCAGTTCTATTTCATTTTTTATCTTTACTACCTTTAGCTTTCCTACTCCCTTTTCCAACTGCTTACTTGCCCCTTCTTTTCTGGGCTGTGGGTTTAAATGAGAAGGAAAGGTTAAAACTAAGTAAGCTTTATCAGAATGGTCTATGTGAATACACTAGTAAACCCTCAATTTAATGCTGCTCTGAGTCCTCTGTCAAAAGAAACACAGCATTTCTTTCCTTCTATTGTGTAAACATGGGCTTCTGTATCAGACTTCCTGTCTGCTTAAACCTCCAGGGCATGGGCTTGAGCATGCTCAGTTTGACCCTCTCTTCCCCTCCCAACTGTAATCTGAGCTCAGAGCTATGATCAATCAGGGAGAGACTCAGACAGGAAGTGGTCAGTGCACACTAATATGGCAGCTGCTATCCAAACAAACAGACAGAGTCTAGAGCTGTTTACTCAGGTATGGAAAAGCATTCTAAAGTATTGCACTCTAGCTTGCCCTGTTGTGGCTTATCTTTTGGCAATAAACTACCTTGTAGCTTTCCTTCTCCTGTAAAGATATTTTATGCCACACTTAAATAGAGCAAACACTATGTACGTTAAAGTTTTAGCACTTGATGAGGGGCTTTTGTAAAGATTTTTGTTGGCATTATGCCGTTATTTTCCTGTAGATGTCAAGCAATGAGTCAATGCATTACAATAAATGGAGAAAATACATCCTTAAGCTTGATAAGAGTGAGGAAATATATCGTAGACCAAATTCCCGAACTATTCAACTGAATAAAAGACTGTTAGACAAGTTAAAGGGATAATGTCATGGGAAAAAATGTTTTTTTTTTTTTTCAAAATTCATCTGTTAATAGTGCTGCTCCAGCAGAATTCTACACTGAAATCCATTTCTCAAATTCTGTTTAATTTTGAAATCTGACATGGAGCTAGACATTTTGTCAATTTCCCAGCTGCCCCAAGTCATGTGACTTGTGCTCTCATAAACTTCAATCACTCTCTACTGCTGTACTGCAAGTTGGAGTGATATCACCCCTCCCTTCCCCCCCCCAAGCAGCCTAACAACAGAACAATGGGAAGGTAACCAGATAACCGCTCCCTAACACAAGATAACAGCTGCCTGGTAGATCTAAGAACAGCACCCAATAGTAAAAACCCATGTCCCACTGCATTCTATTCAGTTGCATTGAGAAGGGAACAGCCTGCCAGAAAGCAGTTCCCTCCTAAAGTGCTGGCACAAGTCACATGACCAGGGGCAGATTGACAAAATGTCTAGCCCCATGTCAGATTTCAAAACTGAATATAAAAAAATCTGTTTGCTCTTTTGAGAAATGGATTTCAGTGCAGAAGTCTGCTGGAGCAGCACTGTTGAATGATGCATGTTGAAAAAAACCTGTTTTCCCATGACAGTATTGCTACTCTGTATATACTTCAGTCTCAAAATTGTGAAAATCTTTGTCTTTAGTTATTATTGTGTTTAGAGCCTAGGGTTGCATGCATGTTCCTTCCATTCCAAACTGCCTACCTTTATGCCAATGTAAGAGAATGTGTGAATGCTTTTCTAAAAAGTACTCTGGGCAGCAGAAAATCTCATAACCTATTTGTGCTGGAGTTGTTCAGGTGAATAAGTGGGAATTGCTGAGCATTATTAACCTGAAGCTCAGAGCTTAATCTTTCAGGTGTTCAGTATATTTATGCATTCCATTTAGTGATTTTGAGCACATCTTTGACTAATGTCTCTGGGTTTTACATTGCACGCAGCAGTCATTTATGTACACTAGTGCAGTATGCAAAACACAGTTTAATACATCTTTTTTAAACCAACATAATTAGTGGTTTTGCTGATTGCAGAGCAAAGGTAACTACTTGTGCAGGTATGGAATTTTTCAAAATGCTTTTGGGTTTTCTATGTTAGGGGGTAATATGCAGCACCATGCCTTTAAGCCAGAGTTGGACACCATCCCCCGGGCCCTCCAGCCATGAGCCTCCTAGCTGCCGCCCACTGCTTTTTTTACCTTCTGTTATATGTAGGGTTGCACCGAATCCACTATTTTGGATTCGGCCGATCCCCCGAATCCTTCCTGAAATCCTTTAGCCGAATACCGAACAAAATCCTAAACCCAATTTGCATATGCAAATTAGGGATGGGAAGGGTAAAACATTTTGTACCAAAAAGTCATATGATTTCCTTCCCTGGCCCTAATTTGCATATGCAAATCAGAATTCGGTTCGGCCAGGCTGAAGGATTCGGCCGAATCAGAATCCTGCTGAAAAAGGCTGAAACTTTTCTGAATCCCGAAACGAATCCTGCATTCGGTGCATCCCTAGTTATATGTGATCAAATTAGCCTAACTAGACGGTTTAGATTTGGATGTCCAGGAATGGCATTCCAAATATAAGGCGTAGCAAGACAAAGCCCAGTCTCCGCTTGAATGAGAGGAGGAGAATTCTGGCAGCAGTATGTAATACAGGCTGTAGTGGGGAGAGATGGGAGTTAGAGATACCAGTTGTTAGTTGCAGTAGTCTAGTTGGATTAGGATGAGAGCAAGCATGAATTTAGCTGTTGCTGGTGAAAGAAAGGGACAGATTTTGGCAATATTGCATAAAAGTGTGGTTTTGACAGTGGGAGAGGAGTCAAAGATCACCCTCCAGAAATAGCTACTGGAAAAGCAGAGTGAGCACAGCGGAGCTCTCAGCTTTGTAATCTTCTTTCTCTGTTTCAGCACTTCCCATCTCTTTTGGCGCATGCACAGTTGTCAAAAACTGGACAACTACAACTGCACATGTGCCAAAGCACTGCTCCATCCACGAAGATTACGAAGATAAAAATATGGAGGCTTGGATTCCGCTGTTGCTCACTCTGCTTTTCCGGCCACTATTTCTGGAGCAAGAAGGATTCAGGGGTAAGACTATGCAGGGGGGAGGCAGGGAGGGGGACGAACGGAGGGGGGCAGATGAGTACTTAACATAAAGGGGGGTTGAATTCTCCTTTAAAAGTTGTGAGTGGGGATGACAAGAGAAGCTGTTAGACTTCAGGGGCCAGCTACAGGATGGAAAAGAATAGAAAGGGGTTTAGGATGGAGGAGCTGGTTTGTGTTAGTAGAGGTGGGAATCTGATTCCGGATTAACTCTTTTTTTATTTTTTAAGAAATCAGCTAAGTGGAGAGTGTCTGTGTGATTCTGTTGATGAGGGATGCTGAAGGCTATTGAATATAGAAAACAGGCATTGTGGATTGGATCTGTTATTCTTTATAAGGATACTATAGTACTCTTGCTGACCTTTTGACAAAGTAGGATTGAGCATGACAATAGAAATGTATAGTGGATAAAACCTGCTTTTGTTTGAGATTTCCTACACATACTTCCACAGATCTTGTACTGGAGTGTAAGAATATGGTTTGTGACTCTACAAGGGGCATGGAGTTTGAGCACGAGTAAGCTTAGCTTGTAAGGGTGCAAATTAACTACTTGTGGAGGACAGTTTTAGTAAAGACTAAATCCAGAAAGTGGCCATCCTTATGAGTTGGGGTGTTTCCACTAATGTTCAAAGGAGGAGGTTAGACAGAGGAAATGCGAAAGCCAAGATTGTGAAGGATCATTGGTTTGGAAGCTAAAATCACCAAGGATGATTGCATTTGTGTCAGTACAGAGGTAAAAAGAGACATCCCGTTTTCAAAGCCCGAAAGGAAGGTAGCAGAGGAGGCTGATTGAGGTTTGTAAATGACAGCTGCCTGTACAGAGAGATAGAGGATGGAAGATCAGAAGGGCATGCACGTCAAAAAAGTTGACTGAGAAGGCTGGAGGAATAAGGATAGGTTTCAGGAAACAGAATTCTGATTCCTCCACCATGAGAGAGTGCAACCTGGTGGTGCCATTCTTTGAAAACCAGGTTTCTGTACATAGTTAAATTGGTTTGAAAAACGTTCAGTCATTCTACTTCAACCCCTCCAAATGAAACCCAGCATCCATACATACACAAAATCACACACAAATCACTCCAAAAAAAAGAGTGGATGTTGAGAAGAGCTCAAGAAAACATAAGTTTAGAAACTTTAGAGTAGTTCAAGGGACAAAATACAAGAATGAATATTCATTGGTTTTGAGCAAGGCCAAGGTTGGAGTGACATCCCCAGCTGGTAAGAAACACAAAAGGCCTTTTTTAAGCTGTTTGGTGTTAGATACAAACCAGGGCAATACTATCCTCACATATTTTAAGTAATACTAATTTGCTGTAATGTTTTTTGCTGCTGGAGTGTTACTGTATGATATTTGTCTTGCAACTATAGCTTTTAAATTCATATGATTAGCTGAAATCTGGATTTAACAGCATAAAAGTGAGTTTTAAAATAGTTAATGCTTTTGGCATCAAAATAATGCATTTTCTTCGAAATACACACAGCAAATTTTATTAGGTCTAAAGAGGTTCTTAGCTGTGCTGAAGTGTCTGAACAATTCTGTAATATGTGATTTTTCTTAAATTGTCTGAAGAGAGTAATACGTAAATGGTCCCATCTGTGTCCTTTAATTTTGTCCTTTGGCAACATAAAACTCTAACTCTTGGCCATGTGGCACATTCTTCATTTCTCTGCAGGGGAGGACTTGCAGAAAGACTGAGTCGGCTGCAGAACAGGGAGAGGTCTGCCATTAGTTTTTGGAGACATCAGTGTGAATCTGATTGCAAAATAGCTCTAGGTATGATATGTGTTCAGAAGATGGACTGGAATGTTAATTACAATGTGCTTTTAGCCAGAATATTGTGATCCCATTTGATGAACCAAATATGACTAAACTGTCCCAGTTTGTGATCCTTAAAAATAGAGATTAGGAGAATGGAATCCCTCCTTCATTTCATTAACTCATATTGCACTGTAGGAAATATATATATTTCCTACAGTGTAATATGAGTTAATGAAATGAAGGAGGGATTCCATTCTCCTAATCTCTATTGATCATACTAATGCATTATATATATATATATATATTATATATATATTATGCATTAGTATGATCATTTGTCCATAAGATTGTAACAGTTATGCAGAGAAAATGAGACAAGATTGTGAAGGACATTGATATGGTCTTGAAATTTGTCAAGGATGATTGCAGGGGTTTCCATACTGAGGTAAAAAGACAGATCCAGGTTTCAAAGTCAGAAAGGAAGGTAGCGGAGGAGGCAGATGGAGGTTTGTAAACAACAGCCGCCTGTAGATGGCAGCTCAGAAGGCATGCAACTCAAAAGAGTTGACGGAGACGGCTGGAGTCATGGGAATAAGTCTGAGCGAACAGCGATAGGCGACAACCCTGCATAATATCAGGGCCGCGGCCCACAGTGTTATTGTTTACCACATAGTGTATCATTTGGACACAATGCAATAACATTTTTCAGGACTGTCTTCCCATCTGGGACTGAGTCAATGACTAACAGTGGTATTGCTTACTTCACCAATGGACAATTCATTTTTTTGGTTAAAATATAAACCTCTGGGAAAATCTTGGTGCGTCAGCTAGTTCTATTTTACTTTATAGCCATGTAGGAACTTCCACATGTTTCTATCATTTATTTGTCAGAAGCCCACAGTATATTTACAATAAAACAGTTGTAAGAAGGTAACTGTAACAGGCCCGGGTTCAACAAGCAAAAACAGTTACTTGTTGCCATCTTTGAAACAGATTCCTGAAGTGCTTTTTTTAAGCTGGTTTGCCCCTCTAACTCTGAACTCCACAACAGAGACATCCTAAAAGTCCAGCCCTACATCAGACTGTGAAAATATAGTGTATTTAAGATGTTGAAATTCTTCTTAACTGTGCTAATCGCACATTTAGCTACATCCCAAACATTCCATGCTCTTTATCTCATGATCAAACTTTAGTGTATTTACTCCGGCAAGAAAATCCACCCGTTGCTTTTTGCACCTTTTTTGTAATATACGCTCAGATATTGGATCAGCCTGTCACGTATAGTGAGAATCCTCCCTGTGCTTGTGCTGGCAATCTGATCCCCTGTCTGTCTGTGTGTGAAAGGCAATGGATCAGAATTTCTCTGCTGACATGTTCTATCCCATGTGCCCTTAGTGTAATGGTTAATTCACTCCCACTGCAACATGGTATCTGCTGTCTGACCTTGAAAGCAAGAATATGTAATGGCTGGGTAGGGTAGGGTTTACTTTTAACTTAATTTTATGTCCAGTAATTTTACCAAGTTCATTTCGTTTTTACATAACCATAAAGTAAAACTAGCAAAAATCTGTAGTGATTCAGCACAGGAAACATTAATTTTTGTAATTCTTTCTGTAAGTGGAAGTAGTTCTAGTTACACTGATGAAGGAATTTGATCCAGGGATGTTTGTGGAATAGTGCAATTACCTCTGACAAAACAGTATTGTTTTTAAACTCATCGAATAAGTCACACATATATTGTTCTCATGTGAATTAGGATGAGAGTTCTATTAAAATATTGTCTTTTTCTAGGTGGTGTAAAATCTGGTGTCCTTGTCTTAAAAGTAATTCAAGTTCATGAAGAATGTTCATTACAAGTGGCCCTTTGCACACAGCAGATCAATGATAACAATAAAGAGGCTTTGTCCGCTAGTAATTGTAATGATGCAAACAACCTGATTGTCCTCTTCACTTGTAAAACAGCAGCACAGCTCCAAGTGAGAGCACATGATACAATTCATATCCATCCACCCTGGTGAGTATGGCCATCTTTATTTTTCCTATTTCAAGTAGACTCTTTAGGTGGCCGTGCACTGACTGACTGTCCACATTTGTGATGTGCTGGCTGACCTGAGGCCTGAAGGACGGGCGGGTTCAGACGGACCACCGTACAAAATCTTAGGGTCGCCCAGGGGACCTAGCACTTCTGGCTTGCACGCGCCAGAATTTATAGACCTCAGCTTGCTCCGTCCCGTCCCTTTTGTGACGTCACTGCAGGGTGTGACAGGCGCAGGTCTATAAATAGAGGGCAGCAGCAGGCCGGGTATGGAACAGAAGGGGGCGGGTTAGGGTTGGTTGCTGATCCAGGAATTCTCGACCCGCACATCACTAGTCCACATCATCTGACCATTCAGTCCATTGACCAAATGACCATACCCTAGTACTAGCCATACATATGTGCCCCTAATGATCAGAACTACTTGAATTAAAGAGTACCTGGGACTCATCCATCTGCCTTAATAGTTCTTTATCATTTTAAATTTTTGTCTTGGACCAGATTATCTGTGATCTGGGCTCATATGGCCAAATTTTGTCATGTAAACTGTGTATTGGGTCCATACAGTAGATATTGATATAGGTACTTATATTTTCCTCATATAAAATAAATATCTACAATGTTTTATTTTAATATTTTAGGAACCGGCAAATTTCTTTTCTTTCTTTACAGCTGCTCTAATTACACTTATCATACTGCTCAGCTTTGTGTATTTTAGCATACAGTACCTGGCACCCACTATTAACACTGGTTCTTTTTTTTTTTGGTAATATCTGGTGCTTAGTGCTCCTCATACTGGAATCCATCTGTGCAGTTTCAGGGCATGGGAGTTCACGGCAGCCATCTTCTTCTCTTCAGAAATCTTCAGGAAGAGAATGGTGCATCAGCGTATACGCGGTTGGAGTAATTTTCAGTTCGGGAAAACTTTGCATGCACTGAAAGTCATGGAAATCGACGAAGCGCCAGAATAAAACATGAAGATTTCAAAGAGAAGGAGATGGATGCCATGACCTACGATGCCCTGAATCTGCACCGAGTTGTAAGTAAAAAGTTAGGGGCATTTACCTGGGGTAGCATCTAGGCTGGGGAGGGGGGAGTAGGGGTGGTCTATGTAGGTTAGGGGGTAGAGTTTTTTTAATAAGGGGTTGAATTCTCCTTTAAAAGAAATTGTGCAAGAGTGAGAGGAATTCTAAGGCTCTGGCCCTATTCTGATGTTGCGTTTTCTCCTTGACAATGGCAATAATGACCTGCACATGCTATAATGGCAGCAATTCTCAAAAAAATATCTGGTATTTTTCTGTGCATTTTTTTCTTGTGGGGGAAAAAACAAGCTTTTTAGTACACTGTACCTCTATTCCAATGTAAATATAATACAAGCTGGAGTAGTCAGGGCCGGCCGTACCAAGTGCGGGGCCCAATTGGAACCATTTTGGTGGGGCACCCTAGAAGGAACTTTGCTGTCTGTCGCATGGTCACAGAGCTTGATGGGCAAATAGTGCTTGCTTTCCCCTCTGTCCAAGTGATGGCTTCCAGTTGGGGATGGGGGTAGGCTGGGCAACTGGAGAATTAAGGGAATAGAAATCAGAGCTCGCACTGGAGCGGGGCCCCCATAAGTGCGGGGCCCAATTGGGACAAATTGGTGCTTAAAACCGGCCCTGGGAGTAGTGACCTCCATGGTATCTTGTGCCCAGGATCAGGGAACCACAGGCCAGTAACCCTGATATCAGTAGTGCGGTACCTATTTGACGTATTGGTTCAATATGCTATTAAGGTAAATACAAATATAGTCCATAGATACCAATTACAATGAGTCAGGGAAATCTTATGAACGACTAGTTTGTCTAAATTTATCTTGTTGGCTGTTCTGAGGATACAATTATCAAGTTATGTGTTGTATCAGTGTGATATAAATAGATTTTTTATACTTTTTTTAAACACTGTTCCACATTCCGGGTTTATGAATACATAAACAAAATAGGTCGCTAGACTTCATACCTAGATAGAAACTGTCTTTTTGAATATACAAACCCCACAGAGGGCAGTAACAGATTTTGTCCAGAATGCTCGGAACCTGGGGTTTTCTGGATAACGGATCTTTCCATAACTTTAAACTTCATACCTTAAGTCTATTACAAAATCATATACACACCCTAGTAGGTTGGTTTGCCTCCAATAAGGATTAATTATATCTTAGTTTAGATCAAGTACAAAATACTGTTTCATTATTACACGGAAAAAGGAAATCATTTTATAAAATGATGTTTTTCTTTTTTTTTGTACATTTTTTTAATTATTTGCCTTCTTCTTCTGACTCTTTGCAGCTTTCAAATGGGGGTCACTGACCCCATCTAAAAGCAAAGGATCTGTAAGGATACAAATTTGTTTTTGCTGATTTTATTACTCATCTTGCTATTCAGACCCCCTCCTATTCATAATCAGGCCCAGATTTGTGAAAAGGTCACCTAGGCCCGGGCCTTGGGTGACAGGATTTTAGGGGGTGGCATGCTGCCCAGCCACACCCACATTGGTTCAGAAATACTGGGGATACGCAGGAGATATGATAGTTTTTAAAATTTCCCATTTGCCAATCCCCATTGGCTCAGGTCCTGATGATTAAAATTTGCGAATAAAGGCCAAAGGGAATAAAGAGTATGGGGGCAACGAACGGCAGAGGGCCCTGTTCATAATCCAGTCTTTTATTAAATCAGTGCATCCTTGGTAGGGTAAATTGGAACCTAGCAACCAGATTGTTGAAATTGAAAACTGGACAGCTGCTGAATAAAAATACAAAAAACACAAATAATAATAAATGAAAACCAATTGCAAATTTTCTCAGAATATCACTCTCTACATCATACCAAAAGTTATTTCAAAGGTAACAACCCCTTTAAGGTATCTTATTTTTATCTTGTGAACTGGAAATACAAAAAAATGGAAAGCTGCTTTGCCATTACAATACAGCAAAATATTAAAATAAAGGAACTTTACTATTCTGCCTTTTTTATTGCTGTGTTTATCCTGGCTACAGTTCTTTTCCTTTGGCACCCAAACAGAGTAAATATATCTGTCTCTTAAATGTCAAGCACAAAGTATAAAGTTGGCTCACACATTCTAAGACAGTGAAAAAGGTGCAAGGATGTGAAAAAGAAATAATAAAGCAATGGTCCAAATGATATAGCAGTTGTTTTAACCATTGTTCCACTCCCTGCATATTTTAGCAGAAATAAACAGTTTTAAAGTGTGAAAAGAAGTCTTTACTATTTTTTTTAATCAGACCATTATGTTTAAGCCTGTGTGTGTATTTAGTGGATGAACAAAATCATAGCTATAATATGTGGAAAATAAAGTAGCCTTTCAAAAGATTTGGATGCTTTCAAGTAAGGAAATTCCAGTCATTTTCCATTGACAGATAGCACTGACGGGTAGTTGTCTACTGACGTCAAAGGCGGAGGTCGGAGCAGCATTTTCTATCTCTGCTAAAAAAAGAGCACTATTTCTAAGATTCTTGACAGATCCTAGCTTTAACTTCAAGTCCGTGCTAGCACCTTCAGGTTTTCTGAGCTACAAGCGTAGAGAAATTAGCTGGAGAAAAATGCACAGTATACATATACGCATTCACTGTTAAATAATGAGAACAGGAAACAGTGGGAGGGCGAAGAGAGCAAAAAAATTATAAAATTCTCAGATAGTGTAAATGAATAAACCATGGCTGTAGAACAATCCATATGTGTATATATATATATATATATATATATATATATATATATATATATAAATTTGTTTTACTGTGTTGTAAATGTTTATAATGCTGAAAATAAAAAGACAACTTTAGCTGTCACTTTTTTTTTTTCCACCAAGTACTTTGTCTTTGAGCTGATATTTTAATTTTTGTCCTTGGGTAACACTAAGGGTAAGGGCACACTAGGCGATTTGAGGAGATTGAGTCACCTGGCAACTAATCACCTCAACTTTGCAGTGACCAATCTCCCCGAACGCCTTCCCTCACTCTGCGCCCTGGCTACAATGAAAAATTGTTGCCGCTAATCACACGCGGCAATTTGTTTTCCGAAGATTCCTTGCGATGCAACTTCGGATGATTTCGTAAAACAAATCGCCGTGTGTGATTATTGCCAAAGATTTTTTAGCCTGGCGCTTTGGGGTTTCCACAAAGTCAATGCGATTAGTCGCCAGGATCAATCTCCCCAAATTGCCTAGTGGGTCCTTACCCTAATTGTGTAGACTTAGGTAGAAGGACTTTAATCAGTCTTTAACGCCTGTTATACAAAAAATAATGCAGCTTTTCTTTTGACATCTCTAAGCACTGATCATTATGAGATTACTAAATAACTTTCATGCAATGTTACCTCTAAGCTGCTCTCTCGTGCACACACACACAAAATTTGAAGTCAGCACACAACAAATTGTGGTACACACAAAGACACACAATTTTGCAACTATTCTGACCTAGGCACACCGTTTTTAAAAATGCAAACAAGTTTAAAATGTGTGCATATAATTTTGTGCACATAGCCGAAAAGGAAGTTGAGGGAACATTGCATTCAAGAATGTTATAACAGGTTACAAGTATATGTAAGGGTCTTTAAAGGTTTTCTTAGAGACTGAATTGTAGGCCACAGAATAAATCTGTTAGAAAAAAGTATTCACAGTTATGATTTAATTTGTGTTTTGTATCAAGTTCACCCTCTCCAAATAATATATACACATATTCATATTCAGATCTGTTTACTCACATATTTAATAATACATGTATGGCATCTGTTATCCAGAAACCCATTATCCAGAAAGCTCTGAATTATAGAAAGGCCATCTCCCATAGACTCCATTTTGTCCAAATAATCCAAATTTTTTAAAATGATTTCCTTTTTCTCTGTAATAATAAAACAGTACCTTGTACTTGATTCAAGCTAATTAATCCTAACTGGAAGCAACACCGGCCTATTGGGTTTATTTATGTTTACATGATTTTATAGTAGGCGTAAAGGGGATGTCAACCCCTCTGGCACTAAAACCCCTCCCCTACTCACGTAGCCCCCCCCCTAACTTGTTAATTACCCCAAAGTCTAGGTCCCCTCCAGGCAGGATCGTGGGTGCCATCTTGTCTTCTTCCTTGATCCGTCGTAGCATGTGCAGTAGGATGCATTTGTTGTCTGGTACTTTTGCGCCCAAACTTCATGAAGTTTTACGATTTACTTTTTCGGATGCAAGTGCAGTAGTGCCAACCAGCAAATGCGACCTACTGTGCACGCGCAGCCAAACGCTGTCTGATCAAGGAAGAAGACGGTGCAGTACAAGATGGCGCCTGTAGGGGACCTGGACTTTGGTGTAATAAACAGGTTAGGAGCAATATCCTCGGGGGGGAGGTAGGCCAGATGGGAGGGGGGGGGGGTAGGGGTTTTGCACTTGTGGGTTGGGTAGCAGGACCAAGCGGGTAATAATGTGGTTGTGGGTCGCAGGTTGGGTTCATGAAAATTCATGTCTGCAGTTCTGCAGTGACAAGAATTGGCCAATTCGCTCAAAGCAGGTGATAATTCTTCTGACTACTGACACTGTAATACTTTTGCTTTTATTTTCTATTCAAGTAGAATTAGATGCAGTAATCTGCCATTTCTCACCCCACTCCTGGTCTTATGGGAACTCTGATCTAATTTTGGCTGCATGAAAATAAAGGTAGCCATGCTGGTCCCCAGACCATATCGTTGTGCCAACAGCCCAAATGCTCAAAACAGACATAGGCCTTCAAAGTTGTGCACAGGAGCTTACCAGTCTGTTAAAGGAGTGTCCATGACACCGCACATGTTCAGAATGGCAAATAAAGCTGCCGATATTGGTTGTTTAGATAAATTTGACAGCTTATCTGCCTGTGTATGGGGGCTTCCCCAAGAAGATGGGAGCTTGAAGGGCTGTGGTTGCCTTAGGCTAATACAGAACCCTTGAACATAATGTGCAGCATATCTTTGAAAGATCAGCTGCCTAGAATGAAATATGAATTAAGTAACAATTAACCCAAAAAATCTTAGTCAATAATAAAAAAATATAAAAATAGTGCACTGCATATCTTGTTGGTGCTATATAAATAAATGATAAATGATAAAAAAAAAAGTCTGAGCCCAAGTCAGTGAAAGAATTCATGATGAAATGAAATGTCATTTTCTTAAAGGAAAACTATACCCATCATAATGAATATTTAACCAATATTTTATAAACACATAAAGAAGCCTATTGAACCATAATTTGTGATGATCTATTCTATATACTCCCTTAAATACTGCAGCTGTAACTGTAGCAGGAAGAAGTGTGGGTGTAAAAGACAGAACTTGGTCCATTAATTGGCCTAAAATTGCCCTAATTGGCCTAAAATTTACCTAAAATGTATGTGTGCCTTTGGTTTCTTTGTGTGCACCGTGAATTGTGTGATCCTTTATTTTAGTACTTAAAATGGCAATTTTGTAATTAGGATTACCCACATACTACAGGTATGGGACCTATTATCCAGAATGCTCGGTACATTGGGCTTTCCACATTAAGATTACTAGAAAATCAAGTAAACTTTAATAAATCCAGGCTGGTTTTGCTTCCAATAAGGATTAATTATATCTTAGTTTGGATCAAGTACAAGGTACTGTTTTATTATTACAGAGAAAAAGGAAATCATTTTTAAAAATTTAGATTATTTGATTTTAATCAATGGGAGATGGCCTTTCCGTAATTCAGAACTAGGGGTTACTTATTAAAGGTCAAGTAGTATATTCCACAAAGATATCAGTTTTCAAGTGTATTTTTTACTCAAAAATAGATTTTTCGGTCTAAAAAAAAACTGTAAATAGCTTAAATGTGAAAATACACCATCTAAGATGCAGTCATGTAGGAGTCAATGGCAGAGGCCCTTTGAACTATCACATGGCCCCGTACAACAAAATTTTCCGGGGCCCCCTGGGACATGCCCACCTCGATCCCCAAGCCCCATCACAGATCCCGCCCATTCCACACCACAGTTAAAAGTCCACACAGATGGCGCTAAACAAGGTAATCTTCCCACACGCAAGTTATAAAAAACTTGTCAGGGCCCCCTGATAAGTTTTAAAAAAATTGGACCCCAAAGAATGTTTTTTAAAACAAAACCTTGGCGCCAGGGCCCCACTTACAAGTTAAAAAAAAAAATATTGGTGGCAGGGGCCTATAGAGTATTAAAATAATACATTGGTGGCCAGGGGATTAAAAGAAAAAAAAAAACCCCAAAAATTTGGTGTTCAGTAGAATTGAACTTGTGGCTTCAGGACTTCAACTTCACCTCCTTTCCTGACTTTGGGTGTCTTTGCCGCTTCAGGACTTCAATTTCAGCTCCTTTTGTGATTTCGGGTCCCTGCTATTAATGATATAGTTCAAGTTAATCATTTCCAGTATTGCCTTTTTAATCTATGTTTAGGAAAAATGCCCTGTGCAGATATAGATTTACAGTCAAGGGCATTTAGGTCATTGTATTAAGAGACTATTTCTGATTTAAAATAGCTGACCATATTTTTTTTTTTTCAAGTCAAATTGGGGTTATATGATTTGGGCTGCAGGAATACAGCTGTTATATCACAAAAATGTAGTTCTCCCGGAGCCTGGAATTTCCACAGGGCTAACTGCCAGGAGGGAGGAAAGCTTTGCTGACGTCAGGAGCTGCTCCTGGGATTGTTTTGCATTTCTCTTCCTGGCAATGATCAGGCGGCTTCCAGCAAGAAGTAGAAACCCATTGCTTCCGAGGGGGGAGAGGGGAAAAAACCAAGAAAGGCTAAAGGAACAGTTCATTAAAGAAAGGAAAAGAAAATTTAGTGGGGGTGGTGCCTCCATTTAAACGTCAAAACTGTAAATCCAAACCAGATGTTAGTGCATTCTGATGCTGCATGAATGTTAAATAGATCCGTTTGAATGTAAGCCATATACGCTTTAACCTTATTAGTATTTAATAACAGACTTCGCAAATCAAAATGCCACTTTTTGTTATAAAAGGGAAAATCTTTTCCGCCCATTATGTAGCAGATCCCCATGTTCCTGTATGAGGGGGCTGCCATATTTGAGCTTCAGTAGTCTGTTAGTATTAGAAACTGACAGGTTGAGAAGGGACAGTCAGGTTGGCAAAACAGTCAGGTAATAATTACTTACAAAAGCAGATGGACCTATTAACGAAAAATGGTCTACATGACCCATAGGTAATTTTTTGCATACATTAATATTTTGAGAAGTAGTTTTTTTAGTGTCAGCATCACTTTAACATGAGAAATGTTAATGGCTAGTCTTGTAGTTGGTCTGGTAACTGTCTGAGCTTTTTATTCAAAATGCATCAGTTAATAGTGCTGCTTCAGCAGAATTCTGCACTGAAATCCATTTCTTGAAAGAGCAAACAGATTTTTTTTATATTTCATTTTGAAATCTGACATGGGGCTAGACATATTGTCAATTTCCCAGCTGTCCCAAGTCATGTGACTTGTGCTCTGATAAACTACAATCACTCTTTACTGCTGTACTGCTAGTTGGAGTGATCTCACCCCATCCCCCCCAGCAGCCTAACAGAAAAATGGGAAGGTAACCAGATAACAGCTCCCTTACCCAAGATAACAGCTGCCTGGTAGATCTAAGAACAGCACTCAGTAGTAATAACCCATGTCCCACTGCGTTCCATTCAGTTGCATTGAGAAGGAAAAACAACAGCCTGCCAGAAAGCAGTTCCCTCCTAAAGTGCAGGCACATGTCACATGACTTGGGGCAGCTGGGAAATTGACAAAATGGCTATCCCTATGTCAGATTTCAAAACTGAATATAAAAAAATGTTTGCGCTTTTGAGAAATGGATTTCAGTGCAGAAGTCTACTGGAGTAGCACTATTAACTGATGTGTTTTGAAAAAAACATGTTTCCCATGACAGTATCCCTTTAAACTAAGTAGTCACTATGCATCTTATTAATGCAATGCATTTGCCTGAAATTAAATAAAGACCCATAACCAATTAAACCCAGTCACCCAAATATTGATTTTGGTAGATGCTCCAGTGATCCATTTGTTGAATGAAATTTGCTGCTGATGTACATACCAATGTCATAGACCATAGTATTTTCAGCAAGAATAAATCATATAAATCAGTTATTTGCACTCGGTTTGGTCAAAGCCCAGTTGAACTCCCCAGAAAACCTACAAACATTTTGAAATGACAGTAAAAAAAAAGTATAGTTTCAGTACTGTCCATTTATTCTTCTGTTAAATTATAACTTTTCAACTTTGTGGGGCACACTTCACAAGAATATGTTTTTCAGCTTCACTGACGCTAGAATGTTCTTGGCAAAGACTAAAATTCTGAAGGCCTCAGGGAGAATGCTGATAAAGAAAAACAGTCAGTGTGAAAGTGAATTTGAAACAGCAGGAGGAGAAAACATCTGCTTGTGGGTAGACAAATAGATATGATATAGAATGCCTGGTACATTGAAAAGCTTTATGGCAGTTTAATAAGGTGATCACAGTGGAAACGTTATTCTCAAAACGGAAGCTTAGTTGTTGGTAGATAAATTAAGCAAATTATCATTTGTACATTTCTGTTCACCTAAAACCTTTTAAAAATGACAACATTGAAGCATAATTGCTTTTTTTTTGCACATTTATTTTTTTTTTTGGGAAAATCTTGGTTGATCCAGAGTTTGGAAAAATGGAAGATGAATGAAGTTATTTAAGCAGGAAACTTGAATTCAACTAAGTGTATGTCACTTTTCCAAATGAGCTTTAATAAGTTGCCCCATATTGTGAGGATCTGATACCCAAAACATATACTGTATATGAGTAGCTGTCTGACTGTCTCAACTCATGTCCCTCTCCCTCTTTGAAGTCCAGCTTTGGGTCAGAGTCCCCCTTACTTCATATGGATTAAATAGGCTCAAGATAAAAAAAAAAAAAAAAAAA
>CM044441.1:115241128-115257252 GCA_024363595.1 Xenopus borealis
AAAAACGGCTGGCATTTCGCGTAACCAAAATGTGAAATTCTTCTGGCACTTAAAGGGATATATAAAAATACAAGATAAATTTGGTATTTAGTAAATAACCCCCTTAAACACAGGTGCTAAATCTTCATGTGCTATTGGCCTTAGGTTTAAGGTGTGCATACACCATAACCCAATAAAATGAATATAGTAAGACTGGAAAAGGTAATTTATTTTCTATAATCATATGATATAATTAGCTTTTTTCCAGCTCACTGGTGAAGTCAATATTCTTTCAACAAAAAGAAAAGTCACATAGTTTGACTTTTAGACTGATAGTTGACCATACACAACCAGTTCTGTTTATTTGTTAAGGTTGCCAAATGAGTAGATCTGTGTCCGATTTGACCTCCCATGTGGTCAGCCATCAGCTAATCATGTGGAAACCTATGGTGATCAGGCAGGAGAGGACTGCATGAAGATGCCAGAGTGGTGTTTTCTAAGGGCTAGGTCACACCTGACGGTTCTGGGAGATTAGTCACCCGGCGACTAATCACTTCTTCTTTGGGGCTACTTTTCATTAAAGCTGGCACAAGACAGGTGAAACGGTTCAAGGAGACAAGTCGCTCCAAAGAAGAGGAGATTAGTCGCCAGGCTACTAATCTCCCAGAATCACCAGGTGTGACCTTACCCTAACTGTATTGCTAAACCTGTCTATTGATAACTGCCCAACCCAATGTTCAGCCAGTTATCCGTCAGGCAGACAGATCAGTGGGACATCATATACAGGCCAATAAGCTGCCAATCTGGAGTGGCTCACTATATTAAAATCAACAGATATGTCTCTCTACGTGCAGAATTTGTGCAAGAGGCTGTTACTTTGTTAGATTTTGTTTGTACTGGAATCAGTTATTTGAGTGAGCTCTAATTCATCTGTTAGAAAAAGAGCCATCCCCCATAAGCTATATTGGCTCTAACTGTCAATGAATATCTGACACCAAACTGCTGCATGAAGACAGAATGAAGACATATAGATGCTGAGAGAGGAATAGTGAAGATAAACTTGATTTCAGAAACAATGCAGAATATTTAATGTGTTGTATTTAGAAGGTTTATTATTTCAGCATGATGAAGCTTATGTAAAAGGCACCTATCATAGGAAAACTGTTTTGCCGACTGGACGTGTGGGCTAATAGAATTCACTCTCTTGTTGAGGGAAGCAATACTGTTTTTCAGAGAGTGCTGTGCCACTCTCATTGGCATGGAGCTCCAGGTGCGGGAGGCTATATTTGCTGCCTTGCTCCATATGTACATGTGCTTAATGATTTTGGCACAATAGTATTGTTTCCCCAAACTCCATGCAGGCTCTATTAAACAACATTTCCCATGGGGGAAACAATTTGCATTTGGTTTACTTCAAGGGCACCTATCATAGGCAAACAGTGCACTTGTAATTGCATAGCAAACTAGTTCCTAGTTTTACCAACAGGTAATTTTTGCTTTGCAGCAATGCAATACTTTTGCACATTTTTATGTTTGATATTATTATTTTATCTAAAGGGGATACTTCCTTGTGGATTATTCATGGCTCTTTTATGTATGGCAATGTTGCCCACAGCTCTGTTTCCAGTGAACATCCTGACATTGCAAGAAAAAGAAAATCAGCTGTAACCACAGAGCCACAACCCAGACAAGATACATTGTGTCAGCACACTTGTCACTTTTCTTCATACTGGAAGTTGCTTCTCCTTTTCTCTTTCTGTAAGAATCAGCAGCAGATACTTCCTTTTTGCCTTTCAGCCGACTCTCTTGCAGGTATCCCAGGTTCTGCAGTAAACACAATACGTTACTTATGCTTCATATGTAGACTCTGTAGCGAGAAATATGGAAACACAGGCTTGAAATTCATTGACGGCGGTGATTATACAGAGATCTTTTGTTTCTAAGTAACCTAGAGAACGATTATGTCTTGTGTGGTTTGCTACTTTAGTTAATGTTTTTTATTGTTTTACCAATAACCGTTTACAGCAGCTGATGGTATATGTATACAGTGATTCTTGACAATATTTCAGTTTAAATACAAATGCATAGCATTATTTTGTGTATGTATCAGAGCTCACTGCTGTTCACTTTGATGGTTATTCTGGAAAACCTGTGTAAACGTATATACTGATCATATAGTATGAAAAAAAGACATAAAATACAAAAGGAAAAGAAACTAACAGAAAAGTAGAGCTAGAAGTGGGTTAATTCACAATTTTTAAGCCTCCATACTTTGTCAATATGTAAAGGTCCCTTTTCTTGTTTCCCAGTAGTTAAAGTGATAATAGTTGAGAGGGGAGGGCCCCCTATATCTATAGTCTATCCAATGTTACCCCACTTTTAGGAATCAGGGTTATTTATCCAAGGCAACGTTGATTAATTTCTTATCTACAAATATCCAGTCGATTTTAGGCTTGAGTAGGTTATAGCTTATTTATAGGGACTTTAAAGAGCTTGCTAAAACGTGTCTAGCAGCTAAAAATATATGGTTGATTAACTTTTTGTGCTGTTGAGATGCATTTTCTGGTGGTGCTCCCATTAAAGCTTTTTAAGCATTCACATTCAATACTGCAAAAATCGGGTTATATAGTTGTGCTCATAAGTTTACATACCCTGGCAGAATTTATGATTTCTTTACCGTTTTTCAGAGAATATGAATGATAACACAAAAACTTTTCTTTCACTCATGGTTAGTGGTTGGCTGAAGCCATTTATTGTCAAACAACTGTGTTTACTCTTTTTGAATCATAATCACTACACAAACTACCCAAATGACCCTGATCAAAAATTTACATGACTCAGTTCTTAATAACATGTATTGCCCCATTTAACATCAATGACAGCTTGAAGTATTTTGTGGTAGTTGTGGATGAGGCTCTTTATCTTCTCAAATGATTAAGCTGCCCATTCTTCTTGGCAATAAGCCTCATGGGCTGTCTTGCATGAACTGTACGTTTGAGGTCTCGCCATAGTGGCTCAATTATATTGAGGTCAGGAGACTGAGATGGCCACTCCAGAACCTTCACTTTATTTTGCTGTAGCCAATGACAGGTTGACTTGGCGTTGTGTTTTGGATCATTGTCATGTTGGAATGTCCAAGTACGTCCCATGCACAGCTTCCGGGCTGATGAGTGCAAAATTCCCTCCAGTATTCTTTGTATTTCACCTGAAGTTATTTGTGGGTTTTTCCTTGCTTCCAGAACATTTTTTCTGGCAGTTGTGGCTGGAATTTTAGTTGGTCTACCTGACTGTGGTTTGGATTCAACAAAACCCCTAATTTTCCACTTCTTAATTAGAGTTTTAGCACTGCTGATTGGCATTCTCATTTCCTTTGATATTTTCTTATGTCCCTTACCTGTTTTATAGAGTTAAACTACATTTTCCTGCAGATCCTTTGACAATTCTTTTACTTTCCCCATAACTTAGAATCCAAAAAAACATCAGTTCAGCACTGGATGAAAGATGCAAGAATCTGTCAGCAGTCCAGAAAGTCATTGACCTTTTATACAACCCACCAATTAAAGGGCACCTATGGGACTTAAAAAATTCCCCAAACCGAAGGTGCGGGCCGATAGAGCCTGCATTCTGGTTTGGGGTGTAGTAGTTAAAAAAAAAAAAAAAAAATCCCCCTGCGAGCCGCGCATGGGCTGTCATGGCGGCTCGCACCGGGAACTCCCTCCCGGTGCAAGTAAGCCAGCGTAGGCAGGGGGAATTTTTTTTTTTTTTTTAACTACTAGAACCCCAAACCGGAATGCGGGATCTATCAGCCCGCACCTTCCGTTTGGGGAATTTTTTTAGCCCCATAGGTGCCCTTTAAAAGAAAACAGATCACAGCTGAAGATGGTTACCTTTATTAGCCATTCTAAACCTTTTGTGTCAAGTTGTGTGCATGTTATCAGGCCAAATCACCAGGGTATTTAAAATTTTGTTCAGGGTCAACTGTATATACATATCCAATATCTAGATGCTCGGGGCAAGTCCACCATATAGGAGTCATAGTTCCTGGTGTGGAACTACCAGATAGTAAAGGATGCACAGATTGCAACTGTCCTAATGGAGAATTCAACCTGTAATGAAAAAAAAACCCTCCCCTGTGTAGACCCCCCTGTTTTTGGTGCATGCGTAGTTGGAGGAGATTTCCAGACCGTAGCCACTGTGCAAGTGCTGAAAGTCACGAAAATTCAGAAAATGACGGTGGTAGATCGCGCGTGCATGTCGGTTGCGCATGCACCTCTGTTGCCCGTGCACATGTCTGTGGTAGGGGGGCACAGTAATACACGAAATCCAGGATCAGGGACAATCCTGCCCAATTTGCCGGCCGAGATGGCCTTAGTTTTTGCTGCCCCCAACCTCCCCACTGCACTTACCATTTTACCATTAGCGCCGGACGGGGGTCAGGGGGGTCCACGTTGCTAGTGCAGGGTTGAAACTGGAAATTTGGCTCTTAGTTACCAGGAGAGGTATTATTGCTGCCCCTGGCAACCAGGGGGGCCCTGCTGCCTGAGGTGAGTGCCTCAATTCGCCTCATTAGCGGAGCTTCCCTGTCCATGATTCAGTTTGGGATTTGGACAGGCTTCTGACTTTTTCAGCAGGATTTGGATATGACTGAATCCTTGTACCTGGGCTAACTGAATCTGAATTCGTAATTTGCAGTTGCAAATTAGGGTGGGATGGGAAATCACGTAATTTTTTTGTCACAAATCATAGTAAAATTATTTTTTCTCCCTTCCTGTCCCTAATTTGCATAGGTCAGTTAGGATTCGATTTGGTATTTGGATGGATCTTTCATGAAGGATTCAGGGATTCAGTGCATCCCTACTTTTACTCATATATTTTTTGTAGATTATTAGTAGAGGTGCATACTTTCATAAGCATCCTGCAGGGATCCTGGCTTATTCCTAGACGAACTTAAAGTCTGCCTCTGAGTAAAAATCTATGCAGTTCTGAACACCGATAACAATTATTCTTTGAAGATTTCTGCATTTAGAGTAGATCATGCTTCCGCTGATTATATGTGAAAAAAATGAAACCAAGTAATGCACAGGTACACAAAAAATTTTTTAGTGCACAATTGTCGACATTTGTAAGTTATTTGTGTAATAGTGCACCACACCCCCAAACATGACAAGTCAGATGGTAGCATTGTTGTCATTTTATTGAGATGTTAAGCAGCGCTTTCCAGTAACTATCACTTAATGAATGAGTAGACTTTCTGGTAATGGGAGCAGTTTTAATTGAGCAGTTTTAAATACCTTGCACATTTCCGGGGTCGGTTTCCTGGGCCTGGAACAGTCCTTGAAAATAAGGGCAGGTATTAAGCATTGTATATTGATAAGTCTGCGTGATTCACTCTGTGCAGTGTATAATAAGCCTAACCATCTGTCTGTCATCTTGGCAATAACTTGGCATGTGGAACACTATAACTTCCTTGCATATCACCAGTGAATTTATTAGGCTAATATAGTCATAGGAAAAAGTTTGGCAACTCCTCTTAATTCCTGTATTTTTGTTTATCATTAGCAACTTCCTTTTAATATATATCATGCCTTATGGAAACAGTAGTATTAAAGCAGTGAAATATAGTTTATAGGATTAACAGAGAATATGCAAAATGCATCATAACAAAATTAGACAGGTGCATAAATTTGGGCACCCCAATATAGATATTACATGAATACTTTGAGCTTCATTTTGCAAATGTAACATCCTCTAGATGCCTCCTATAGCCTTTTATGAGTATCTGGATGGTGGTATTTCTGACCATTCGTCCATACAAAATCTCTCCAGTTCAGTTAAATTTGATGGCTGCTGACAGCCTGCTTAAAATCTTACCATAGATTTTCCATGATATTCAAGTCATGGGACTGTGACGACTGTTCCACAATATTGTACTTGTAGATTCCGAAGTGTCATTAGGGTCATTGTCTTGTTGGAATATCCAACCCCTGTGTAACTTCAACTTTGTAACTGTTGCTTAAATATTATCCTGTAAAATGTGTTGATGCTGGGTTGATCTTCATCCAACCCTTGACTTTTTGTTTTGACCAAATAACTAAATTTTTGTCTCATCAGTCCAAATCACTTTGCTCCAAAATGACTGTGAATTGTCTAAATGAGCTTTTGCATACAAGTGACTCTGTTTGTGGCGTGAGTGCAGAAAGAGCTTCTTTCTCATCACCTTGCCATACAGATGTTCTTTTTGCAAATTGCGCTGAATTGTAGAATGATGTACAGATACACCATCTGCCGCAAGATGTTCTTGCAGGTATTTGGAGGTGATCTTTGGGTTGTATGTAACTATTCTCACAATCCTCCACATATGCCACTTATGTATATTTCTTGGCCTGCCAGACCTGGGGTTTACAGCAAACTGTGCCTGTGGCCTTCCATTTCCTGATTACATTTTTGTAGCCTTCCCCTAAGCCATGATACTGAACAATCTTTGTTTTCAGATCTTTTGAGAGTTGCTTTGATGATCCCATGCTGTCACTCTTCAGAGGAGAATCAAACAGAAACGCAACTTGCAATTGGACACCTTTAAGAGATACAGACATTAGAAAATAACCTTTTTTTATCTCTATCATAATAATATCTTTGAATGCTATTCATAATTTTGCCATAATTTTACATTACCTTTCTTCTGTGTTTTTCTATGAGGAGGCTGCCATATTTATGCAGCAGTGATCGGTTAGCATTAGAAACGGTAACTGACAGACTGATATGGGACAGGGTCAGTCAGGTTGTAAAAACATGTTTTAGGAACTTCAAGTAGCAATAACGTATAAGAGTAGAGCTATCAGCGAAAAATGATCACGTGACAGATATGTAACTTTTAATGCAGATTAATGGTTTGAAAATAAATTTTCAAACTTTAAATACCTTTTTCCTTTTCACATTTGATTTAATTTCATACAACTCAGTACTGCTTCACTAAAAATCTTTGTTCAGAAAAGACCCCAGTACTCAGATGTTCCTGGGAAATGAAAGACTTACCACTCCTATCTTTTTTTGTTGAAAGTGGAGTTAATTATTATGCAGGCTGAGAGGGGTTCCCAAACTTTTTCTTATGACTGTGGAAGCTCCTTCGGTCACAGATATCCTACAACAGTGGTTATTTATTTTTAATTTTTTTTTGAGAAGACCTAAATTAAACGTGGAACTCCGATTCACAATCCAGATAAAGTGGTTTATTTGGTTATTATTGTAGTAGAATGTTTCAGTTTACTAATGGAAACACAATATAAACAGCATGGGGATATTTTGGGCTAGTTGTTGTCTCTTCTACCAAATCCATGCAATTTGGTGGGTGTCAAGTAGATCTGGTGCAGAAATTTGTACTGTCAATCTGTTGTTGGAGGGTATTAAAAAGTTTGTCCTTTACCTCCTCCCATTGGTCCTCACCCAGATCTCCCAGTGTGTCCTGCCATTTAAATTATGTTTTGTGCTTCTGTACCAGCCCAAGCCAACCACAGCCCTTAAGTTGTAAAGATCTGTGTCTCCAAAGATGCCCTTGTAGCTCCTCGTCTTCTTTTCTGCTGATTCACATGCTCTGTGCTGCTGTCACTTACTGAGCTTAGGGACCCACTCACAATATACAGTACACATAGAATAGAAATGTCACAATATAAGGCTGATTAGTAATTAATATAGATAATTACTACATAGCAGCACAGAAACCAGTGCAGCTAGCATCAGAATTTAATAATCAGCCCTGTAGCATCAGCTTATATAACAGGCCAACCTCATTTTCTGCTTGATAATTTGCAACGACCCCTAAGCTAAGCTTCTCAACAGTTTCTCAGAGCCCACTGAGCATGTGAGTGTCACAGGCACTTTCCAAGATGGTGGCCCCCTGTGACAAGTTTGAAGTCCTGGATCATTGCTGCTATTGACAAGCTAAAACTTTCCTCGGTTGCAATAAATTAAATTAAATAAATAAAATATGGCATTTTTAGCCCTATTTATTTTTGGGGTTTAGTTCTCCTTTAAGACATCCTTGCACCTGAACCCCTGCATGCTGCTGGAATCCTGTCACTACAGCTCCTAAGGCACTTAAATCTCCTTAAAATCATAATTTCTGTTGCAGGTATGTGAATGAATGTGCAGGTGTAAAGGCTGAGCCTTCAGTTCAGGTGACACACCCAGGTGCCAGATTACATTTCCTGTATGAGCTCATGGCTGACGGCATTGTTAGTGGGTGGGTGTCTCTCTGCTATTTGCTTGGTGGGAAAAAAACGAGTCCTATAATTATGTATGTGATTTGGTCTCTGGCCAGCTTTGAAAAGTACACACAAGACATTCAAGGTGCCGTCTTTGAGAACTGTAGTCCTTCCCTGCTCTGCTGCCGGAGAAGGAAATAAAAGGGAAAAACCCAAAGAGGTGAACGGGTGCTTACACTTCTGTGTGAGAGGTCACAAGATGTTTAGTCATTAATCCTACACTCCAGATCCTTTGTACTCACTAAACTAACAGTGCAGTCACTGACAGCTGAAGCCTTTCAAAATGACTCCACAAAATGCACAAAGGATTTGCCTGCTTGATTAAACTAAATTAAAAAAAGGATTTTGTATGGAATTTTCTATGCATGCATTTTTTTCATAACTATTTTTTGGTGTTAAAACATTTACTAAGGGGAGGGTTGCCTTAAAGGGCAACTAAAGTCTAAAATAGAGTAATGTTAGAAATGCTGTATTTTGTATACTAAACATAAACATGAACTTACTGCACCACAAGCCTAATCAAACAAATTATTTATGCTTTCAAAGTTGGCCACAGGGGGCTGTCATCTTGTAACTTTGTTAGCAGGCCTGGACTGAGAATCAAAATAGGCCCTGGCATTTCAGGTAAACAGAGGCCCAATCAGCCCCCACCAGCCCACTAAATACTGAATATCTATGGTGCATTATAGCAGCCCCTCTGGCATTTGCCAGAACCCACAGATTGCCAGTCCGGGCCTGTTTGTTAGACATCTCTGCAATATCAAAACTCGCACATGCTCAGGTCCCCAGGACCGTAGCCTTAGATGGACTTTGGCCAGAAAATATTTTTGGTAAACATGCAATCTATGTATTTATATAAAGGGGTTATTTTAAAGAGGAAAACTATACCCCCCTAAACAATGTAGGTCTCTATACAAAGATATTGCATAAAACAGCTCATATGTAAAACCCTGCTTCATGTAAATAAACCATTTTCATCATAAATAGAAAATTGCCATTTTAAAAAATAAGGGCCGTCCGTTAGGATCCTAGGATTCACGGTGCACACAAACAAACCAAACATGTTAGGTCACATAAGCCAATTAACTTACAGAGTTCTGTCTTTTGCTTCAACACTTCTTCCTGTTAGAGTTGTAGTATTTCTGGTCAGGTGATCTCTAAGGCAGCACACAGACCATCACCAAATGGTGGTTCAAGGCAAAAGCTGTAAAAGGGCAATATTTACTTAAATATATATACCAGTTTGATAAGATTTTTTGATATGTCACTTAATTTGATATAAAGCTGTTACTTTGGTATTAATTTGGGGTGTATGGTTTTCCTTTAACTTTATGCACACATTGATTTTGAGATAATTTGCAATTGCCTTTCATTTTTTATTATTTTGTGATTTTTTTTGTTGTTGTTGTTATTTAGCCTTCGATTCAGCAGCTGTGTGACAGAAAGAATCCAATGTGCTCCCTTCTGCTCCACCATGTCTCTGCACTGACAGGCACAGTGTTGATCTTGTGTGGACACACAGAGCAGATATCGGAGAGAAAATGCTTAGTTTTGCTTTTTCGCACACCAATATGTGGGTGTGCAAACAGGCCGGCGCCGTGCCTGTCAGTGCAGCGACACGGTGAAGGGGAGAGCATCAGCTTTTCTCTGCAGCAGTAGATGCCAAGGCATGCCGACATTCTGTGCAGAAGAGACTCCTTGTTCTCCTCCCCAAAAAATCTCATAGGAGCTGTATCTGTAGTTTGTTTTGAAGTGACTGCTGACATCATTTGTGGCTTTCATGTGAATTTGTAAGTTTATCAAAATTGGTCTCCTTTGTATACTGATATGTGAGAAATACAATCCTGCAGTATCTGTACCCTGTAAAATGCTTTGGTAATATCAAAATAGTTTTGCTTCTGTGACCATGAATATGTACAAGACCTCTATTTCTTTCTTTACCAGCAGATTGATTTATTTAGCTTTGGGAAAACTTTCAATCTTAATTGTATATAGTTTAAGGAATGTCATGGGAAAACATGGTTTTTTGGTTTTTTTTTGTAAATGTTAATACCGCTCCTCCAGCATAATCCTGGGACAAACAGATTTTGAAATCTGACATGGGGCTAGATATGTAGTCAATTTCCCAGGTGCCGCCAGTCATGTGACCTGTTCTACTATAAACTTTAGTCACTCAAGTTGGAGTGACATCACCCCATTCCTTCCTCCCCCCCCCAATAGCCCATCAGCAGAACAACAGGCAGATAGCTCTCTGTCACCCTCATTTTTATAAATGATTCCAAGCCCCACCTAGTGATAGATATGAGAACGGCACTCAAGGGTAAAAATACAAATTGTGACTCCTTCAATTAAATTGAGTAGGAGAAACAGCTTATCTGATAGCAGTTCCATTGTGAATAGCTGGCTCTTTCTGAAAGCACATGACCAGGCAAAATGCACTGAGATGGCTGCCTACACACCAATAGTACAGCTAAATACATTTACTGCTTCAAGAATAACTTTTTAAATGGTAGAATAAATTGTGCGTAATGCACACAGTGTAATTTAGTAATAAAAACTATACTATAAAAATCATGAGAGAATTCCTTTAAGACTGGGCTGGGACAGGAGCTGGGTTGGATGTGTAAGAGTGCTCTTATATATAATAAAGAAACTGACTGTAAAAGTGAAATTGAAGGATTTCTCTGTTTCGCCACTAATTTTGGCAAATGCCTCCACTGTTTCATAGAACATAATATTATTAATAACTTTGTGCCTAAAGAAAGTTTAACAGCTTGTTTGTTTATTACTCAGGGTTTATAATGGCTCACGGTTTAGCTGCAACCCACATAAGTAGCATGAACATTTGCCCGTTATCCAGAAAGCTCAAAATTACAGGGCCAGATTTAATCAAATAATTAATTTTTTTAATTCTTTCCTTTTTCTCTTGAATAATAAACCACTACCTTGTTCTTGATCCACTTAAGCCACTTGCTGAAATAGTTACAATGTCTTCATTGATTTTCATTTTTTAACCTTTCTACACCTCAAAATTACCATTGAACTCCATAGATTACTGTTATTTTCACAGGGATATCAGATGGAAAACAAAAATAATTTGACAGGAAAAAAAAAATTTTTTGTATATTTTTTTTTTTACAGTACAGCTAACCTAGTAACCTCTTCGCATGCACATGTGTGTATGTAAATTCCTTGTCTCAACTGTGCATTAATTAGATTTGGCTATGCTTTTAGCTTTTTGGAATGTTGGTTATTGCATACTAATTGATGAATTGCTCATTAATGGTAATGTAGTGTAGAATTCCTATTGGGACAGTTAGTCCTAATGCTGATCGTCTATGATGATCCCGTGGAAACAACTACAGGCAGTTGGACAATAAATATGTATTAATGCATATACGAGTGAGCACCATTGGAGAGACTAACGCATACGCAGTTTAACTCAAAAGCCGACTTTTTAGTTAAAGTTTAGCTTTTCGTTCTACTGCACATGCGCAGCCGGACAAAGACAGAAGAAGACAGAAGTACATCTCATCTTATACATCCGTGTTGCTCACTCGTATAACTCTAGCCAGTGCAGATTTCTGCTGATAGGAGCACCGGCCCGGGGTTTCAGGAAGGTAGATACAACTACTTGGGGGTGCCTAACGTTTGGTACCCCCAAGTTCCTCCAGCCTTTTCCTTCTCCTTTAAATAAACTGAATAGGTTGGTTTTGCCTCCAATAAGGATTTCCTTCTTCTCTGTAATGATAAAACAGTAGCTTGTACTTGATCCAAATGAAGATATAATAAGGATTAATTATATCTTCGTTTGGATCAAGTACAAGCTACTGTTTTATCATTACAGAGAAAAAGGAAATCTTCATTTTCATTTTTAAAAATGTGGATTATTTGATTATAATGGAGTCTATGGGAGATGACATTTACGTAATTTGGAACTTTCTGGATAATGAGTTTCTGGATAACAGATCCCATGCCTGTTTTTTTTTAACACTGCTGTGCTTTTATTAAATAATTGCTGCTATTCAAATGATGCAGATGTCATTTTACAGCATTTTCTACTACCATATTTGAGAGATGTTCTATCCTGGCATTTTTTATTTTTTCCCTTTAATAAGCATTAAACTTCAAAGTTGGACCACTATGGAATATTATAAATCACTCTGATTTAGGGTTGCCACCTTTTCCTGTCCCCCTTTCCAGACGTGGGCGGGAGCTGATGTCATAGGGGGTGTGACCAGGATATTGGGGACGGGGTGATGACGTAGATGGGTGGGTTGATTTCTTAGCGATTGCCTAGACGCTGTCTAAGTCTATGGGAATCCTGCCCATTTTTCCTAATTGGAAAAACAGGGCAGGCAATTTAGACCCGGGCAGTCCTTCTGAAAACCAAGCTGTCTGGGTTAAAACGGGTGGCAACCCTACGCTTCAGGCTGGTAATATATAATCAGATCTACACACGTTTCTTTATGTACAATTCCTTATCACAGCTGTGAGCTTCTTATCTTTTGTCCATTTGTTTAAAGGGCAGATCTATCGGAATTCAAATTTTCCAAAACATTTGTTTAACTTAAAAAAGCTCAAAATTAAAAAATCTCAAATGTGAACTAATTTATGAAAAACCATAAAAACAACTCAAATGCAATAAAACCAGTTTCTACTCTTTTGCAATGAATCTTCCAGATTTTTTATTGAAATGTAGCTTAATTTTACAGTGAAACTCTCCTTGACTGCTACATGAACTCTCCAGCTTTTAGATGGCACTTTTTTTTATTACAGTTTGAGCAATCAGGCACAAATGCAAACCCAAGGTGCCCTGTACTTAATGCCTTATGTAGGTAGGTAGTAAGTACAGGGCTCCATTGTCCCTTATTGATGCTCCCTGCCTGTCTAATGCAAGTTAGAGGGGTCCAAGGGGATGTCCACATGGTGCACCCAGCCCAACCTTTATGAATACTGTTCTTACAACAGCTCTGTATTCATGAAAATCTCAGGTCTTTTTAACCATAATTTTGAATTACAAATTCCTTTACCTCCAGGTGCTAATTATAGGGAAGGATGATAACCCCCCCCTCCTTTTCTTTGTGCTGGCAAAAGGCTGTCTAAAACCTGGAAATATTACCTCCCTATAACTAAAAATAGCATAACCGAACAACTGTCAAAGCGGTACAAAATAGAAGCATTAGGTCACAAGAGTCTTTAAAGAGTTTTTGGAAAGGTTGTCACCTATTAATACAGGTGCTGCCCATAATTAAGGTAATATTTAAGGGTCCTATAGTTAGTCTGTCTCTTTAACCTCTTAACTGCTGGTCTCTTTGCTTAGTGAAGAACCTAGTACAGGTATGGCGCCTGTTTTCCAGAATGTTAGAGGCCTGGGATTTTCTGAATAACTTGGCTCTCTATACCGTAAGTCTACTAAAAATAACACTACAAATAATATTGTGCCTCCAATAAGGATTAATTATATCTTAGCTGGGAGCAAGAATAAGATACTGTTTTGTTATTACAGATAAAAAGGAAGTTGTTTTTATCTTAAAATGTCAATTATTTTATTGAAATGGAGTCTGCGGGAGACTGCCTTCTGGTAATTTGGATCTTTCTTTTAATTCAGACTTCAGTGTAATGGATCCCATACCTGTAACAAATCTACTGCACAGGCAAGTCATTTAATTCAGGGGTCCCCAACCTTTTTTGGCCTGGAGGGCAGTGTCGAGGACCGAGGTGGGTCGGCGTCCAATTTGGCGCGCCGGCATCTAATTCAATGCTCCTCGTTAATTGCGGCCTAGACTTTGCGGCCCAGTTCAGGACTGTCTGTGCCCCGCTTCTGGCCCGTGACCCGGTGGTTGGAGACCCCTGATTTCATTGACAGCCACCTCCTGATCTATGGAACATAAGTGGTTAAAGCACGATAAGCCATATTAATTGAGTAATAACATTTATCACTGAGATAATTAATGTAATTGTTATCAAGGAATTAAAGATAGATAAGAAGCCTTGTAATTTCAATGTATCGTTGTGTGACCTCAGTAAAAAGCTTGGATAGAATCCAGGGCATTTGCTCCCAGTTTATCATTCATTTTATCAAGCACCAACATTGGGACAGGCTTGTACTGAAAGAAATTGTGTACAGAACAAACCAAGATTAGAGAAAGATATGCCAAATAGCTGCCTAATACAAGAAGCACAGCGCTTATTCAGCACATACATGGCTTTACTATCGTAGTCTGCAAATACTGGCTGTTCTTTTAGAGCTGTGTGCCGTCAAAGAGTGCCAACAAACATGATGCCAACAAACGTGATGCCAACAAACGTGAATTTTGCACAGTCATTTTTAACAATACATTTTTCTCTTTTACGAAGTTTTTATTTTAGCAATCTCCTATTACTACATTAATTTAATAGACTCTAGCTTATAGGAGAGATGGATCCATATTATAGTCACCTAACATGCACTAAAGTTCACTCTGCAGACGAGACTTGAACTGGCAATTGCTCAATGTTGCTGAATAAAAAGTGTTTTGTCATGGATACTTCCCTTTTGGGTTAATTCATATAGCTCAGAGAATTGCCAAAAGTATGTGGACACCTGCCTGTCCAACATCTCATTCCAAAACCAAGGATATTGAAACTATGTTATTGGAACATTGGTGGGATTTCTTTCCATTCCTACACTAGAAGTTGGGCAGCAGGCCTGACTGGCTCTGGTTTTCAAAGTGATCCCACAGGTATTCATTAGGTTTGTGGCTGCATTTATTGTAGCAGCTACTAAATAAGAGGTCGCTAGTAGCTGCTATATGTATTAAAAACTCCTGTTTGTGTCTAGAGTAGTTAAATACCACAACATTTCAATACTTATAGTTGTGCTCATAAGTTTACATACCCTGGCAGAATTTATGATTTCTTAACCATTTTTCTGAGAATATGAATGTTAACACAAAAACATGGTTAGTGGTTGGCTGAAGCCATTTATTGTCAAACATCTGTGTTTAATCTTTTTAAATCATAATCACTACACAAACTACCCAAATGAGCCTGATCAAAAGTTTACATGACTCCGTTCTTAATACAGTGTATTGCCCCCTTTAACATAAATGACAGCTTGAAGTCTTTTGTGGTCGTTCTGGATGAGGCTTTTATCTTCTCAGATGGTAAAGCTGACCATTCTTCCTGGCAAAAAGCCAGTTCCCGTAAATTCTTGGGTTGTCTTGCATGAGCTGCACGTTTGAGGTCTCCCCAGAGTGGCTCAATGATACTGAGGTCAGGAAATTGAGATGGCCACTCCAGAACCTTCAATTTATTTTGCTGTAGCCAATGACAGGTTGACTTGTCCTTGTGTTTTGGATCATTGTCATGTTGGAATGTCCAAGTACGTCCCATGCGCAGCTTCCGGGCTGGAGAGTGCAAATTTCCCTCCAGTATTTTTTCTATTTCACCTGAAGTTATTTGTGGGTTTTCAATTGCATCCCAAACAATTTTTCTGACAGTTGTGGCTGACATTTTAGTTGGTCTACCTGACCATGGTTTGGCTTCAACAGAACCCCTAATTTTCCACTTCTTAGAGTTTGAAGACTACTGATTGGAATTCTCAATTCCTTTAATATTTTCTTATATCCCTTTCCTGTTTTATAGAGTTTGACTACCTTTTCCCTCAGATCCTTTGACAATTCTTTTACTTTCCCCATGAATTAGAATCCAAAAAACATCAGTATAGCACTGGATGAAAGATGCAAGGGACTGTCTGGAGTCCAGAAAGTCATTGACCTTTTATACAAACCCACCAATTACAAGCAAGCACCTGGAGGTAAAGGAATTTGTAATTCAAAATTGTGGTTAAAAAGACCTGAGATTTTCATGAATACAGAGCTGTTGTAAGAACAGTATTCATAA
>CM044441.1:115265025-115275329 GCA_024363595.1 Xenopus borealis
GATGATGTCACTTCTGGTTTACAATGACAGCACTTCCTTATTCTTGATGGTCAGCGGGTCCGGGTTGCGCATACGGTTCTGGTCGCAGGTCCAAGTGGGTAAGAATGCGGGTCCCGGGTCCGGGTTGCTGATTGTGGGTTGCAGGTACGGGTCCCAAAAAATGGACCCGCTCAGGACTCTATCTGGAACCGATGGAGTCCCAGGCAGCTTGTCTGCAAAGTTTCAGTGCAGTGCAGTGTGTGGGCGGCTGTGCAGGTAAGGTGCAGGTAAGGGGAGAGGTAAGGAAGCAGCAGAAGCGCCATACATGGCGCATCTGCTAATTTGAAGTCAGATCTGTGACAATCACATTGCAGATCCGACTTGACAGCCCCCCAGCCACGTTGCCCAGGGGGCTGTCATCCCATCTGACCGCCAATACAGAAAGAGGGGCTCAGCTGATGAGAACGTACGTATGCCATACGTGCTTGGCGGTTAAAGGGATTGTTCACCTTGCAGACACGTTTTTCAGTTGAGTTGTTTTCAGATTGTTCACCAGAAATACCTTTTTTCAGTTGCTTTCCGTCTTTTATTTTTTACTAGGGATGCACCAAATTCAGGATTCACTTCGGGATGAGGACTTTTTCAGCAGGATTTTGGCAAATCCAAGTGCCTGGCTGAATCGAATCCAAAAAACCTTGTAACTTTTCATCAAATATGGTCTAAAAGACATAAAGGCATATTTTGATGAATTATTCAATTATGCTAAGACCTGAGAAGTGTCACTTTCTCTTTAATATATATATATTTTTTTCCTTTCCTGGAGACACATTTGGCTTGCTGCAGTTCTGAACAGAATGTCATATATAGTAATGGAATCTATTATTTAAAACTCTTGGGTCCTGGGGATTTCAGATAAAGAATTTCGATCACCAAAACTTAGCTGCATAATATAATTTAGACATGAATTAAAGCCAATAAGATTGTTTTGCAACCAAAATGGACTCATGCAGTCTAGTTAGGATCATTGTACAAGGTACTGTTTTTTTTATTCTTGTGTTTCAAAACTTATTTGCTTGAAATGGAGTCTATGGGAAATGGCCTTCCTGCAATTTGAAACGTTTTGGATAATGGTTATTCAAATAAGGGACTCCATACCTGTATGGTTTAGTTCAGTTCATGTAATTGTGCATTCTTTTTAGAATGAGTAATGTTTTGGTTAGGAAATTAATTAATAGTACTGATAAAGAAAGACCTTGTATTAATGCAATACCCAAGGAATAAGTACATACAGTTTAGGATAAATCACATAGCAACTAGGCGGTTCCTAGAGCAAAGTCGGTGTCCAGTGGCAGTATACCATATACTAGGGCTGTTAGTATGGCAGCATGGGATGAATTTACCTTGGTTGAGTTAATTTCACTGGTTTACTGGTCTTCAATTTTAAATTGATTAAAGGAGCCAAAAAAAGGAACATAGAGGTGAGGAACTGCTTGGGTGAGAAGCCCTTCTTCATTGCCTTATGACATGGTATGGGACCTGTTATCCAAAATGCTGTGGACCTGGGGTTTTCCGGATATCGAATCTTTCATTAATTTGGATCTTCGTACCTTAAAGGAGAAGGAACCCCCCACCCCCTGCCTACTTCTCCCCCCGGGCCATTGCCCCTAAGTCCCTACGTACCCCTTCATGCAGGTCGTCTCCAGCGATGTTCACAGGGGCCATATTCTCTTCTAAACAATTCTTATCTTCTTCCTGGATCCAGCTCCATCGGCGCACGTGCGCAGTAGGACTCTGGTACAACTGTGCATGCAACGAAAGTTCACGAAGTTCAATCGGCGAACTCTGTGCGCATGCGTAGTAGTACCAGCGTCCTACTGCGCATGCGCGCCCATCACAGTCAGATCCAGGAAGAATTGGTTAGAAGAGAAGATGGTCCCTGTGAACATCGCTGGAGGGGACCTGCATGAAGGGGTAAGTAGGCATTTAGGGGCAATAGCCAGGAGGGAGGGGGGCCCACAGGGGGGGAGGGGGGTTTGAGTTAGTGCCGGGGGGGTTCCTTCTCCTTTAAGATCCAATTTCCAGGTTTAAGTTAGCGCCTGGGGGTTTCATTCCCCTTTAAGTCGACTAGAAAATCATGTAAACATTATAAAAATAAACCCAATAGGCTTCCAATAAAGATGAATATCTCTTGCCTTGAACCACCATTTCGTGATGGTCTGTGTGGTGCCTCAAAGATCACCTGACCAGAAATATTTCAACTCTAACTGTAACAGGAAGAAGTGTGGAAGCAAAAGACACAACTCTGTCTGTTAATTGGCTCATGCGACCTAACTTTATAGTTTGTTTGGTATGTTTGTGTGCACCGTTGAATCATACGATCCCCGGAGGCTGTCCTTATTTTATAAAATGGAAATTTTCTATTTATGATTACCCAATAGCACATGCTACAAAAAAATTATATTATTATGAAAATGGTTTATTTACATGAATCAGGGTTTTGCATATGAGTTGTTTTATGCAATATCTGTTTATAGAGACCTACATTGTTTGGGGGTTATAGTTTTCCTTTAAAAATGTGTTGTTTTATGCAATATCTGTTTATAGAGACCTACATTGTTTGGGGGTTATAGTTTTCCTTTAAAAATGTGTATTGTTTCATTATAATGGAGTCTAAAGGAGACGGCCATTCCACAAGTCGGAGCTTTCTGAATAATGGGTTTCCGGATAATGGATCCCATACCTGTACTTGTATTATATATTCCGCATAAAAGTAGCCAATGTTTTTACCTGTCCACATTTGTGTATTTATCTTTAACTGGTCTAGTATAGTCAGATATGAAGACTACTATCTGATTGAATCCTATGAGCTCTCTGAATCAGCTTTGCATGTGTTTCTCTGGATGATTAAGCCAATAGTCATAGGTGTTAAAATAGAAATGGCAGAAGTATGTGAAATACTTAGGAATGAAGACAGTAAATGCAAATTACACAAGCTTATATAGTAAAAGTACATTCCAGTTTTTTTATTTTTTGTGCTGGATAAATATTGACTCAATGGACAAAATCGAACATGTCCTTTTAAGGCAATATCCAATGTATTAAAAATATTTCTTCAAATACATTCCAATGGTCGCATAATAGGTTTCTATAAAAACCTATAGAAGAAAATGTTCACTGTAAAGCTATTTGGAAAGTTAAAAATCAGGTAACGTTATGCAATTTAGAGGAAAACATGATGGGTTTTAATTTATAACTTTATACAGAATTTTGGCAGCACAGCTGGAAAAAAATTGCACAATTTCAAAATAAGCTCTAAAAGCTGCAATTCAATCACATTTCAGAGCAGGGCCTGCAGGGTTTATTTAATGTTGCCTTTCTTAAATAGTGCTTTTTAAGCTATTGATTCCGAACTGAATCTGAACACTAAATACGCTGTGAATATGGGCTCACAAGGTTCTGCCTATTTAATTGTGGCCCATCTCTTTCATTTATCTGTTATTAAAGGGGTTAATTTTTAGTATGATGTAGAAAGTAATACCCTGAGCCAATTTGTAATTGGATTTTATTATTTTATTTGTTTTTGAGGTATTTAGATTTTTACTCCGCAGCTCTCCAGTTTTCAATTTCATCTAGTTGCTAGGGCCCAAATTATCCTACCAACCATGCATTGACTTGAATAAAAAACTGGAATATTATTAGGAGAGGGGCCTGAGTAGAAAAACAAGTAATAGAAATTAGCAATAACCATAAATTTGAAGCCTTACAGACATTAAGGTAAGTCATTAAAACCTATACAAAATAAATAATGAAGACCAGTTGGTTACCAGGCATTAACCAATCAGTGACTTGAGGGGGGCACATGGGTCATAACTGTTGGTTTTGAATTTGAGCTGCATGCTGAGAATCAATTGCAAACTCACTGACAAACTCATACAAACTTTTTTGTAAACTAAGGGGGTTCAGGGTTAGAAGTTTGGTTGAATTTTTTTTCATTAGAGTGAGAAAATATTGAGTTAAACAACCCCCCCCCCCGTTAGGTATTTCCTCATTATGACCTCTTAACTGCTAAAAAATCAAAAGTGGCTCACAACAGAACATGTCTATGCAAATCACTTAAAAATCCTGTATTTTGTGGCAAGTGAATCTGGCTACCAAATTGAACTATAAAATTTCATCTTGAGTTGCCTGAGGCACATTAGTTCCATATAAAGAGTCAGAATGTGAGTGTATGCCTTAAGAACAGGTGTAATGCTGCTTAAATATTAACAGTGTCAATACTGTGTTATGATCACGCTAATTAGAATGTGGTAGGTCTCATATACACCTCAGCAACCGCTCCTCCTCTGCCAGTCCCTGCACTGATTTTCTCTTCCTTTCAGAATAAAATTCAAACTAATGACCCTGACATACAAAGTACTTCATAACTCTGCCCCACCCTACATCTCTGAACTAATCTCTATATACTCACTCTTTACTGCGCTCCTCTACTGACCTGCTCCTCAACTCTACTCTCATTACCGCCTCACATGCTCGCATTCAAGACTTTGAATTCTCTCCCTCAGTCTGTCCAACTTTCTCACAACCTTTCTGCTTTCAAAAGATCTCTTAAAACACTTATTTAGAGAAGCCTACCCTCACTCTGTTTAGCTACTAAATCAATACTACTACATCTCTCATCTTGCTTATTTCTGATCTTGCCTGCACTTTGTGTCTCATTCCCTTCCCCTTTAGATTGTAAGCTCCTTTGTGCAGGGCCTTCCTCTCTGTTTGTACTGGTACTGGTCATTATGTATGTAACACTGTATGTTCTATGCATGTAATTCATATGGTTTCTTTGTATAAACACATTTATTTTACAGTGCTGCTCAATATGTTCTAAAAATACAACATAATAATTCTCATGTTGCAATATTCAGCTTATTTCATTCTCTGGATGGTTTTGCCACAATGCACAGTTTCTGATGTAACTGTATATTCAAGTCTTTGGCTTTATTTGGCATAACTATCACATTTTAGAAATACTGAAATTTATGTAACTTTCTTGTGACATCTTGTTTCCATTGAACTTGCTCATTTATTTAAATTTTTATAGTAATGTGGTGTAGTAAGAGAATCTTTTAAATAGAGAAAAATATGTCCTACACGCAAGAGACTGGATTAATTGTTTGGAAAAATGAATATTTTTCCTTCTCCATATAAATATCCTTATTTATTCAAAGGTTTTTCTCAAATGCCAATGACGTTGGTTAGTGCTGTTTAACGTCTTCGTTATTGAGGACCATTAATTATGGTAAAAGGGCTAGCAGGAAATGTGTTCTAGGCTGATATGTTGATCCCATATAAAGTGCACGCATAGACATCTGGCTGGTTCTTTGTAACAGGCCAGTGATGTTGGGTGGATTTGTACCAGTTGACGGAGCCAAACTGATCATTGAAAAAGTTGCACCCTTGTAAATATCACACGGTTAAATTAAAATTAATAGATAGAGTTATGTTTTCGTTATTCCAAATACATCCAGGGTCAGACTGGCCTGGCGGGACACCAGGGAAACACCTGGTGGGCCCCCGCTTGGCCAGACCCCCTCTTCCAATAATATTATTATGCAAAAAATGTTTTTTTCTTCAATGCCACATGCGCACGCGCACCAAGCAGCAGCTTTTGCACATGTGTGCCACATGATAAGTGGCGCCTTTCGGTGTGTGTGTGCTGAGTGGAGCATCCCAGGAGGGGGGCTCTGGACAGTGGGCCCCCCCCAGTCTGACCCTATATACATCTATTTCCTCCCACACTACAAAAAGTCATATAGGAAGGCTAATGGGCTTCTGATAAAAGTGTGCATTATTTATGGGAATGTGATGAAAATATTACATTGTAAGATTGTAAAACAATGCATTACATGTATTTATAACAATCAGGGATCCTACAAAAATATACAAACAAGGGTTACAGAATAAAAATGGGATCAGAAGGTCCAGTATACAAGAGTTTACAGTCTTAAGGTCATTTGTCTGTTGAATATTTGACTTGTTTTCAGGCACTACATCAATTAGGTAATTTTGTCTAATTCGCCAAAGAGACCATTTCCTTCTATCTTTAGTTAACAATTGTAATTTAAACACAAGTTCCTATATTTTCTCTTTCTAGGCAAAAACTGAAACTGCAAGATAAAAATATGTACATCATCTTGAACACACATTTTACCCAAAAAATTCTACAGAACAAGAATTCAAATAATAAAGCATGCAGCTCTGAAATTGTTACTGTAAGAAGGATACAATTGCCATTGTCTGTAATATATAAAATTAATGAGACATGTAATGAACATGGAGTAAATGAACAGGTGAGTGAAAATAAGGCAGTTACTTCATGGTAAAATGTTATTTTTAACAACTGAAGATTGGATCATGTGATCAGACTTTTAGATGTTGCTTAATTGTATGCCTTTCAATTGTTTTAAAAACCCTTTTAAAACCCTAAATCACTCACGGGGACCCGTCACCCAAAATAAATATTAGAAATCCTAGTTTATCACATTAGTCAAGTAAAATTAACTTTATTTACACTATATAAATTATTTGATTCTTGTTTCCTTCAGTCTGGGAATTCAAAATTATAGCAAGCAGGCAGGAGCCATTTTGTGGACACTTATTAAGGCAAGCCTTGCATCATCTCAGAATCTTGTTTGTGCACCAGAATGGGGGACTCGATGTCTATCCCCATGTCCTGGCTACACAATTAAATGGTTAAGAGAACTGGGGGAATGTGTGGGGAGCAGTGGCATCTAGGAAGTGCTGAATGGAAAGTGAAAGTAATTGTGTGCCCCACCTCTATGGGGCAGAAAATATTTGATTGACGGCGGATATTTATAAATGCACTTACAACAGCTATGAATGCTTTAATAAAAAATAGAAATTGGATTTCATGTTTAATTTGAAAAGAAGATTTTAATACAGATTTTTGTGTCTGGGTTACAGGTCCACTTTAAGTATACACCTATGGGCAGATTTATCAAAGGTTGAATTTCAAATTTATGTGTATTTTTTTTTGTACTCATAACTGGAGTGGGAAAAATTTGAACATCTAATATTCGATCGAATAGTCCCAACCCGAAAATTCAAATTGAATTCGAATTGAGTTTTCCCTCAGAAAAAAACTTGAATGTCAGGAAACCAATAACCATATTCAAATGGTTCAACAGCCATTGACTTTTACATGAATTCGGAAGGTTTTAGGTGGCGAATGTTTGGCTTAGAACTGTTTACATGGTCGGGGTGTGATAAGTCTCGCATACAAATTGGGGGGGGGGGGATTAAAATCAAATGGGTGAATTTTGATAGCAGAAAAACTTATTTCAAATTCGAATTTACGTATCAACTCCTAAAGGCGAATTCAACCCCTTTAATTAAATACCCCTACCCTAAAAAGACCTCCCTCCCTCCTCCCCCACAGCCTACCTGGTACCTTGGGCAAATGCCCCTAACTTTCTACTTACCCCTCTGTGCAGGTTCTGTCCTTGGGAGTTCACAGCAGCCATCTTCTTTTGTTCGGTCTTCTTTGTGTAGTGAGCAGTGTTTTCAGCGCATGCCCAGTTGGAATAATCGGCTGGTCCCGAACAACTTTACAGTTGTTGAAAGTCACAAAAATTTCTGAATTTTTTTTTATGGTCACAACTGTCAAATTATTCATATTCCATTTTAGATTTTCAAGCTTTATCATGCTCGGACCCTTTTAGAATTACAATTCGACTATTCTCCACCGTAAACCTGCTGAATGACTGTTTAAGGCAATGGGAAAGATCCAGGGATCAATTTGGAAATATTTGCAGCCTTCCTGAGCCTTGGAGCAAAAACCCAAATCAAGTTTTCTATCATTCGAATTTGAGTCAAAAAATTTTAATTTTTTACTTTCCCCCAGTCAAATTTCAAATTAAATCAAATTTAATGTAAAGACTTACATGAATTCGAAATTTGAGCCTTGATAAACATGCCTCTAAGTATACACACAGATTAATTTGTGTAGCGTGGCATAATTTCAAGCTACAGTCAATTAATAACTGGTGGCATGAGTGCTTAACAGTGCTAGGATTGGTCATATTTCCCTTTTCATGGGAAGGGCGAGCTTCATGAATGGTTCTGTGCACCTCTCTAAATGTACTATTTGTAATGAAATAGAACATTTTGGATGAGAGCATTTGTCTCTCAATGTCTTTTTAACTCATTAGTTAAGGTGTATTCATTGGGAGACCCAACTGTATCTTAACAGATTTAAATTGTTTTTACATGTTTCAAATAATCCTTCTTACCAACACCTCTGCAGATTGCGAGCAGTCATGGAAAGCAATGTACTTTGTACTTCAAAAAGAACGACTCTCTCCTGGATGTAGTGGAAAGCCAGGGAGCTGCTGGGTGGAAGGGAGCTTGTCTCCATGTAGTGGTCCAACGTGTATACTGCCTTCCTTCAAAGGACAAGACCGGACTATTCAATGGAAGCCGAAAAAACACTTCCTGTCCAGATGATAAATTAAGATCAGATTTCAGGTGAGTTAAGCTGTTACAATTGTTTATAAAATAAAATGTCAGCAAGTATAGAGGAGCTGCTGTTCACTATAAGTAGAGTTCAGAAACTAACTTGAGGCAACATTAGCCCAAAGTTACCAGGAATGGCAAAAAGCTGCTCATTGTAAATTTAAAGGGGAACTATTGAGAACATGAAAATGTATAAGCTTCAGCATACTGAAATAAGAAACTACTAAATACAATTAATTAAATATTCAGCATTGTTTCTGAAATAATAAAGTTCATCGTCACTATCCCTCTCCCAGAATCAGTTTCTCTTCATTCTGTCTTCATGCAACTGCTGGGTGTCAGACAAATGATCCAATATATATTATCGGGGGCTTCCTTTCCTAGCAAATGAATTAGAGCTCACTCACATAACTGATTCCAGTACACAAAAAATCTAATAAAATAACTGCCTTTTGCGCAAATCATGCATGTAGAGAGACATTGTGTCTGGTGATTTTAATTAGCATGAGCTCTAATACATCTTCTAGGCAAAAGGAGCCCCCCTATAAGATATATTGGATCTAACTGTCAATGAGTATCTGACATCAACTCCTGCATGAAGAGAGAATGAGGAGAAACCAATGCTGAGAGAAGAATAGTGATGACTTTGATTATTTAAACAGTACAGAATTTTTAATCAATTGTTTTGCAAAGTTTCTTATTTCACTATGCTGAAGCTAATATAAAGTGTTAATTTTCATAATAGTTTTGCAAAAGTAAATGTATAAATGTGTGGTGTCCGACACCAGGCAAATTCTTCAAAAACAGAATATATTGGCTTCATACATATTGATACACATGTTGTTAATATATTCTTTATACATAAATATCTTATTTATTTTTAATGTTTATTATTGGTATTTTGTGAAAACCTTGTTTCCTTATTTATTGTAGCCTTGAACAATAATGTCTGACTGTCATGAAATATGCATTGTAAATAAACATCTTTAGTTCATGAGATTTCCCAATTAAAACATTCTACTTGAGAGTTGCAGTACTGTTGTAGGGCTATGGGTCAAGGTTACAAAGTAGATATGAATTATGAATGTAATTATAAAATATTTCCTGATCTTGGGTTTATAGATGCCAATAAGGATATAGACTATTTCAAATGTCACAGTAATTCTAAGGAAATTGTGTAGACATATAAATAAAACATTTATAGCATGGAAATTTTGTATTATTATGGACTTTCACCCGAAAGTTGGTATGTATGACGTCTGATATGTAGATATATGCACTCACCACAAAACCGTTGCATTAGCTGTGTCAGTGCAGATCAACCTTAAAGTGATACTGACACTAAAAAATTAATTTTAACATAGGAATGTACATTAAATGTTACTTATAGGTCATGTTGATCATTTTCTGCCGAGGTTTGTTTTTGTATATAATTGGTAGCTGAAATGTCTAAGCCTGACTCTCTGACACTGACTTTGCCAACCTAACAGTCCCATCTCAGCCTGTTAGTTACTGTTTCTAATGATAACAGATGCCTGCTGCACAAATATGGCAGCCCCCTCATACAGGAACATGGGGATCAGACAGGTAATGTAAAAGCATCATGCAAATACTTTATGGCAAAGTTAGAGGTAGCTTTCAAAGCCAATATTATAATAGATGTAAAAAAGAGTTTAATTTCAGGTGTCAGCATCTCTTTAAGTAAAATAAAATTCATGCATAAAAGTAGACAATAAATGTGCTTTAACCCTTTCACTGCCAGCCATTTCGTCCAAAACGGAACATCTACTGCCAAGCAG
>CM044441.1:115275429-115307145 GCA_024363595.1 Xenopus borealis
GCCAACACGTAGCTGCTACGTGCTTGGCAGTGAAAGGGTTAAAGGAGAATTCAACCTGTATGTGAGAACCACCCCCCCTCACCTGTGTAGGCCCCCTGACCTACCGGCCCCCGGTCCGGGCAAATGCCCCTAACTTGTTACTTACCCCTCCTTCCAGGTCCTGTCCAGCAGAGTTCATGGGCGGCATTTTGTCTCGATCACTCTTCATCCTGTACTGACCAGAATTTTTGGGCACATGCATAGTACAAGGAATCTGCCGGTACGGAGATACTGTGTATGCGCAGAAAGTCGTGAAATTTCTGAAAAAGAAATCGTGAATTCCATGGATTTTGGGCGCATGCGCAGTAGCTCCGTACCTGCAGATTCCTCCAACTGTGTGTGTGCCCGAAAGTTGCAAACTTTATTTAAAAAAAAGTTAGGGGCATTTGCCGTGGGGCCTACACAGGGAAGGGGGGAATTTATTTCACAAACAGGTTGAATTCTCCTTTAAAGGGGTATGTCACATCTGGATATGTACAATTTCCCATTCAAGTGGAACTTTTTTGGCCATAAAGAGAAATGGAAATAAAAGAATATGTAAGAGCTTATGAAAACACAAGGACAGTTTTCATCTGGCTGCATTTTATCAGCATTGTTGATCTGTTATTGGATGTCCCAAACATGATTCCTGTAAATGTTAAGAAAACATTTGTCAACATATACTTCCTGTTTGAACAAGCACTTGAATGCTAGTACTGTATGTTATTAATGGGCTCCCGGCAATTTTTTTGCTAACTGATCTTCAAGCATGAAAAATTAAGTAAGTGAACATTATTATAAAATAAAGAGGCAGGCTGCAAGGTTATGAATCTGAGGGAATATGCATAATGTCAAATGCAACTATCAAAAAGCACAGGGAATTAACATTTATTTTTCAGGCTCAGGGCATACAGGGCTGTGCCCATTTTCTCAGCATATGGAGAAAAGCAGATGCATTTCCACCTGCTCCTGTGTGTAGCTGTACAGATGTCCGCTTGTATGAGATACCTGTGTGAAAAATATACTTTTTTCAGGTTTTGTCTTGGGTGTTATATAATTAATTACATAGTTAAACTGGGTTTAAGTCCATCAAGTTCAACCCCTCCAAATTAAAACCCAGCACACAAACACACACCCCTCCACTCTTTCACACAAACCATATGCCCATAGCTATACTAACTGTAGAGTTTAGTATCAAATTAGCCTTTGATATTATGTCTGTCCAAATAATCACCCAAGCCCCTTTTGAAAGCATCAACAGAATCAGCCATCACAACATCACCCAGCAGTACATTTACATCCCTCCTAAGGACTGGAGTGCAAAACTGCACTGCATATTCCAGATGAGGCCTTACTAGGGATCTATAAAGAGGTATAATTATGTTTTCATCCTGTAAGTTTATGCCCTTTTTATGCAGGACAGAACCCTATTTGCTTTAGTAGCTACAGAATGACACTGTCCAGAATTAGACAACTTTTGTCTATAAAAACCCCAAGATCCTTCACACTTAAGGAAACTCCCAACACACTGCCATTTAGTGTATAACTTTATATTATTTTTGCCAAAGTGCATAACCTTGCATTTATCAACATTGAGCCTCATTTTCCAGTTTGCTGCCCAGTTTCCCAACTTAGACAAATCACTCTGCAAAGTATCAGCATCCTACATGGAACCTATAGTTCTGCACAATTTTTTTTTTTAAACTCAGGTAGTTTATTAAAAATGTGACATATCAAATACAACAGTTGAAAGCTGTTCTGGCACCTATTGGGGCAAAATTATACCCCCAACCAAAAGTGCAGGCTGATAGAGCCCGCATTCCGGTTGGGGGTTTCACAATTTTTTAAAAAAAAATATGCTCCTCGCAAGCGCTAGCGGGCTCGCTCCGGGAGGGAGCTCCTGTAGCGAGCAGCCGTCTCCCCACAGGCGAGCGTCTTAATGACGTCACGCGCATGCGCTGAATGAAAAGCAGCCAGAATTGTGACCGCCTATGGGGAGATGGCTGCTCGCTCCGGGAGCTCCCTCCCGGAGCGAGGCCGCTAGTGATTGCGAGGGGCATATTTTAAAAAAAAAAAATAGTGAAACCCCCAACCGGAATGTGGGCTCTATCAGCCCGCACTTTTGGTTGGGGGTATAATTTTGCCCCAATAGTTGCCCTTTTACATTACCAAAGCAATTAAGTATTTGTGACATAAAGTTTCTGTTCAGGACATAATTTACCCATACTTACAGATGCAGTCACTTTGGATTGTGAGTTAAATGCGTCGTGACTTAACTCATCTATCTCATTTATCCCACTTAGCACAGAATATTGTGTCACAGCATCCCATCCAATTAAAGAGTTCACCATTGAAAACAATGGAGCTTGGGTATGCTAATGAAAAGGTTAAATGCATTAAATGAGTTAAGATAACTTTAGATAACACCGTTTCTTCAATTAGCCCTGAGTCACAACGCATTTAACTTACAAATCCAAGTGACTGCATCTGTAGGTGTATATATAAATACATTGTGTATTATAGTTGTACAATCTCTGTACTAAGTCATAGGATGCAATACATCACAAACTTAAAAGTTACACAGCATTTAGGACTGTTATTGCCTATCTGTCTGGCTTGATATATGGTAGGGGGAATGTGTCCAACCAAGGGCCCCAAATGTTATGAAATTTGCTAGGCACTCCCCTTTTAATATATACCAATTTTTCAAGATTACAAATATCTTGCATGTTTTGTTTCCAGGTGGTGTACATGGGTTGGGCAATGTTTCTCCATTTCTTTGTAATAAGTCTTTTTGCCAGTAGTAAAGCCTCCTATAGTTCTGCACAATTTAGTATCATCTGCAAAAATAGAAACCTTACTTTCAATGCCCACATCCAGGTCATTAATAACATGTAACGTGTGAGTAGTGCTCATTTGTGAAAGGCAGGAGGCATTGCTATAAGGACATTATATTTGTCTCTTGAAGATAAACAAGACCCACGGTCAGTTCACACAATAAAACACTGCCCCTATTTGATTCAGTACACATAATTGCAGAATGAAGAAACAACTGCAAGGTGACCCTGTAAGCCAGCCTGTGATAAGATACTCTTGGCTGTTAATAGTCTAAACTAAGGTTAGTTTAGGTAATGAGTCCCCTGCTATTTTGGAAAGGTGTCGGTAATGTCTTAGCATTGTTAAAATAGGTGTGGGTTTGTGCAAGTGCACTGGATGTTTGCATGACAATAGCATTGACTGGGAGTTGACCTGGGGATGTTCACCTAAATTCACTTTTTTTTTTTTTTAAAGTCTTTATTTTGTTTTGCAAGTTAAGTAATTACATAACAACAAAAAATAAAACAAACTTGGCTCGCAATTTAAATTTAGCGTTTGATGTCACAAGTGGTCCCTTTCGGGAGCATGCATCCAGGTAGGTTTACAGACAGGTTTATATTTTAGTTTACATACATGTACATATACCAGTTTCTTACCATCTCAACCCGTCCCTTCCACCAACCCCCTGTTTGTTACACAAGTCTTTATTCAGGTAGTTCTATTAGATTCAAGTCTAGCCATGGGCCCCAAATCTTATCAAATTTGCCTGGGTGCCCCCGGGCCAGGTATGTAAGCTTGATAGCGGGAAGGGCTTTGTTAATTAGGTTTATCCATTGTGTAATTGTAGGGGAATTTGTGCTCATCCATTTCATTATGACCATTTTTTCCCCAAAATACAGGGTTGTCCGCATAAGTGACCTACTTTTGTTCAGGTGTACCAAATCCTCTACCAGACCTAACAAGCAGGACTCTGGGGAGCACACATTGGGAAGGGCCAGGTTTTCGGCTAGGTAGGTCGTGACTTGCTGCCAGAAACTTTGTACTGGGGGGCACTGCCATGCTAAGTGTAGGAAGGATGCCCCTGGTGTCTGACATTTCGGACACTCAGCTTCTGGGTGTCTGCCCATTCTTTGGAGTTTTTTAGGGGTGATATATAGTTGGTGGGTAAATTTGAATTGGATCTGCCTATCTCGTAGGGAGATTAGGTCTGTATAGATATTCTCGGTGGCCTCGCTCCATTCTTCCTCGCTCAATGACCTAAATTCACTTTTAGTAGGATGTAGAGATTGATATTCTGAGACAACTTGCAACTGCCTTTAATTTTTTTTTTAATTATTCATAGTTTTTGAGTTCTTTAGCTTCTTGTTCAGCTTCTCTCCAGTTTGCAATTTCTGCCTTTAATTTTTTTTTTTTTTTCATAGTTTTTGAGTTCTTTAGCTTCTTGTTCAGCTGCTCTCCAGTTTGCAATTTCTGCAATCTGGTTACTAGAGTCCAAGTTACCCTTATAACCATGCAATGCTTTGACTAAAAGAGAATGGACTGTGAATAGGAAAGGGCATGGATACAGTAAGAATATGTGTAGCCTTACAAAGCAATTGATTTTAGATGGTTAGTGACTCACATGTGAAAGCTGGAAAGAGTCCAACAAAGTAGACAAATAATTTTAAAAAACTGTAAAAAAAATATACCGTGACGACCAACAAGGAAATCCTAAAAATGAATAGGACTAAAAATGCCATGTTTTACATACTGAATTTATTGCACCAGCTTAAAGTTTCAGTTTGTCAATAGCAGCAATGATCCAGGACTTCAAGCTTGTCACAGGGGGTCACCATCTTGGAAAGTGTCTGTGACACTCACATGCTCAGTGGGCTCTGAGCAGCTGTTGAGAAGCTAATCTTAGGGGTTGTCACTAATTATCCAGCAGAAAATGAGGTTGGCCTGTAATATAAGCTGATGCTACAGGGCTGATTATTACATTCCAACGCTAGTTGCACTGATTCTGTGCTGCCATGTAATAATTATCTGTATTAATTACTAATCAGCCTTATATTGTGACATTTCTATTCTATGTGTACTGTATATTGTGAGTGGGTCCCTAAGCTCAGTAAGTGACAGCAGCACAGAGCATGTAAATCAGTGAATCAGCAGAAAAGAAAATGGGGAACTACTGGGGCATCTACTGGGGAGACACATATCTTTACTGCTAAAGGACTGTGGTTGCCTAGGTTTGGTAAAGAAGCCCAAAATATAATGTACAACATTTCTAGTCTGCGTCTTTAGTTTAACTTTCCACCCCCGTGTGTAAGGCAGTGAATTGGGGAAACCAGCTCAAAAGCTTGTAAGAGTAGATAAGATATACAGTGACAACTAGTTTCCAGTCCTAGATATTTTAGGAAGACCACCTGAGGGCTAACAGGGGGCAAAAAAGTAAAAAATCTTATTTACTGTACTAGGATAGCAATTGCTTGTAACTATAACAAATTGATGCACATTCTTATGTCTCCGACTTTTAAGAGGCAAAGGGACCCTAACATTTTTAAAATTTTTAGAGAACATGTAGCTTAATTTGGCATTATGCCTCCATGCTTGCCACAAGTGTCCTGATTCATGGATCCCAAGGGTGTCTCTTACCTATATACAAGCAAAGTTTAAAGGACTCTTGGGCATATATATTGCAGTGCTGTACTACCATATACGGAACAGGTAGACAAGACAGAGCTTCACAATTTATGCACAGCAAATTAAATTAATACTGCTTTACCAGGTTTAGAATAAATATTTTTATTGTATATATTTTTTATTTTCCTGTAAATGTCAGGACTGAAGTACTGCACTTTGTGATGCTGACCTCTATGCACTGTGAACTTTTACTCTACAAAATCATGAAATTGGAAATAAATGCGAAAAATAATCTGTAAACCATGGTATCCTGCTTGTCAATCTCATATCTAGGAAATGTTGCTATTTGCGTATATGTGTGGTAAAAAGTATTCAATACAAATCTTGACACCCCTCTTTGGTCTCAACATTTACCACATCCTTGCAATGCTGCTGTTCTTGAATTCGATAGAAACAGATATAAGATTGATATTAGTGCTTCAGCGTGATTGTAGATACATTTTCTACATAAGATAATGGTTAAGGAGTGAGGCCCCTCTCTGTACACCCTTGTATATAAACATAGACTCACTTGCTAGAACTAGGCAAATTTGCACCTGGGCATTAACTAATGGCAACCAATAAGGAATTTGTTTTGTGTTAATGAGCTTGAGAAATGTAGGCCATTCACAGACAAGTAAATGCTGCACTTTTGGTATTCCTGGACAAAGTTGGCAGCTTATTGTGCCTTGTATGGGGCCCAAAAATCAGCCAGATATTAATCAGACAGGTTTTATAATCCAATCTTGTGAGGACTACGTTGGTTGGTCGATCCGGTCATTGGGCAGACAGCCGTTTGAGTGATACAGATCTTATGAAAGACTTCTTTCTCAGTGTTAAGGTCCCCATAGACGCAACAATCTTTCTCTGCCGAACGACCGAGCTAAGCAAAGTCCGACCAATCTGCCAAATTATCGTGTGGTTAGTGGGATACAAACGATCGTTCATCTTATGATTTTTCGTCCGACATCAGTCTGAAGATTGATCGGCCAGGTTAGAAAATCTTTATCAGTCCCCATGCAATCTACCTATGTTTGCAGGGCCAAGCAGGCTGCGACCCTTCAGTTTTCCTGGCAATATCACCTGACATGGTCTTTTTATTTGATGGACACATTGGGACATTTAAACGATCGTTTTGAGACCATAGTGGTCTCACGATAACCATTGGATCTTTCCAAAATCTTTAAGTCTATGGCCAGCTTTAGAGTCCCAGTAAAGGTGCCTGTACATGGGCAGGAAGAATCTGCTGATTTGGAGTGAGCCGTTTATTGGCCTTTTTATGGGGCTCCTCTGACAGACCTCCACAACATGTCAGATATTGATCAAGCAGTTTTAAGAATCCAGTAGTGGTTGAGGACCACATCAGCTTGTTGATGGCCTGCATTTGCCATTAATACAACCTGATCCACAAGGGCCAAACAATCGGATCAGTCCAATATTGTCAATGAAACTTAAGTGCTAGCATGTGGCAATGGAATCATTGTCCAAAAAAATGGGACATCTTTAGTTCAGGTTAATGACCTATGATGCAAATTTGTGTATATTCATCTCTGCAGTATTTGCTAAACTGGATGGTATGTACTTGCTTGTGCTCAGCTATTGTGTTTTGAGGATGTAAAAGCTTTTATCTCGGTGTGCTGTTTGGTTTGTTATGTTTGCTGAAATTTCTGCTAAGTTCAGGAGTTGGGTTTGCCCCCCTCTTAAATTCTTAACTCCCCGTTCAGTTTATTGTCTTTCAATTTAGTTTCCTCTAGCACCTGTCTGAGTAAGTGCAGTGGCACCATCTAGATCAGTGATCCCCAACCAGTAGCTCGTGAGCAACATGTTGCTTTCCAACCCCTTGGGTGTTGCTCTCTGTGTCCTCAAAGCAGGTGCTTATTTTTAATTCCAGGCTAGGAAGCAAGTTTTAATTGCATAAAAACCAAGTATAGTGCCAAGCAGTCAGTCCACATAGGGGCTACCAAATAGCTAATCACATCTCTTATTTTGCACCCCAAGGGACATTTTCATACTTATGTTGCTCCCCAACTCTTTTTTACATTTGAATGTGGCTCATGGGTAAAAAAGGTTGGGGATCCCTGCTCTAGATTGTATATACTCGTGCCCTGGGAAGCATGGCATTTTTCAGGGGGCAACAAAAGTCTGATCATAGCTTTGCCTATACCTGTGTATACGTGCATTTTAACCTATATAACCTTGTAGTTTTTAAAAGAATAAAAGTCCTGACCACATTTCTCCTATTGCTGGTATCGGAGTTTGGGTTGAGCTCTTCTGCCTGCTTTTCCTGCGCACGACCTTAGACTGCTGGCTTCCTGCTTTATAGACTCGCTCCTTCCCCGCCCCTTTTGTGATGGCGGGGGGTCAATAAATGGAGGGGGAAGGTTTTCTTAACCTGCACATCACTAATGTTAAGCCAAAGTAATGTCTATAAGAATGACCACAGGGGGTACATTTATATTTCTTATTTTGCAGTCAGATGTGGTCTTATCTATACAGCTGCTTTGTAGCCTGTAATTCACTTAAATATATGGTTAATATATTCCTAGCTGTGATTTACAATATCTGAGAAGATCTTTCACTGTTGATATTAACTGTGTTTGTGGGATATCTTGGGTACACAATGGGTTAAGAGACATTGTTTTATAAACCAGCTCTCGCCCTCGTTGGCCCTCCCTTGAAATGTGCCTTGGTTTTTGTAGCTGCCTAAGTGTTGCTGTTTACAACATACCATTCATATTTTCAGAAAGACCAGCATATGTTCAGAGCAGCGCAACTCATGGTTTTCTGGCTGTTCTCTTGCATGAAAATAAACAGGAAATTGATAAGTAGAATGGTCTTCACTGCTCTTCAAATGCAGTTACCACTAAGAACCCTATTAGCTTAATGTGTGATATTTTTACTTGAAAGTGATTCTTGTGTTTCTACTGGCTCGTTTTGGTGGCAAGCAGCAGGGCATGGTAACTGCCTTTCCTTTAGTTGTTTGTATTCTTTTTCAGAGAGAACTACAAGGTGCTTGTGGATATAAAAATGTAAAACTACATAGCTGAAAGTATGAGGTCACACAAAAACCACACAACACACATGTGCTGGTTGAATTTTTAAGTTAAGAACCATAAGAATATGAAGTTGGTCCCACTATTGCTCCACTCTCATGGGAAGACTTTCTACTAGGCTTATTAACATGGCTGCAGGCCTTAGCTCCCATTACACACAAGCATGAGTGAGGTCAGGCACTGATGATAGGTGATGTGCCAACAACCAAGTCATTTTCCACCTACCACCAAATAGTAGCATATTCTTGATATCAATCTGACCCAGATTCGTCAGTCTCACTGCCTGATGGTGAAGTGGCATTAATTTCTCACTGTACCTTGTACTTGATCCCAACTAAGATATAATTAATCCTTACTGGAAGCAGAATCTGTTTATTGGGTTTATTAAATGTTTAAATAATTTTTTAATAGCCTTATGGGGTTATGTAATTAAAGGCACTAAGTTTGCCCAGGGGCAGTAGCCCGTAGCAACCAATCAGCAGGTAGCATTTCCTAGTCACCTGTTTAAATGCAAGCATCTTATGGGATGCCATGGATTACTGCTCCTAGGCAAACTTAGTGCCTTATATTACATATGGGGGTTAGGGTAGTGATACACTGGCAGATTCACGGAGATTTAGTTGCCTGGAGATTAATTGCCTCTTCGTCTGGGCGACAATCTCCTCGAACGGGTGCAGGGGGTGCATTGGTACCAGGGCCCCATCCCCTTGGGGCCCATCGGAGCCTCGAAAATGGTTATGGCAGGTAGTTATATAGGGAAAGATTATACAGTGGTGTGAAAAACTATTTGCCCCCTTCCTGATTTCTTATTCTTTTGCATGTTTGTCACACAAAATGTTTCTGATCATCAAACACATTTAACTATTAGTCAAAGATAACACAAGTAAACACAAGTAAACACAAAATGCAGGTTTTAAATGAGGGTTTTTATTATTTAGGGAGAAACAAAATCCACACCTGTGTGAAAAAGTAATTGCCCCCTTAACCTAATAACTTGTTGGGCCACCCTTAGCAGCAATAACTGCAATCAAGCGTTTGCGATAACTTGCAACGAGTCTTTTACAGCGCTCTGGAGGAATTTTGGCCCACTCATCTTTGCAGAATTGTTGTAATTCAGCTTTATTTGAGGGTTTTCTAGCATGAACCGCCTTTTTAAGGTCATGCCACAACATCTCAATAGGATTCAGGTCAGGACTTTGACTAGGCCACTCCAAAGTCTTCATTTTGTTTTTCTTCAGCCATTCAGAGGTGGATTTGCTGGTGTTTTTTGGGTCATTGTCCTGCTGCAGCACCCAAGATCGCTTCAGCTTGAGTTGATGAACAGATGGCCGGACATTCTCCTTCAGGATTTTTTGGTAGACAGTAGAATTCATGGTTCCATCTATCACAGCAAGCCTTCCAGGTCCTGAAGCAGCAAAACAACCCCAGACCATCACACTACCACCACCATATTTTACTGTTGGTATGATGTTCTTTTTCTGAAATGCTGTGTTACTTTTACGCCAGATGTAACGGGACGCGCACCTTCCAAAAAGTTCAACTTTTGTCTCGTCGGTCCACAAGGTATTTTCCCAAAAGTCTTGGCAATCATTGAGATGTTTTTTTAGCAAAATTGAGATGAGCCTTAATGTTCTTTTTGCTTAAAAGTGGTTTGCGCCTTGGAAATCTGCCATGCAGGCCGTTTTTGCCCAGTCTCTTTCTTATGGTGGAGTCGTGAACACTGACCTTAATTGAGGCAAGTGAGGCCTGCAGTTCTTTAGATGTTGTCCTGGGGTCTTGTGTGGCCTCTCGGATGAGTTGTCTCTGCGCTCTTGGGGTAATTTTGGTCGGCCGGCCACTCCTGGGAAGGTTCACCACTGTTCCATGTTTTTGCCATTTGTGGATAATGGCTCTCACTGTGGTTCGCTGGAGTCCCAAAGCTTTAGAAATGGCTTTATAACCTTTACCAGACTGATAGATCTCAATTACTTTTGTTCTTAGTTATTTTTAACAAGGGGGGCAATCACTTTTTCACACAGGCACATGTAGATTTGGAGTTTTTTTTCTCCCTTAACGTAAACCTTCATTTAAAAACTGCATTTTGTGTTCAATTATGTTATCTTTGACTAATAGTTAATGGTTTTTGATGAGCAGAAACATTTAAGTGTGACAAACATGCAAAAGAATAAGAAATCAGGAAGGGGGCAAATAGTTTTTCACACCACTGTACATCACACATGCCATCAACACTCCAGCATGTGATTTATAGAGGTAAGGGCCCCACAGGGTGTAGTTACGCCACTGTGCCATACCGCCGGCTTGAATGTAAATCGCTAGCGGTATGCTATTCCTCGTGAGGAAGTTTTCATGCAAGTCGGCGGTATGGCATGGGAAGGCAGTTCGGGGAGATTGTCACCCAGGCAACTAATTCCCCGCAAATCTGCCGGTGTGTCATTACCCTTAAGGTATGAAGGTATCCCAAATTACTCCAGGTCCCAGGCATTATGGATAACAGGTCCCATACCTGTTTTATGCATTCATTTTAATTGCTGGTTAGCCAGGCAACTTGAGAAGTCATAAGTTCCTTGAGATGCAACTTGAGAAGTTCCTGGTCAGAAATGCAGCATGGATAAATGAATTGCTGACGAACCATGCGGTATGTAAATTTGTTATGTTTGTTGCTTAAAAAAAGCAAGCTGGCATCCCTGATTTTAACTGTCTGCAGTAAAGCTTTTAGGCGTTTGTCACCCCTAATTACCAAATTAGTAAATTGCATTAAAAGAACCTGAATTAATTTAAAACGGCCACCTACTGTTTAATCTTGTCACCCTGACTGATAATGCTAATGCAATGTGTCTGGCTTTGAGAGGTGTTCACAGAATTGTTTATGTAGAAGATCTGTACATCTGTTAAAATAGACAAAGGGCTAAACCATTAGGGTTCAGCATGTTCACCTAATACAGGGGGCCTTGTTCTTCTGTCTTGTAGGAGCTGGAAACACTGCACTTTGCAAGTACAGTTCCAAGCTTATACCAAGCTATACTTTTTTGTTCACTGCTACCCCTGTCAATAGCATTGTGTTTCCAGTTCCTACAGTATTTAATGTAACTTTATACATTCACAACAATATAGTTGTGAATTTATACAAGTTAGGTTAGAAAGGGTGAGCAAGAACCCCATCCACATCATAGGCCTGTTGCCAATTTAGGGTAGTGACTAGGGTTGCCACCTTTTCCAGAAAAAAATACCGGCCTTCCTATATATTTAGCATTTTTCCCTATTAATAACATTGGGATCAACCATAATTTTTACAGGCCAGGTGGCAACCCTAGTAGTGACACATGGGCAGATTCAGGGAGATTTAGCTGCCTGGCGACTAATTGACTGTTCTTCTGGGTGACAATCTCCCTGAACTGCCATTGCGTGTCTTCCCTTCCTCTATAATGAAAAGTCGCCTGCGCTAAGCACAAGTGGTGCTTCTTTTCCGAAGTTGCCTCAGGATGAAACTTCGGCCGACTTCAGAAAACGAAACGCTGCGCGTGCTTAGCACAGGTGACTTTTCATTATAGAGGAAGGGAAGATTCGCCCCGAATGTGTGTCACTACCCTTAAGGGGCTGTTCACCTTCCAGCACTTTTTTCAGTTCAATTGGTTGCAGATAGGTCACCAGAAATAGACTTTTCAGTCATTTTTTTTCCTATTTGTGATTATTTTTCTAATATTGAAGTATAAAGTTTAATTTTTCACTTTCTAAAGCAGGTCGGGGGGAGGGGGGTCGCCGACTCTAAACTGTTCTAAATTTATGCATTTACTTGATACATTTATTTGATGCATTTCTGATCTGATACAATAGTTGCTAATACTCCAAAGATGCAGCTGCTGAGAAATGTATCCACCAAATGTTGCAAAATTGTTCCAGTTTAGAGTCTGCACTTGAATTACTGAGCTGCCAGACTCAAACACCAGAGACAGTAGTGATGTGCGGGTTGAGAATTTCTTGACCTGCACCTTTCCCCAACCTGCCCCCTCCTCAATTGGCACCTGGCCGTCCCCCATAAATTTCGCAGCCGGAAGTGCTAGGAAGATGTGGTGCAGGAGTCGACTCAAACTCGCCCGACCCGCGTGTTTCGGACTGGCACACACATCACTAAGAGACAGGATATTAAACTTAAATTTTGGTAAAAAAAATAAATAAAAAATGGAAAGTAATTGAAAAAAGTCTTTATTTCTGGTGAACAATCTAAAAATAATTGAACTGAAAAAAGTGTTTGGACAGTGAACAAACCCTTTAAGACAACCAAGAAAAAAATGTCTGACAGATTTTCTTTAAATAAACGGTTAGAATTTTGTATGATGGACCAATCCCAATATTACAGACTTGGTGCATCCGTGTTTCCAGATGAGGTTGCAGGGGCTCTTGATTTAATGCCATAGATTTTGTCTGTATCTGGACCGTGGATACAGGCAATCCATATCACTGGTGCAGATAATCTTCTGTCATATGGAATGTAAGATTTTCACTTACTGGGAAGGTGGAAACCCTTTGCTGTGAAACTTTACCCTAAAGCAGTGTTCATATACTTTGGTGTGACTGGCTAAAGTATTAAGTGTATTGCCACTCTGTTTTGTCTAATACTGTGTCAAGTTTATATGCACTTAAAAAATGACCCTAAATAAACTAAAAATGATTTATGACAAGCTGCCTATAGCTACAGCTTGCTTGTGCGATGTTATTCAACATTGTCATTCTATGCTGGCTCAAATATTTTCCAGCACCTGCTGCCTGTCAGTGCGTGAACTAAAAACACTTTTCAGAAGTATCCAGACTGTGTTCTCATCTATCCTCACAGTGTTTGTCTGAAAGTAGATAGCCCCGCTCAAATTCAAATAAAACAACCTGATTTAACCTCACTACCTACCTTAAAGTACCTTGAGAACTCATGTAACGTTGGGAGGATCCCTAGACTAAGTACACTCAATCCTTCACCACCATTATGAATATGAGCATTTGTTCTCTCCGGTGCAGCAAGCAGAACTAGAAAAACAAAACATGTTTAGGACTTTGCACTTGTTAAACAGAAACTCTAGCTAATCTATTTAAAAAAAATAAACGTGATCTGTGATTCACTATTTTCTAGGGTATATAATTTTCTTTGGGTACTTTCATTTAAATTTTTCACTTTCCGTTTAAAAGAAAAACAATTGTCTAGCATGTTGTTTAACTCACCGTTTACCTGCCTGTTAATATTATGCTAAATTAAGCTTTAGTGCCTCATTGCTTTAAAGTTGGCCATACTTTTCAAAATCTGTTCATTGGGCTAAGTTGCCAATGAAATGTATAGGGACAGTTTATTGCAGTGATCCTTACATAAGCATACCCCCCAACACAAAAGCTGATGGGCTTACATTAAAAGAAAATTCAACCCCTTATTAAAAAACTTCTACCCTACATAGGCCCTCAAACCCCCCCCCAGCCTATCTGCTATCCCGGCTAAATACCCTTAACGGCTATCTTCCTGAAGATTTCCGAAGAGTAGAAGATGACTGAATCTGCAACGAGGGGTAAGTAAATAGTTAGGGGCATTAGCAGCTAGGGAGGGGGGTAGGGTTTATTTTTAATAAGGGCTTGATTTCTCCTTTAAGAAAGATGAAATTGATGCACTAAAGGATAGTTTTTACTAGTGTTTTATTATTACACCATCCGTTTTATATTACCTTCATTTCTCTTGAAAAATGTGCATTTTATGATATTAATTTCAATAACTAGTGGATCAATGACGTGGGGCCCTAGGTTACCTAGGGCCCGCTTCTAGGCTACTTTTGGGTCTGGACGTATGCAGATCCAGCCGCTCTTTAAGCCATGGCAGGTTTGGGCGCCAAAGTCATGTCACTGGATCTGCACATAACTGGGCTCACACATGCACCTTTCCTGCTTTCTTCTCCCAACAGGTGGACCGAACCCAGCAGTGTAAATAAAACTATATATATAGTTGTATCATTGGAAACATCTTTTACCTGTGGTTACTAAAACTAAGGGCTTGATAAAACATTGGTATTTGGTATTTGTGTTTATGACATTCCTTAAAGGAATAGTAACACCAAAAAATTAAAGTGTTTAAACTAGGGATGCACCGAATCCACTATTTTGGATTCGGCCGAACCCCTGAATCCTTCCCGAAAGATTTCGCCGAATACCGAACCGAATCCGAACCCTAATTTGCATAAGCAAATTATGGGTGGGAAGGGGAAAACATTTTTTACTTCCTTGTTTTGTGCCAAAAAGTCACGTGATTTAGCTCCCTGGCCCTAATTTGCATATGCAAACTAGGATTCGGTTCGGCCAGGCAGAAGGATTCGGCCGAATCCGAATCCTGCTGATAAAGGCCGAATCCTGGCCGAATCCCGAACCGAATCCTGGATTCGGTGCATCCCTAGTTTAAACACTACTATAGTTCATATAAACAAGCTGCTAAGTAGCAATGGCGGAAATTGAAAAATGGCTATATGGCACAGGATAAGTAATGGATAACAGATAAAATTATGTTCTACAGAGCTTATCTGCTACCTGCTGTGTAACTTGTGTCTTTTCTACTTTGACTAGTTGGCTACACAACAGCTTATTTATATGAACAATAGTATTGCTTCTGAAGCAAACACTACAGTTTTACCAGTGCAGGGCAACAGTGCATTATATTTTTATTACTTAAAAACAATTACATTTTTTTATGTCACTGGTCCTTTAAAAGAACACTACCCTCTCTTTCCACTATTGTAGCCTGCAGCAATCCCCCCAAAAGATAGAATACGGTCTAGTACCTTTCTTTCAAAACAATGTATTCTCACTTACTGACTAGTAAGTCGGCTGCAATTTTTTGTAGGGTGCTTTAAGTTTCTCACAGCCCGATCCACTGTGCAAAAGTCTACATGCAGTAGAAAAGTCAAGTGCACCAACATTTCGGTATCAAATTACATCTATTCCATTAAATCTTTTATTGTAAATTATACCATGCAAACAGTGGACACAATGCAGAACTTTTCATGGAGCTTCTGCCTCCTGACCCCCAATTGTGGCTGTCAGGAGGGATGCAGACCCCAATGCTGCTGCTTCTATAATCTGGTTTCCAGGCCAACTCTGATAGGACTAAATCTTTCCCCATTCTGCTAACAAAGAAAATCTAGCATACTGTTTTCAGTACAAACATTTCGGCATACGCAGGCAGTAAAATAATAATAATGTCACATCCATATTCTAACTAAAGGATGATATTTTCACATAAGCATATTTAAACGTATTTAAACCTAGAATGGGTTAGAAAGGGGGGGGGGGGACATCAGTTGGAGTTCTTTGAGTTGATGGTTTTTGCCAGATATTATACTTTAAGTTACAAAGAAATTAACTTTTTATTGGACAGGTATGGGACCTGTTATCCAGGATGCTGGGGATCTAGGGTTTTCCAGGTAACGGATCTTTCTGTAATTTGGAACTTCGCACCTAACGTCTAACTAAAAAATAATGTAAACATGAAATAAACCCAAATAGGCTGGTTTAGCTTCCAATAAGGTTAATTATAGATTAGTTGGGATTAGGGTTGCCACCTTTTCCTAAAATTTTTACTGGCTGGTGGGAAAAAAATTAAAACAAGTATGGAAAGCTTTATTTTTGGAAAGCAGAGGGGGATCTCTGAAAGTGTGTTGGCCTAATAAACTAATGTTGGCTCCAATAAACTGGACATAAAAAAGGTGACTCTTGTTGAATTCAATGAGCTAGCAGTATAATTTCAATATGAAACCTTTTCTACAAACTTGGTAGCTGCATAGTTTTGCCTAAATTTGTGATTTAATCTTGCAGACTAATTCCTTTCGCCAGCCTAAAGATCCCCATAGACGCAAAGATCTTTCTCTGCTGAGCGACCAATCTTAGCGAAGTCCGACCAACATGTCAAATTATCGTGCGGTCAGTGGGATTCAACGATCGATTTTTTCGTCCGACATCAGTCTGAAGATTGATCGGCCAGGTTAGAAAATCTTTATTGGTCCCCATGCAATCTACCTATGTTTGCAGGGCCAAGCAGGCAGCAACCCTTCAGTTTTGCTGGCAATATCGCCTGAAATGGTCTTTTTAGTTGACGCATGGACATTTAAATGATCGTTTTGCGACAATAGTGGTCTCATGATAACCATTGGATCTTTCAAAAAACCTTTTCTCCTTTCGTTGTGCATAAAATGTGATTATGGGGCGTGCTTCCTTCTGGGAAACACCAGCCACCATGGGAAAACGTTCCCTTTAAAACTTGAAACGAAATACTAGAACATGAAATGTGCTCTGTTAAAATGCTTAGCTGTATGGGTCTCTTCTAGTCTAGATAGTTCAACCGTGTTTATTACAAATACATTTGCACACTTATTATAGAGGATCAGAAGCTTTGGCACCCTTCACTCAGACATCTGTAATAGCTATTTAACAAAACCAAATAGCTATAGTAGCGTTTGGTGCCTGCACTGGCAGACGGCTAATGCTCTTGTTGAAAACTGCTATGAAGACCTCTCCAGGGGGTAATCTCAAAAAAATAGAATGTCTTAGGTTTAACAGCGCTGACATGACAGAAGTCCTTTAGTAGTTGAACACAGCAAGGGGCCTGCTTTGAAGTACCGGGCAGCCCCAGGCCCAATTATACATACTGTCTCTTAAAGCTACATGAACTACCATAGTGGCAATAAACTGTAGAAACCTAACCTAAAAACATATGTTTTGCTATTTTATATACTTTTTTTTTCATGGCATTTAAATTTTATTAGTTTCGTTTAAAAGTTAGCAGCCATTATAAACCATTTGCTTCAGTGCTGGGTTTCAGCCATTAGAAGTGCCACCATAAAGGACAATTAGATTTATGTAACAATGCATTAAAGCCTTTTCATAGATTAATATTGGGTTGTATTTCTTTGTGTTTTCTCTCATGAAAAAAAAAAACAGGTAAGCTACTCTGTGCACTTTAAGGGCTAGGCCAGACAGGGAGATTCGGGGGCATTTTGTCGCCTGGCGACTTCTCGCCGCGACTTGTAGCCCCCGAACCTCCCCGAATAGCCACTTACCCAAGCGCACCGGCGTTGCTTGAAAACGCCGGCGCGTATCCACACGGAGCGGCGCGCTTTTTGAAATCGCTCCAAATTGCCTCGCCACCTATCGGTTTCATTATTTCTTGAGCAAAAAGGGAACAAATTGAGTAACTTTGCTTTACCTTTTAGGGTGTTGGCACTAGGGATGCACCAAATCCACTATTTTGGATTTGGCCAAACCCCCCCGAACGCATTGTGAAAGAGTCGCAGAATACCAAACTGAATCCAGATTTAAAATTGCATATGCAAATTAGTTTTACTTCCTTGCTTTGTGACAAAAAGTAATGCGATTTCCCCCTGCCCCTAATTTGCATATGCAAATTCAGATTCGGTTCAGCCGGGCAAAAGGATTCGGCCGAATTGAATCCTGGATTCCGTGCATGCCTAGTTGGCACACGTGAAGATTGGGGGAAATTAGCTTCTTCAGGCGACTAATATACCCAAATGCCTTCCTGCCTGCAAGATTATGAATTGCTGGTGGGATGGCATACATTTCCGAAGTCATTCAAAGTTGCCTCACGAGGAAACTTTGGACGATTTTGGAAATCCAAAGCTATTTGTATTCGTGCCTGCGGGAAGGCATTTCAGGGAGATTAGTCGCCGAAGAAGAGAAGATTTGTCACTGGCAATTAATCTCCCCCAAATCTTTGTGTACCACCACCCTTAGGGCAGAGACACATGACAAGATTAAGGGAGATCTAGTCGCCTGGTGAATAATCTCCCCAAAAAGTCTTCCCGCCAGCGGTGGGATGGCATTTAGAGTGATTCATTTTCCAAAGTTAACTCACAGGGAAACTTTGGGTGGCTTCAGAAAACAAAGCAATACGAGTGCCATCCCTCTGGAGATTTCGTTTCTTGCCGGAGGCGAGGTAGTTCAGGGAGATTAGTCGCCCGAAGAAGTGATTTGTTGATGGTCGACTAATCTTCCCAAGTAGTTTTGCGTGCCTTTGCCCTTAAGCTACAGATATATAAAAAAAAAAACATAGATAGATCATGATTGAGCTAGTTGGGAATAATATGTTCAGCACAAGCCATATTAATTGCGCTGATTAGTTATACTGCCCCTTTATCTCCACTTGCTGATAATGAGATTGGCTGTAGTGTTTGTGTGCCTCTGTGTTATGTGAATGTTATATTTCACAATTTTTTTGTGTATACTGTATATCTAGGGAGGTCAAAACCCTAAACCAATGCAGTATGTTCATTTGCCTTGTCGGAATGTGACAACGTGTATCGTTTTCCAGACTATATTTGCTATTTCAGATAATAGAATATGTAATTAAGACAATAAGTATTCAGCAAGCAAACAAGCAATAAACTCTGAAGGCTAAGATGACTGTATAAATATGTCTGTGTGTGTTTATACATTTGCACATTTATTTAAGGGATGCACAAAGTCCAGTATTTTGTCTGGAATTTGGACAGATCCCAGTACTTTCTGCAGGATTTATCTGATTACTAAGCGTTTCACTAAATACAATTTTAAACCCGTCTATACATTTTATACAGTTCTTTAACATAAAAGGAAGGGGGGGAACAAAATGCATGAAACTGCTACTATTTAAATAAAAAAGTAAAATAATGTCTAGAAATTCTATATTTTATTTAATTTAACATAACTTACTGTTCAAGTCCAATGGTTTAGCAGCCTTATAACAATAGTTATCCATGTCATCAAATTAGTCCACTGTCGATCAGCCTCTTGAATTTTGTTAGGTTATCTTTTGTGTGTCACTGGCACTGCACATGCTCTGAGTTGCTGGTGAAAAGCTAAGCTTGGGTGGGGGTGGGGGGGGGTGGCCGGAAATCATCAAACCAATAGCAGAAAGTAGGGTAACCGCTGTCATAGAAGAAGATAGGCCTCGTATAGTTTGACATAAATCTTATTACTCATAATTTCATGTGTAAGGCCCTTCTAAATATACTGTAGGTTTTAGCTTTGAAAGAATTCAATGGTTGCTGAAATTAGACACCTAAAAGAGTTTTATTCAGTAGGGATAAATAAAACTATTGAAATGCAGTACAAGTATGGGATCTGTTATCCAGAAATCCATTATCCAGAGAGGTCCGAATTATGGACTCAATTTTACCCAAATAATCCAAATTTTTAAAAGTGATTTTTTTTTTTCCTCTAATAATAAAACAGTACCTTGTACTTGATCCAAACTAAGATATAATTAATTCCTATTGGCAGCAAAACCAGCCTATTGGGTTTATTTAATGTTTACATGATTTTGTAGTAGACTTAAGGTACCTGATTACGGCTGATAAGGCTAATTGGAAATGTAATTCATTTCATTTAGTCATAGCTAGTCCACTATCCATTTATTCCAAAGGTCGCCAGGAACTGGCAAATGCATCATGGTTCTTAATGGGGAATCCAGAATTTTCCCAGTAGTTCAAATTACAGTTTCTCAAAATTTGTTGACTTGACACCATTGTCAGTTCATCAGATTGGGGTGGTTTGGTTTCTCCTTCTGGGATCCTTGCTCCCCAATGCTGAAAGAGAGGGTTTATTGCCTGGAATGAACAACACACACCTGAAATTGTTAAATCAGAAAGTGTATAATCTTTTAGGGATCTTACAGACGAGTGCTTTTACTTGTGCTCACTTGCTTTCCGGTTTCATGCGTTCAGCTGCAGGAGTAAATGCACTGAATTCTTTTCAATGTGTCTGTACAGATGCATGTAAGCAACGAACGCAGGTTGGGATGCAGCATGTACATTTTACCAGTGTTGTTTCTGGCGCTGCCACCACCTGATGCAGCAGCCCAGATACGCCCCCCCTCCTGTCCTGCTCCGCGCTTAAAAATCAGCGTCGGAGCGGGTCAAAGGGGGGCGGTATCACTAGTGCATTGAGCGAAATTGCACTCTCTGCACTAGCGGAGCTGAATTTCCAAGTTACAACCCGGAAATTCGTCTCTTAAAGTTACAAAAGGCAGCTTTTTGCCGCCCCTTGTAACTGGCCGCTCCGTGCCGCCTGAAGCAAGGTTCTCACCTTGCCTCATGGCAGGAGCTGCCCTGCATTTTACCTATGTTCGGCACTTACATGTGTGAGTACAGCCACATTGAAAAGTATTCAGTGCTTCTACTCCTGCGCTCCCCTGCAGCTGAACGCATGAAACTGGAACGCAGGGGAGCGCAGGTAAAAACGCTGGTCTGTAAGAGCACTTACCCCAGTGGTATTCCCATTGAACAAATGTCTACTGACATTCCAAGGTTTTATTCTCTACAAGAATTTAATTTAATTCTCTGCTAGAAAACAGATATCACTGTTTTAAACTAGCACAAGCTTCTCACATATGTAACAGAATCAAGACTGAAACGGGGATACAGTTTATTTCCGGGAATTGATACCGATTGCCTCATGACATTTAAATACATCCAAGCAGTCCTGTTTTGAGCGGGACAGTAAAGATTTTGACAGCTCAACCCGCAGTCCCAGGTTTGTTACTGAAATTGTCTTTGATCTCCTGCACTGAACAGCCAGAAAAAAATACAAAGTTCCTAACTTAACTGGCTTTCTGCAGAGAGACCAGAAAAGATACTTTTGTAACAATTTAAGATACAGGTCTCTTGGGCAAACAGTGATTTGCAGCTTAAAGGGCAAGTCACCTTCATTAGCAAAACTGTAATAACACATATAAAAACCACAGAAATGTGTTAAACTTACAAAACCTGCCAATTTTTGTAAAATTAACATGGCCAACAAAATGTTGTCGTGTTCCACACGAAAAATCTTATTGTCCCTCTTTCTATTTCCAAAATGTTGGGAGGTATGCATTTTACATTGTTACAATTTTTGTAAACTCTAAATGTTAAAATATAAAAACCACATGTGATCTTGTCATGCAAAATCGCATACAGAATGTGTACTATTGAATTTCTCTTTCTGAGGAATTTAATTCATTGTAGTTTGGTGCTTCAGTTGAATGAGAAATATCCTTTAAAAACTCAACAAGTTCACAGACCAGTTTTAGAAATATGTCTATACACCTTCAAATTTTACATGTGTGAGGCTGTTTTCTATTTGGTTTAAGCATCCCGATAGGCTTTAAATGTAGTGGCAAAGGGGCGCTTGAACCACTTCTGTATTCAGACTAAAAAAAAATAATAATAATGCTGGTCAAAATGCCCCTTATTGAATTATTTGAGAGGAGACCTGTCTTTCACCACCAGGTCTGCCATAGTCGGAGCATTTTCCATACATCTGTGACAGGTTTAATACCTCTGTTTTTGCCTAAGGACAGCAGTGGTCAGTGCAACCCATGTGCTATATAAGCCTTAAAAATATCATTAATAGCTGAGCAGTAAAGCCATTTACATGTATGCTTACATTATAGTATAATAATCTTCGTGGTTATGTATTGATGTGAGACTATTTTCTAACCTTATTATTGGCTACTGAATACAGTAAAATCTCAGCCCTAGGGGTTACGTAATAATTAGTACAAAGTTTGTTACTGTTGCTTTGGGTCTCTGCCAGGCGAGTTTTTGCTCTGACGAAAGGTCGTTACTCTGCAAATTCAGGAAAGTGTGTATTTTACTGAAAGTTACCTCTTTAGCCAGAGTTGACTTCTCCACCTCAGACCAGAACTATGCCACCTCAGACCAGGCGAAGTGTTAAAATGAAACTAGATCTTCCTCAATCTGATGTCCCTTACATCATATCCTGTCTGCCGCAAATGCATTCTTCATGAGGCAACTTCGGGCGACTATGGAAAACGAAGAGATCCAAGTGCTCTCCCACCTGCGATTGGGGAGATCAGTTGCTCCGAAGAAGAGGAGATTTGTTGCGTGTCTAAAATCGGCATTTATTTTTACACTGGCAACAACCAGTCCTTATAACAATAACTTTCTTGTACTTTCCAGGGCAGTACTTTACATAGTCGGTGTATCCTCCTAAAAAATTGAAGCTATGCTGCCCCTCTACAACCCTATATATTTACATTCTGCATTTCAAGGCCAGCTAGTATAATTCCATGTACAAGGCTAAAAAAACATGTATCTAACTAGTTGGCTTTTTAAGGCTGAATATAGATATATATGGGTCTGCTTATTAATTTTATTACTGTGATTCCATGTGCCATGCTAAGAAAAAAGGTGCTCCAGAATATCCGTATCAATCGCAATGTAGATAGCTCACCAAATTGATGATGTGGTCCAGGTGCACCCTCCCCAGACCCTCGGCCAAAAAAAATCGAAACAGGAAAAGCAGAGTTATTCGGAACTCCACAGGGCCAAAAAAATCTGTTTAAAAATAGTTTTTTATTGATCAAACACATACATCTCTTAGGGCCCTACATATTTTGTACAATCATGGGCCCTCTTTTCTGCCTTGCTAAAAAAAAACAGGATCTCCATAACTAAATGAAAAAGCAGACATAGGTGTGTGTTTATCATAAACAGCACGTCAGATTTTGCTACCTTATGGCCCTCTTTCTGTTACTCGTACCTTGATTAGCAATATCAACAATCACATTCCATAAACATTAATGTTTTTGGCTTTTTTTCTGGTGAGCCAGTGGTTTCCTGATTTACAGCTTTTTCCATTTCCTATTTGTTCTGTACTAGGGTTACATTCACTTTGTGGAGAATGTTGGCTGCAGAAGTCAGGGCATCATGTGATTTCTTCTTCTTTTCTTCCCCCCCCCACTTTCCTTTCCTCCCTTGTCATACTTACTCCCCACCTTCAGTGTGTGCCTCGGCACACGCTGTTCAGTAAACAAACTTCAGAGAACCAGAGAGAGCTGGTTTTGATCAGCAAATTCATTCACACAGAGCCTTCACAAAGGGTAGTCCATTGCATAGCCTCCACCAAGAGGCTAGAGGGCGGTGAAGCCAATATTTTTGTTTTCATTAGTGCTTTTTATAGCTGTGAAGAGCCAGCTGTGGCTGGTTAACATGAGCTCAAAAAATCATCTAGCGTGCATTGCCTGTGTATTGGACTGGGGATCTGCTAATGGAAACAGAGATGTTAGTCACGGTGTCATTGGATGTATTTATATGAACTTTGTATTGTACATGCTGTTAATCACTAAATAGAAACAAGATGAAAGCGGAAGGTGGGGACTGTTGTCTTGCTGAAAACTTAACACTTATTACCAGTGCTTAACTTAACACTTATTTCCAATACATGACTGACTGTACAGTCCCAGTAATAAGGACAGAAAACAATTGCCCTACATTGAATGTAGCACAAGGAAACATTATTCTTCTCCCTTTCATGAAATTCATTATAAATCACAGTACCTGACTGACATTATTGTCATAACTGGTTTGGTATTTTTGAATCGCCTTGGTATAAAGTAATTATAATAAGTTTTGATTCCTCGTGGGGTGACTTCGGAAAAAGAAGCAATGGTCTGTGTGCTGCCTCAGAGATCACCTGACCAGAAATATTTCAACTCTAACTGTAACAGGAAGAAGTGTGGAAGCAAAAGACACAACTCTGTCTGTTAATTGGCTCATGTGACCTAACTTTATAGTTTGTTTGGTATGTTTGTGTGCACCGTTGGATCCTACGATCCCAGGAGGCTGTCCTTATTTTTTAAAATGGCAATTTTCTATTTATGATTACCCAATGGCACATACTACTAAAAAAGTATGTTATTATTATGAAAATGGTTTATTTACATGAAGCAGGGTTTTACATATGAGTTGTTTTAGTCAATACATTTTTATAGAGACCTACATTGCTCAGAGGTATAGTTTTCCTTTAAAGTTAGTATATTATAGAATAGCCATTGGTCTTAATTTTTTTTAATAGCTTTTGGATTATTTGGCTGCTTCTGTCTGTGTCTTTAAAGCTGTCAAATGGGGGTCACTAACCCTGGCAGCCAGAAACCTATTGCTCCATGAGGCTGAGAATGTTATTGTCTCTTTTTATTACTACTCTTTATATACAGCCTTGCTTATTCATCTTCCAGTCTCTCATTGCCAGGTTGCTAGGATATATTGGACCCTAGCAACCAGGAAGCTGATAAAATGCCAAACAGGAGAGTTGCTGAACAAAAAGCAAAATGCTGTCAAATTGTGCTAGAATATCCACATCTACACTAAGGGGCAGATTTACTATTGGTCAAATTTGAGGGTGAATTAACCCTCGAATTCGACCAATCGAATTGTGGTCGAATTTCAACCCTTCAAATTCGAACATTGAATTTGAAGGGTTTTAGCGCAATTTGAATTAAAAAAATTCGATCGAACGATTTTAATCATTCCATCGAATTTTTATTCGATCTAAAAAACTTTAAAAAAAAACCCTATGGGAGCCTCCCATAGGGTTTAATAGCAATTTGCTAGGTTTAATCTGGCGAACTAGGCAGTCAAATTAAAATTTAAAGGGCAAGTAATCCTTCATGTGAATTTAGTGAATCTGCCCCTAAAAGTTAATTTAAAGGTGAACTACCCCTTTAACAAGATTATACAATGGATGCTTACTTCTTGGCCTAGTTGCAGTCCCATGTTTTTGAGAACTATACAGGAACAGCCTATATTTAGGACTACAATTTTATGCAGAAATTTAAATACATGGAGACTATTTCATTGTATGTATAGTTTCCCTTTTTAAAAGCATCCCTGTGGGCCAAAATACCTCTTGCCCTGGTGGAACTATACTAATCTAACAATGAGATTTTGTGGTCCATTAAGGTAAGACCGTTTAATCACCCATTTGTTCAAACAATAAACAATGAAAACCGATTGGGTTTAGATAAACTGTACAATGCTTTTCATTTCTGTGAAACAGATGTTTGTTATTTTTCATTTTATTTAGATTTTCTTTTTGTTCAAGTTCTTGCCTGTGAAATATTTTTTTTTTGTAGTGAACAATCTTATGTAATTACTGCCATTAATCATAAGCCTGTATAAGCTCCAAATCTGCAGCACTCCATTAAACCACAAAGTACACAAGTTTTTTAATGAAGTGATTGCTTCACTGCTTGATGTTAAACCAGGAGAGCAATAAGTCATGTACTGCTGGCCTGACTTTAATTTTGTTTTAATGATAGTAATATTCGGATAATGCAGATCTTTTGAGGCATCCAAATAGTGAACAGAGTGTCCTGCCAACTGGTCATGTCTATAAAAAGAAAACCCATTGATATTTGTTCATCGTGACCAGTCAGTAAAGCTGATGATGACAGACAGACAAGCCATCCATGGTGTATATATTATCTCTAATACTGGTTACATAAATATCAAACACATTCAGAGCTTTAATTCCTATTTATGTTGGAGAAGACTGGGCTAAATACGTTGTGCCATTTCAACAGTAATTATAGTAAAAATGTGCATTAATGTGGAGGGTCGGCCATAGCTGACTATGCAAGAGAAATCCTAATCACTAATCCAATAGAGTCTCGTAGTAATAAATAATGTTAATGATTTTAGAAAATTTGCTGTTAAAGGGGAACTACCATGAAAATTTTAATTTAATATATACTTCAGCATACTGAAATAAGAAACTTTCTATATACAATCAATATTCTGCAGTCTTTCTGAAATAATCAACTTTATCTTTACTATTCCTCTCTCAGCATCTGTTTCTCTTCATTCTGTCTTCATGCAGGAGTTAGGTGTCAGATAATCATTGACAGTTAGATCCACTATAACTTATAGGGGGGCTCCTTTTGCCTAGAAGATGTATTAGAGCTCAATCTATTAAAATCACCAGACATCATATCTCTCTACATGTAAAATTTGTGCAAAAGCCAGATATTATCTTAGATTTTGTTGGTACTGGAATTAGTTATTTGTGTGAGCTCTAATACATCCAGTAGGAAAGGAAGCAGGGGCCCACTATAAGATATATTGGATTTAACAGTCAGTGATTGTCTGACTCCCAACTGCTGCATGAAGACAGAATGAAGAGAAACAGATTCTGAGAGAGGGATAGGGAAGATCAACTTGATTTATAAAGTTTCTTTTTCCAGTATGCTGAAGCTTATATTACATTTTTATTTTCACAATAGTTCACCTTTAATTATATATGACGTGACAAGTCTGTGTTAAGTCTGCCATATATTTCAGTCCTGCTTGTAAGGGGCACTGGATGGATACATTAACAAAATACCATAAAGAAATATAATTAAAAAAAACGCTGAAACCATTTTGCAAATCCAAAATATGTGGGGGTTATTTAGTAAACTGGGGCTGGGCTTTTTGGGGCAAAACTCAATTTTCTTGTTTAATTATTATTGCCTAATGCTGCAAAAAGCCGGAATCAGAAAATCTGCTATCTCAGACTTGCTACAGTTGTGTATAAACCTATCCTATTTGGAAATTTCTGTGGTCTGCACTGGAATTAGCTCATAAATCCAAAAGTTTTGGTCTTTTTGGGGAAAAGTTAGAAGAAATCGAGCGATTCGGGGAAAAAACCTAGAAAAAATAATTTAACTCGGGTTTTTGCTTGATTTTATCAAGTTTTTACCCGAACCAATTCAAGCTTTTTTAATACTAAATAAGGTAAAATCGCATATGGGAGTTTGGTTGTGGGTTTTTTATTCAAATAATAACATAAAGTTGTATTTTAATGAATAATCTCCTTAGTGTTAGCAATGGCAGTGTTATGTATATATTACAAAAATCACCAAAATCCATGCATGCAGTAGTTGAAACTTGCAAACCAAATGAACTTGAATAAATATTGGTAAAAGGGTATTAATATGAAGTTTTCTCTTTGCTGCTCAAAGAGCCCTTTTCCTCTGCTCTCCTGTGTTGGTTTTCCATGAGATGTTGGAACATTATTCAAAGAATTTGCTCCGTCAATTCTTCTATGAAGTTGGCCACTGATGATGGACAATTAGGCCTGGTTCCATTTCATCGCCATTCAAACATCTGTTCCGTCACTATTCCTAATTACTTACCATACCAGTACACTGAACCCTATTAGGTTTTGCTTTATACTTTTTACTATTAAAGGGATACTGTCATAGGAAAACACATCAGTTAATAGTGCTACTCCAGCTGACTTCTGCACTGAAATCCATTTCTCAAAAGAGCAAACAGATTTTTTTATATTCAATTTTGAAATCTGACATGGGGCTAGACATTTTGTCAATTTCCCAGCTGCCCCATGTCATGTGACTTGTGCCAGCTCATTAGGAGGGAGCTGCTTTCTGGCAGGCTGTTGTCTTTCCTTCTCAATGTAACTGAATAGAACGCAGTGGGACATGGGTTTTTACTAATGGGTTTTTATTTCTATCAATGCATAGTTGCTAGGGTAATTTAGACCTTGGCAACCACATTGCTTAAATTGCAAACTGTAGATCTGCTGAATAAAAAGCTTAACTCAAAAACCACAAATAATAAAAAATGCTATTATCACTCTATATCACATAAGTTATCTCAAATTGTTATCTCAAATACATTGTTCAGAACTAGAGGGTTTCTGTTCTCTTCAGTGTCGGCTTCCTCTATAGTCAGTACAGTTTCTTCACCTTCACCATAGATACTCTTGTAATATTTTTTTTTAAGTTTTTGTTTTGACGAATAAGCATATAGCATAATATATGTCACTTTGGTCTCTGAAATTCACAGCTGTAACTCCTATGTTTATTGCCTGAAGAAGCGGGTCTGAACCCTGAAACGCGTTGTACTGATTGGAGTTCGTTAATAAATTTTGACTGCTGAATTACAGTCGTTTTGTGTCTGCTTGGAGGAGGTAAGTCCACCACTGCCTCCTCTGATTACCAAGTTTTGGCTTTTAAACTCGTTTATATCCTTTTATCCTTTTGGCGCCTCTGTTCTTTCTATACAGTTTCTTCACCTTGGGTGACATATGTTGTTGCACTATAACCTTCAGCATCAGTCCAACATATACTTAAGGTGGCCATACACGGGCCGATAAAAGCTGCAGACAGACAAAGTCGGCAGCTTATTGGTCGTGTATGGGGCCCTCCGATGGGCTTCCCCTATTGGTATCTGCTCGAAAGTCGACCAGATGTCGATCGGACGGGATTAAAAATCCCGTCAGATCGCTGCCACATCTGTTCATTGATGCGGCCCTGTGATCCAACTGCCCATATGTCCTCCATTGTGATCCGCCCAATATCGTCCACCTCAAGCTGGGCATATCTGGGAGAGATCTGCCCGTTTGGCAATGCTGCATGGTGTATGACCACTTTTAAGTGTTAAGGTCACCACTGCTGATTGGCTGATTCATGTAATCCTCAATTCCAAATATTTATGTGACAAAGCATACCAATAAGCTACATTTGGCTAGCCATGTTGTATCCATCTATTCAGCTGCTGGTAGAGAACTGCCCAATTGGCAGCTATTGATTGTAGATAGGGAGTTGTCTGATGTTTATTTTGTGAAAATTACCTTTCACTGTTTTTAATGTGGACCGCCTCATAGTGAGAAACTTGCTCTGTGGCTGACCACAGTTTCAGTAATACCATTGCAATGGACTCATCCTAACTCATTGAGACCAAGCGATACGTCACTGGAAGATGCAAGCTTGGACTCAGCCCTCCCTTTTGCATAGGCTTGCTTTTAGCTTATTAATAATCTAATCTTCCACTTGATAAAATGGAGTCATTCTCGGTAGTTTGTATAAAGCCTTTACCAATGGTGTGAAAACAGTGAATGCAATTAAGCAGAGCTATAAAAAGATCAGTGAAAAGAAATTTGGGTCAAAGTCCCACAATTTATAATGACATTTCCATTCTAGCCACAATACACGTCTTGCCCAAATGTGTTAAAAAAAACAATGTAAAAATAGATAAAGCTGGCAGGGTAGAAATTTTCTGTTGTGCTGCTTATGGGGATGATAAAAATGTAAGGTAAGTGCTGAATCTCAGAGCACAATGTGTAATATATTCATACTTTTATGAAAGAATTATAAGGCCCTGGCTGGCCCATTCCAAAGAATTGTAACATTCATAAGACCAGAGTACACTGACAAAAACAAATCAGTTGTGCTTTGTGATTTGTCTAATTTTAAGTAGATAAAAAGCAACTTTTTGGGCCTCACAGGACCCATTAGTAAGCATGTATTCAAATACTTTACTCAGTGTTAAATGACAAAAAGTGATGGTGGGGAAGGTCAGGAGAGGTGCTGAGCAGGAACACCAATTACAAGAAATTACAATATCTGATTCATGTGATATGTGTCCAATATTGTTTGTGTCACATAGTCTATCAATTTGATACAAGTGTCCATAAAGATACTCTGTATTTAAATAGTATCATCAAATCATCCTAGGTGAGAAGGAAAAAGAACTAGAGAAACCATATCAATGTTCCTTGAAAAATTAACCCAATAAATGAAACAAATCAATTCTTATTTTTTTATTTTTAGGAAGATCTGAGACGCTTGTATTACCTTTTTTGCAACTTATATTCACATTTTGCTCCTTGATTTCCCATGCAGAAGGTAATGAAAACACTCCCAGACCATTCTTTAAGGGATACTCTCATGTGAGAACCTGTTTTTTTCCAAACGCATCAGTTAATTGTGCTGCTCCAGCAGACTTCAGCACAGAAATCCATTTCTCAAAAGAGCAAACTTTTTTATATTAAATTTTTAAATCTGACATGGGGCTAGAAATTTTCTCAATTTCCCAGCTGCCCCGGTCATGTGACTTGTGCCTGCACTGTTTTTCCTTCTCAATGTAACTGAATGGAATGCAGTGGGACATGGGTTTTATTATTGAGTGTTGTTGTTAGATCTACCAGGCAGCTGTTATCTTGTGTTAGGGTGCTGTTATCTGGTTACCTTCCCATTGTTCTGTTGTTAGGCTGCTGGGGAAGGTGGGGGGAGAGGGCGATATCACTCCAACTTGCAGTACAGCAGTAAAGAGTGACTGAAGATTATCAGTGCACAAGTCACATGACTTGGGGAAGCTGGGAAATTGACAATATGTCTAGCCCCATGTCTGATTTCAAAATGAAATATGAAAAAATCTGTTTGCTCTTCTGAGAAATGCATTTCAGTGCAGAATTCTGCTGGAGCAGCACTATTAACTGATGCATTTTGAGAAAAAAAAATTCCCATGACAGGATCCCTTTAATACCTTTCAAAAAAGAAAATTAGTTGGTCTTTCAGGAGTAATACGTATAATCATCACAAATCTACTAACCTACTGATGGGCAAACAGAGCGGGAGTATAATCTTTTTTTAAGCCTCTAGGCCAGACTGTGTCGAGCCTGTGAATCCACTGCATCTCTAGCCAATGTAATCACATTATTCTATCACCCCCTCTTCTAGGTGGTTCAGCAGAGTCGATTACTTGAAATTTCAGCTGACTCACTGAATGTTTCGCTTGCTGAAAGTGAGCTGGAACAGGTAGTGTCATTAATCCCTTGTGGATAGTGGATTTGTGTTTGGATATTCAATCCTTAAAGGAACAGTTTAGTATAAAAATGGGTAAATAGTCTGTACAAAATAAAAAATGTTTCTAATATAGTTATCCAAAAATGTAATGAATAAAGGCTGGAGTAACTGGATGTCTAACAGAACAGAACATTACTTCCTGCTTTTCAGCTCTCTAACTCTGAGTTAGTCAGTGACTTGATGGGGGCCACATGGGAGATAACTGATCAGTGAGTTTGCAATTGATCCTCAGCATTCAGCTCAGATTCAAAAGCAACAGTTATGTCCCATGTGCCCCCCCTCAAGTCACTGATTGGTTACTGCCTGGTAACCAATCAGTGGAAACCAAGAGCGCTGAAAAGCAGGAAGTAGTGTTCTGGCTATTATGTTACACATCTAGTCACTCCAGTCTTAATACATTAAATTTTTGTAACTATATTAGAAACATATTTTATTTTGCACAGCCTATTTACCTAGTTTTTATTTTTATGCCAAACAATTCCTTTAATCTTTTTTACGTCTCCCCCACAGATAATAGTCCATATGGGCATTTGAGTAAGCAAATGACAAAAGTAGAATCGCAGGTATAGTATTATTATATAGTATAAGTATCAAACATCAATACAATCAGGGTAAGTAAAATTAACTTTAGGTGCACTCAGCGCTGTTAAGTCCTCCCTGATGTCCACATAGAATCAACAACAACAACAACAAACAACATTTGTAAAGCGCTTTTCTCCCGTAGGACCCAAA
>CM044441.1:115316276-115343335 GCA_024363595.1 Xenopus borealis
AGTGCAGAATTCTGCTGGAGCAGCACTATTAACTGATGCGTTTAAAAAAACAAAAAAAAACATGATTTCCCATGACAGCATCCCTTAAAAACCCAAAGTTTCAGAACCGCTTAACAAAAAGTTTAATTATTTAGGAAAAAAATCATTAGGACAGACTGAAAAACACTATTTTGTAGTACTAGTCCCTTTAAATTGTAATAGGCATGCTTGAAGATGGTCATTGGCTACCCACATGTTGCTTATTCATTCACTCATGCACAAATGAGTGAGACTGGAGGAGAGGGGTAAGGCTAAGGCGCGCTTTTTGAAATCGCTCCAAATTGCCTGGCGAGGCAATTTGGAGCGATTTCAAAAAGCGCGCCGCTCCGTGTGGATACGCGCCGGCGTTTTCAAGCAACGCCGGTGCGCTTGGGTACGTGGCTATTCGGGGAGGTTCGGGGGCTACAAGTCGCGGCGAGAAGTCACCAGGAGACAAAATGCCCCCGAATCTCCCCGTCTGGCCTAGCCCTAAGAGTTACAATGAGATTTACTCCATTTTAAGCATGTTTTTGTGATCTCAATGACATATTCCCAAACGTGTCTGTAAACTTTTACTAAAAATCTAAAAAAAGTAATTATAGTTTGGCAGATAAAGGTGGCCATAGATGAAACAATTAAAATCCAAGAAAAGATTGAAAGATTGTTCCTTTCAATGTACACATCTATAGCTGAATCGTCACATATACAGTTAGAAACAATAGAATTCTGACTGTATCTGACTACTCAGCACTAACCATGGCCAATGTTGGCCATGGCCTTCAAAGGCACCCAATCAAAGTTTTCCATCCAGCCTGATCGACAAGCCGACCAATATAATACGAAAATTAGTTTCGGACGATATTATCTGTGCGTCTATGGCCACCTTAACACTATACATACTCTGCTTTTCTAAATCCCCCCCTAAAGACTCGTGCCTGACAGCTGCAAATGGAGAAGAACAAGGTGCTTTGTGACTTTAACTGTCCAATAAGTGAATCCCTATAAGATAAAGACATTTATTATAAATCTGCGCAATGTATTTGTTGTTTAAATATGCTGTCATTCTGTATAATCTTAATGTCATGCATAAACAAGCACTGTAAACACAGCAAGGCATTTCACAAGGTTCTATCCATAAGAATGTGCCCATGAGATTTAAAGATGTGAGAATGATATGGACATGTCCTCAAAGTATCTAAGGGTTCATACTGATGGAAAGAGTTCTTGGTATGATGGCATTTCAATTAAAATAACATTTCTGTTACAGGGAGGTAGCTTTAGTAAAGTACTTCTCTGTGCTGCATACATTCTTGGTTTTATAGCTAATGTTACAGTATATGTTAGTAATGTATGTGCGTGCAGACTCTTGCCTGCTGACTTTCACTTCTCCTCAAATAGCCTCATGTACTGTCCCAAACAACTTTCTGAAATGGTTTATTTTGCATGGTTACCAACGCTTCCTGTCCTTTACATTTATGCTGACTGGCTTAGCCCTATGTGAACTGTAATAGTCACAAGATCTTTCTGTCTACAGTATATATTCTCACAGTGCTGGAAAAATACACCAGGGCTCCTCCATTTCCATATATAATGTGTATTTAGCTGTGGCACATGGGGTGGGATTGTGGCCCGTGTTGCATGCTTTGCATTGTTGTCGTGCTCATATTTGATTTCTTTTTAAGAATGCATAAAGGGCAAGGAAAGTCTAAAATAGTATAAGGCTAGAAATGCTGTATTTTGTATACTAAACATAAACATGAACTTACTGCACCACAAGCCTAATTAAACAAATGATTTATGCTTAGGGTTGCCACCTGGCCATTTTTTTACCGGCCTGACCGGTATTTTTAATGGCTGATCCCAATGTTATTAATAGGAAAAAAAAGCTAAATATATAGGAAGGCCGGTATTTTTTTTAAGAAAAGGTGGCAACCCTATTTATGCTTTCAAAGTTGGCCACAGGAGGGCTGTCATCTTGTAACTTTGTTATACATCTTTGCAAGACTAAGACTGTACACATGGTCAGTGTGGCCTGGGCTGCCTAGGGATCGACATAAATGATCAAAACCGTACAAGTCAAATAATATCTGCCAGAAGCCGATACAGCAAGACTGAACCAGTGGCTGCAGCAAAATAATCCTCCAAATAGAATCCCAGTTTATCTGTTTAAGGGCTCTTACACACGAGCATTTTTACCTGCTGCATTTTTCCTGCGTTCGGCGCCTACATGCATTTGTGTGAGTACAGCCCCATTGAAAAGCATTGAGTGCGTTTATACCGGCGCTCCCCTGCGGCTGAACGCAGCAAAACGGAGCGCAGGTAAAAACGCTTGTGTGTAAGAGCCCTTAATCTGGCTCCATGATCTTTGTCCCTGCAGCTGGAGTTGGAAACATTAAAGGGGATGTAAAGGCAAAAATAAAATACAATACAAATCTCTACACAGTCGCTGTCTGCACTATAGGGAAACAATGCTGCTGGAGTTCTGAAAGGCTGGGAAGTAAGGTGGAGGCTCCCCCTGAAGTATGATTGTTTCTCTGCTCAGCAGTTAGAGACCGTCTGACAATTCCTATCCACAGCAGTAAATGAAGGGAGAATTTCACTGCATACAGTCAGAGTTCTTATAAAAAGGGTTCACATTTTTTAATTAAAGTATATTGGAGATTTCTTTTTCATTAAATAAAGTAAAAATTGGATTTTATTTTTTTGCCTTTCCTTGTCCTTTAATATTCACAAAACACATGCAGTTTTCATACTTGAAATTCCTTTACATTCACGTGATATATCAAATCTGTTCCCCAAGTTTGTGGTAAAGGCATGGGACCTGTTATCCAGAATTCTAGGGCTTTTCGGAAAAGGGATTTTTCTGTAAATTGGATCTCCATACCTTGTCTGCTAAAAAAATCATGTAAACATGAATAAAGTTAGGAGCATGCACAAGTTACTGTATTATTATTAGAGAGAGAAAGGAAATCATTTTTAAAAATCTGAATTATTGGAATAAAGGAGAAGGAAAGGCTGGAAACACTTGGAGGTGCCAAACATTAGGCACCCCCAAGTGATTATAGTGACGTACCTCCAATCGGGAGAAATCTGCACTGGCCCCGGGTTATAGAAGCTACCACCACGCAGAGATCTTACTTCCGTCTTCGGCCAGCTGTGCATGCGCATTAGAACGAAAAGCCGAAGTTTAACTTTAAAATTGGCTTTTTCATTCTAATGTGCATGCTTCAGTCCGGGGGAAATGCGCAGCAGTGTGAAGACGGAAGTAAGAGCTCTGCGTGGTGCTCGCTTCTATAACCCGGGGCCGGTGCAGTTCTGAGTTTGAGGTACGTCACTTTAATCACATGGGGGTGCCTAACGTTTGGCACCCCGAAGTGTATCCAGCCTTTCCTTGTCCTTTAAAATGTAGTCTATGTAATTCATAGCTTTCTAGACAACGGGTTTCTGGATAATAGATTCCATCCCTACCATATTCTTAATAAAATACAGAGGGTTAGTTTGTTGTGCTTCCCATTGGAATGAATACTCTAGAACAGGGGTCCCCAACCTTTTTTGCCTGTGAGCCACATTCAAATGTAAAAAGTGTTGGGGATCAACACAAGCAGGAAAACGTCCCTTGGGGTGCAAAATGAGGGCTGTGATTGGCTATTTGGTAGCCCCTTTGTGGACTGGCAGCCTACAGGAGACACTGCTTGCCAATATACTTTGTTTTTAGGCAATTAAAGTGGTTGTTCACCTTTGAGTTAACTTTTAGTATAATGTAGAGAGTGATATTCTGAGACAATTTGCAAATGGTTTTCATTTTTTATTATTTGTGGTTTTATAGTTATTTAGCTTTTTATTCAGCAACTCTCTAGTTTGCAGTGTCAGCAATTTGGTTTCTAGGGTACAAATTACCCTAGCAACCCTGCATTGATTTGAATAAGAGACTGGATTATGAATAGGAGATGGACTGAATAGAACGATAAGTAATAAAAACTGGCAATAACAATACATGTGTAGCCTTACAGAGCATTTGTTTTAGATGGTGTCAGTGACCCCCATTTGAAAGCTGCAAAGAAACAGAAGTGAATTACAAATCATTAAAAAACTATGAAAAATAAATAATGAAGACCAATTGAAAAGTTTCTTAGAATTGGCCCTTCTACAATATACTAAAAGTTAACTTGAAGGTGAACCACCCCTTTAAAACTTGCCTCCGAGCTTGGAATTCAAAACTAAGCACCTGCTTTGAGGCCACTGAGAGCAACATCCAAGGGTTTAGAGATCAACATGTTGCTCATGAGCTGCTGGTTGGGGGATCACTGCTCTAGAACCATTCTTATGCACTATGAGCCCAGATACAGATTGGCTTAGCTTTGTTGGAATTCAGGGCTGTACCTGTAGTTCCTAATCTGGGAGGACTCCTAATCAGCAGATTGATTTGAAGTTATTATTGATTCTAATACAATCTATATGGAAGGCACCCTTCACTTCTCCATACAAGGTTCCCTTTACTCTCTGCATGCACTTTTATATGGTTTCCCTCTCTCCCTGCATGTGCTTCTTCAAGGCCTCCTTCTCTCTCTCTATACTGTTATGAGGTTCCCTTCTCTCTCTCACAGATTTCAGTGCTGTTGCATATTAATGTTTTTAAGGATTTTCTAGTTTCTCTGTTCCACTTATCCACAGTTTCTTGTTTTATACTGTATAGCTCTGTCTCACTTCCCATAAATACATTATACATTTTATCCTGCTTTCACTGACAAGACTTGCATAGAATACCTTTTTCTCCACTTTCACTCTTATCCAGTGTACTTTTTCTCTTTGCATGAACTTGCACTGTGTAGAGTTAGATCATGACCCACCCACGCTGGCATCCATTTATACATTTTGTTTATAATATTGGTATTATTTTGTAGGGATGCACGAATCCACTATTTGGGATTCGGACAAAACCTTTGTGAAAGATTTGGCTGAATACTGAACCGAATTCAAATCCCAATTTGCATATGCAAATTAAGGAGGGGAAAGGAAAAAGTGTGAATATTTTTTCACTTCCTTGTTTTGTGATTAAAAGTAAAGTGATTTCCCACCACACCCCTAATTTACATATGCAAATTAGGATTGGATTCGGCCAGACAATCTGAATCCTGCTGAAGAAGGCCGAAAGCCTGCCCAAATCCCGAACCAAATCCAGGATTCGATGTTGCCCTATTATTTTGGCAGTATAAAACATATGGGGTTTTGTGTGTGAAGTATTATTGGTTTGCCTGATGAAGTGGTGATTCTTTCCACACTAACATTGCATGCCTGAATTAAAGTAGCAGATCACCCTACAGACGGCAGTTTTGGCATAATTGGACACTAATTCCATGCCTTAAATTTAATCTTGTTCCATAAGATTCCCAGTTATACATCCCCTGAGAGACTTAAAGCGGTGGTCCACCTTTAAATTAACTTTTAGTTTGTTTAAAATGGTCAGTTCTAAGAAACTTTTGAACTTCATTATCTTTTTTTTTATAGTTTTTTAATTATATGCATTCTTCTTTTGACTCTTTACAGCTTTCTAATGCATATCACCGACCCCATCTAAAAAACATATACTCTGTAAGGCTTCACATTGAATGTTTTGTTACTTTTTTTTCCCTGTTACTCATATTTCTATTCAGGCCTCTCCTATACCTATTCCAGTCTCTTATTCAAATCAGTGCATGGTTGCTAGGGTAATTTGGACCCTAGCAGCCAAATTGCAGAAATTACAAACTGGAGAGCTGCTGAATAAAAAGCTAAATAACTAAATATACTAAAAATTAATTTAAAGGTGAGAAACCCTTTTACTTTAAAGATTAATGTGAAAAACTGCTTCTGTATGTCTGAAAAATGTCAAATGTATTCACCTGTACTGTTGGTTGTGAGTGTTATTTATAAGTACAGATATGGGGCCTATTATGCTCGGCACCTGGGGCTTTCTGGATAACTGGTTTTCAGATAACGGATCCCATACCTGCACTCTTTATGCACCATAAATTCCACGTTTACCTAGGGTCCAGGATCTGAATTTAAGTATGGCCATACTGTTCTTAAATGACTTTTCATCCAAACCGAAAATATATCTTTTTATTTTGCATATTGGACTAAGAGTCTCTTGTATCACCTGTAATTTTCTGATGCCAGTGGGCGTTTCCATGTGCAAATTCCTAGTGGTGGTGGGTGAGCTGGTTTGGAATCCGTTACTGAAGTTGATAAACTTGTTTTTAAAAGAATTTGAAACTGGCACATAAGAGAGAGGTTTGAAAGAACTTTAGTTTATAAATATGCCTTTTTTCTGCTATTCTATTGAAGAATCCTGCTGAATTACTTCTCTACTGTGCATGCTCTACTGTGTTCTATTTAATATATATATCTGAAAGAATACTTTTATTTTCTCTAGGGTTGACGCAGGACTTCTGGGTTTTTTTTTTTACATAAATAAACTTTATGCCACCATTTCCTAATTCCAGGGAGGGGGTGAGGTGTCTACACATGTAGTTGTGCTACCTAGCTCACATCTTGAGTAATCTTAAGCAGTTGGAACTATGGGGTTCAGATGAAGAAAATGTTAATACTGCTCATTGAAACTGAACTACGTTTTATAAGCATCCACTATTTATCAGATGATAAATAGTGGATGCTATTTTGAGACATGGATTTCAATGCAGAATTCTGCTGGAGCAACACTATTAACTGATGCATTTTGAGAAAAAAAATGTTTTCCTTGACAGTATCCCTTTAAATCTGTTATATGCAACAGTACAAGCACTTTAGGGAAAGAATTCCACAAAACTGTTATTTCATTGTCATATCTGTATTATGTTTATAACTGTATTGTCTTTGTGTACTGGAGACAATAAGAATCTTCCTCTCCCTGAGCCCCCTACCCCCTGTCCCATATGGTTACAGTGTCTGCTTGATAGGTAGTTACACTTCTGCTAAATGCTAATTTGCTATCCTCAGCTATTCGTGCTTGAAAATATAGCAAAGTGGCTGATAACACAATGTTTTAATATATCTATAAGCTAACTGGTCTCTGACAATGCTGGACCACAAAGTGGGGTTTGACATATGTATCCAGCAGTTGGGTGTCAGATATTCACTGACAGTTAGATCCAATATATCTTAAAGGGGGGCTCCTTTTGCCTAGACGATGTATTAGAGCTCACTCTATTAAAAATTACCAGAAATCTTCTCTCTACATGCAGGATTTTTGCAAAAGGCAATTATTTTGTTAATTTTGTTTGTACTGGAATTGGTTATTTGAGTGAGTTCTAATTTATCTGCTAGGGAAGGAAGCCCACCTATAAGATATATTGGATCTAACTGTCGATGTCATCTGACACCCAACTCCTGCAAGAAGACAGGTTGAAGAGAACAGATCAAACTTGATAATTTCAGAAACAATGCAGAATATTTAATTGATTGTATTGAGAACGTTTCTTTTATCAGAATGCGGAAGCTTATTTTAAATTTCCATTTTCACGATAGTTCCCCTTTTTCTTTGGTGAACGACCAATTTGTGCAATCCAACCAATCCATCAAATTATCGTGAGATTAGTGGGAATCAGACGATCGAGCATCTCATGATTTTTCGCCCGACATTGGTCAGAAAATTGATTGGCCAGGTTCAAAAATTTTTATTGGTCACAGTGAAATCTATCTATTGTCCAATTGTTTGCAGGACCAAGCAGGCAGCTCCTCTGGGTTTTCCTGGCTTCAGCTAGACAATATCGCTTGAAATGGTCTTTTTTGTTGATGGACAAATCATACATTTAAATAATTGTTTAAGATAAGCTTGGTCTTACGATGACAAATAGATTACATCTATGGCCAGCTTTAGGGCAAGGCCAGACGGGGAGCGAGGCAATTTGGAGCGATTTCAAAAATCGCGCCGCTCCGTGTGCATACGCGCCGGTGTTTTCAAGCAACGCCGGTGCGCTTGGGTACTTCGCTATTCGGGGAGGTTCGGGGGCTACAAGTCACGGCGAGAAGTCGCCAGGCGACAAAATGCCCCTGAATCTCCCCGTCTGGCCTTAGCCTTAGTCCTTGCAATTTGTTTGGTCTGTTTTGTATTACACTTTACTGTGAAAACAAAAGAGAAAACCTACTAGGCTGCTACCTCTGGTTCTCTTCTCTAGTCTACCACTGGTATTCCTCTTACAGCCTTTTAATAATGTGCTTTAAAGGAAGTGGGGTGTTTCCATTGCCCAAATATTAAAGAATCTGTACTCTATTCCCCTGCCCTTGGGGGGTTATTTTTCAAAGGTTGATTCTTAGAGTTATTTGAGCTTTTTTAGACCTTGAATGAACTCACAACTGGAATGGTTTCTAATTTAAGAAAAAAAACTTAAATCAGTGAGTTCGGAATAAACAACCCAAAAACACGAATTGATAGAGTTAAATTGCTTAAATTGACTGTTTGCAAGCGAAACCCTCCAATGGTGAGTGTATGTTCAGAGTCGAGCTTTTTTTTAACCCAAAGAAATACATTTTAGACTCAAAAATAACCTTGAAAATTGTTAATTTATCGTGTATGCTCACTTGTCATGGTAACCTTCCTTTTGGCCTACAAGTACTGCAGTGAAAATCAGGTCTTTCACAGAGAACTAAATGTACAATCATTGTGGTCTACCAAAATGTTAGGCACTCCCCAGTGATTATAATCGTTTACTTGATACCACAGGCTGGTTCTCCTGATCACTAAAAACTGCATCAACCCATGGTATTTCTGTAAAAGCTCATCTTCTCCTGCTTCTTTTCTATTCATTTCGGTCAGGCACATGCATAGTTGAGTGAAAAGTTGAACTTGGGCAAATAAACTCCTACAGATTTACCCCGGCTGTTGCAGTTTTAAGCAAACAGGAGCACCAGTCCCAGTTATCAGGCAAGCGATTAGAATTATTTTGGGGTGCCTAACATTTTTGATTTTCATCCACACCCTAATTTGCATATGCAAATTCTGATTTGGTTCGGGCAGGCAGAAGGATTCAGTGGAATCTGAATCCTGCTGAAAAAGGCCCAATCCTGGTCGAATCCTGAACTGAATCCTGGATTCGGTTCTGTCAAACGCCAGTTCAGTTAGAAACTTAGAAATCTTGGGTTTGGTGCATTCCTAAAGAAGAGGGACAAAAAAGTTGTCATGTGTAGCGTGGCAAATTTTTTGACCATGCCCATTTTTGTGGCCACACCCCCTAATTACCATGTTTAGGTTATGAAATTTTAAACATATTTCTGTGTTTTGTTTTTGCCTTTAAGCTGTGAGTCAAACTTTCCCCAAGGGACTTTTTCCTTTTCTGGCTGTTCAGTACAGAGAAAAGCAGGACTTTCCAGTACAAAAGAGGGATAGCGGGTTGAGCTGTCAAAAGCGGGACTGTCCCTATAAAAACGGGACCGTTGGGAGGTATGTCAGTGGATATACCTTTCCTTTAACTTTCATTTTTGCAAGTATACTGCACTGGAAAACCCACTAAGCAAACATCAGTTTTACTTTTTATGTTACTGAGACAGCATTTATATAGATGCATTCAAAATATCCGTTTAGTTGAATATGCTTCTCATACATCTGAAATGGTTCCAATCTTATAACTGACTCAGATTTTTGAAAAACAGTATGCTCATAGTTACTAATTGCACTAGACTTTACAATAAATTGCACACCAATTAATTTTTATGATGATGTAATTATGTGAATTATACTGTACCTGTCCTCCCATGCTTTTTTTTTTTTGGTGGTTACAAAAAAAAAAATCTTTTTACCATTGTTCGTTATTGCCATTTGTAATTATTGCTGCATTATTAAAGGCACATCATAAACTGAAAAACATATTTGCTTAAAATGAGCATGTTAAATAGGATCTGTGTTAAAATGCACACTGCCTTCATTTAATTTAAAAAAAAAATGTTTTTCAATTCATAGCCATTCTAAAGTACTAATTGAATTTAACTGAATGTCCTGCCCCTCTCCCATCATAAACTGGACAATTTGTTCAGAGCTCCTTATCTGCCTTTGTTTTGAAACAAACACGAAATAAACACCTCTCTTTCTGAAAGCCAGTGCCAGACAACGTTGGATGTCTGCAGGCAGTGTCCAACTGGGCCAGCGGGACATAGGGTTGCCACCTGGCCAGTATTTTACTGGCCTGGCCGGTATTTTTCATGGTTGATCCCAATGTTATTAATAGGAAAAAAATATAAATATATAGGAAGGCCGGTATTTTTTTAAGAAAAGATGGCAACCCTAGCGGAACACCGGGAAAAAACCTGGTTGGCCCAAGGCCATGCAGGCCCAGATCCACAGAGCTGTTGCGGCGCACCACTGAGTGTGTGCACAATGCCCCCACGGGATGCTGCCACTCTGCTGAGGGCGTGCACACTACGTTTATCGGGCGACAGGCGTGTGCACTCTCTCGGCAGAGCGGCAGCGGGGAGGGGGCATTGCGCAAGCGCTCAGTGGTGTGCTGCCGCAGCTGTGGGGTCTGAAGGGGGTCCTGCAGGGCCGCCTTCAGGGGGACAAGTGGCCGGGGCTGAAGGGGGGCCCGGTCGAGGTGCAGTTTTCAAAGAGACGGGCCCCCATTACCCGCGCTGAAGTCTTCTTCTCCATGAATGTTGAAGTGCCGAAATTAAAGTCCTGAAGCGGCGAAAAGACCCAAATTCATGAAGGAGCCGACACAAATTCCTGAAGCGGTGGAAATTAACGAAGTCACGAAAGGAGCCGACGCTGAAGTCCTGAAGCCACGAGTTCAATTCTACTGACACCAATGTGGGTTTTTTTTTTAATCCCCTCTTCCCCAATGTTTTATTTTAATACTCTATAGACCCCTGCCACCATTTTTTTTTTGTTTTAATATTTTTTGGGGCCCCAATTTTTTTTAACTTGTAAGGGGGGCCCTGCCACCAATGATTATTTAAAAAAATATTTTCTGGGGCCCCAATTCTTTTTTAACTTGTAAGGGGGCCCTGCCACCAGGACTGGACTGAGAATTAAAATAGGCCTTGGCATTTCAGGTACACAAGAGGCCCATCAGCCCACATAGAGGCCCAAACAGCCCCCACCAGCCCACTAAACACTGACTTTCTATGGGACCTTATAGCAGCCCCTCTGGCATTTGCCCTAACCCACAAATGGCCAGTCCGGGCCTGCCTGCCACCAATGAGTATTTAAAAAAAAATATTTTCTGAGGCCACAATTTTTTTTTAACCTATAAGGGAGCCCTGATCATCAATAGCTTTTTATAACTTGTGTGTGGGCGGGGGGGGGGTTTACCTTTTTTAGCGCTGATGTCTGTGTGGTGTGGGTGGGATCTGGGGTGGGCGCATGGGGCCCTGTGATTTCTAATGGCGGCCCTGGGGCCCTGGCTAGCAGCCCCGGGCACCCCAGTCCGACCCTGTCTGCAGGCTGAGAATCTACTGCCCCACTGCTGTTCTGCTCCTTCTCTGCCTCCATCAAGCGTTATTTTCGCTGGGGTGCAGGCAGACGCAGTGGATTCCTGTGCTGAAAGGTAAAATTTTACATTTCGCACTTAAATCCCCCCACAGTTAGAAAGCCAAAGGGAGCAGCAGGACAGTGGATTCTCCCTAACCTAAACTGCTCTGTTTCCTAAGCAGCTCATTATCAGTGTAATGGTAATTATTTTTATCAACTTCTTCTCTGCTCGGCTAAACAGGATGTGACGAGATGTGCTAAAATAAAACAGGTTCATATTCTTAATTAAAACAATAGACAAAAAGTATTTTAGCTTAAGCCCTATTCATATCATTTATGCTGAAAAGGATTGTATACTGTCCCTTAATATGTACAGTTTTTTCAAGTAATAGCTCCTGCGTTTCTCATGGGTGGGCCGCTGAACTATACAAGTGTTTTACGCAAATCAACAATTGAGATGTATTGCACATCATATAAAGTGACATTTATTTTGTCTTCTGACAACTGCATGCATTTTTTTATGCTCCAACCTCACAGAATATTTTGCTCCGACTGTAGCAGCCTGCAATTTCACCTAACAAGCTATACTTAGCTAGACATATTTCTTTCACATATAAATACATAAAATGGCACTTAAACACTAATAATTACATGGTAGCGATTAATTTATGATATCAGATATTCCATTACTGAAAGCAAGATGAGATTTATTTAACATGCTGTTCTTGCTCATTCCACCAGTTTCTGAGTGGATCAATGTGATCAATGTGAATACCGCCTGTTATAGTTTAGCGCTAATCCTTGGATCTGAAAATTGTCCTGCTGAAATATGCAGGCCAAAAAATAGCCTTTAACTTGGCATTAGCATTGGGTGCATGCAGGACAGGATACTAATGCCAGCATGGGGACTGATTTCATCCTGCCAATTTTCAGCCCTGTCTGGCATTATTCTAAAGGTGGCAATACATGTTACAATTAAAAATCTTTCCTACAACCATTGGTCATGGGAAAGATTGTTCATTTTCTCTACAAACGTTAAAGGGAAAACGCATCGGTTAATAGTGCTACTCCTGCTGAATTCTGCACTGAAATCCATTTCTCAAAAGAACAAACAGATTTGTTATATTTAATTTTGAAATCTGACATGATGATTGTCAGTTTTCCAGCTGCCCCCAGTCATTTGACTTGTACTCTGATAAACTTCAGTCACTCTTTACTACTGTTGGAGTGATAAATCCCCCTCCACCCAGCAGCTTAAAGGGGTTGTTCACCTTCAATCAACTAGTTGGTTTCAGATAGAACACCACAAATAAAGACTTTTTTCAAATGACGTTCTATTTTCTATGTGACTGTTATAATATTGAAGTGTAAAGTGTCATTTTCCACATTCTAAAGCAGCTCTAGGAAGGGGTGGGGTGTCGCCGACCCTGTAAACTATTTTAAAGTGACACATTTAATTGATACATTTCTTCTGTTTGTCCCTGCTGAGCAGAATCCCTGAGTTTCATTACAGGCTGCGGTTAGAATTGAACCCTCAGCCCTCCCTCTTGAGCCCTCAGCCCTCCCTCATGAGACGTCAGCCCTCCCTCTTGCGCCCTTAGCCCTCCCTCTTGAGACATCAGCCCTCCCTCTTCATGCCTCATTCCTCCGTCTTCAGTTCTCCGCCTTCTGCCCTCAAGCCTCTTCCCTCAGGTAATTTCCCTTCCCAAATAACCAAGGGAAGAGGCTTGAGGGCAGAAGGCGGAGAACTGAAGACAGAGGAATGAGGCGTGAAGACGGAGGGCTGAGGGCTCACGAAGGAGGACTGAAGACAGATACCTGACTGCAGCTTTGGAAGATGGGTGAGTTAAAAAGCACCCAACGCTGCATTCCATAGCCGTAGGAGGGCGCATGCAGGACATCGTTTTGACGCGACAATGTCCTAAAATGCGTTCTGTAGAAATACCAGAGACACAAACATTACACTTTAAACTTAGATTTTGGAAAAACAGTAAAAAAAAATAAATCATGGAAAGTAATTGAAAAAAAGTATTCTGGGGAACAATCTAAAAACAACTGAAAATGAAAAGTGTTTGGAAGGTGAACAACCCCTTTAAAAACAGAACAACCAGATAACAGCTCCCTAACACAAGGTAACAGCTCCCTGGTAGATCTAAGGTCTAACAGCACTAAGTAGTAAAATCCAGGTCCCAATGCAACACATTCAGTTACATTGAGTAGGATAAACAACAGCCTGCCAGAAAGCAGTTCCCTCCTAAAGTTCTGAAAGCACATGACCAGGCAAAATGACCTGAGATGGCTGCCTACACACCAATATTACAACTAAAAAAAATTATGAAATGAAATTTTATATTTTAGAGTTAATTATTTGCAGTGTAAATTTAGAAAAAAAAACTACATCATAAAAATCATGACAGAATCTGTTTAAGAACTGAATTGTCAGATATGCTTGTAGAAACAATTGTACCTCTATCTGAGCACTCAGCATTAACATATTGTTGATGTTCGGCACCCTATAAAAATTTCCATCCTGGTTGGTTGATGAGGTGACTAATATCCAATCCTTTTGCCAATATTCACCTCGTCTCCTACCATAAACGCACCTATGTTTGGCGCGTGTATGGCCCTTCCATATAGGGTACAAAACCATTACCTGGAGTGTTTTCTTTTCCTTCTATATTTACAAACCATCTGAACCATTGCAAGAACAAAGATTTGAATGCATGTTACAGTTCAAGGCACAAGACCTGAAATCCTTCAGTTTGGCCCAGATAAGAATACAGTAAGATGCTATTAGTAGAGTGACACAGATCAGTGATTATGTGCACTTGGTTGAGGTCAGATTAAGTACAGCTATACTATCACTGTGCAACATACTATGCTGTTCTGCCCTTAGATTACCTGCATACCTGACTTTTCACACAGTAGTCTTTGAACTTGCTAACCTAGTATACTATACTATAATTGGTCCCTGTAGTTATTCCACTGTTTCTTCCTTGTTGATGTTTCATCTGTATGGTAGATAGCTGTGTTATGAAACTCTAAGGGCATTGTTTACCATTTATATGGTGATTTCCTGAAAGCTGGAGGAATGCAGAGCAAGTCCACCAAGTGCCATGGGAAAGTGACTGGATGAGACACTATTGCAGTGAGGAAAATGTTATGTTTTAATTACATAAATAAGCCAAAGGGGAATGTGATTGGCCTCAATTTATTTCCTGTATATAGTAAGTAAAATATAACTTTATCGCCTAATCGCCTAAATCTGTACAGGACATTTCTTCTATATGTATTTGCATTTATGGTACAGGTATAGGACCTATTATCCAGAATGTGTGGGACCTAGTGATTCGGATCTTTCCATAATTTGGCTCTCCCTAACTTAATACAATAGGTTTGTTTTGCTTCCAATGTGGATTAATTATTTTTTAGTTTTATCTATTCTACAAAGGCATTTATGCAGAGGGTGAAGTACAATATTCTGGAATGGTCATCATAGTCCCTGACTTGAATATCATGGAAAATCTATGGCATCATTTGAAGCAGGGCTGTCCATGCTCGGCAGCTGTCAAATTTAAGTGAACTGGAGAGATTTTGTATGGATGAATGCAGTGTTGGACTGGGCCAGCGGGACACCGGGAAAATACTTGGTGATCCACATTTGCAGGCCCACGGGACTGTTAGCCAGGGCCCCCCTTCCGACCGTGGTCCTTACATTGTTTACACTGTAATCCCCTGTAGTGTTCACTCATGTTGATGGGTTTTCCTGTCTCCTGTTGTATTCTGTCTTCCCTATACTACCTGTTTGTGCCCTACTCTGCCCTCCCTATGTTCCTTGTGTGTGCTTTACTCTGCCTGCCCTATGTTCCCTGTGTGTGCCCTACATTGCCTGTCCTATGCTTCCTGTGTGTGCCATACTCTGCCTGCCCCATGCTCCATGTGTGTGCCCTACTCTGCCTGCCCTCTGCTCCCTGTGTGTGCGCTATACTCTGCCTGCCCTATGCTCCCTGTGTGCCATACTCTGCCTGTCCTACGCTCCCTGTGTTTGCCATACATTTCACACCCTATACTCTGTGTGTGTGTACCATAATCTGCCTGTGCTATGCTCCCAAAGTGCGTGCCATACTCTGTCTGTGTGTGGCATGCTCTTCCTGCTGGAAGTGAACCTGGTAGTGGTTTGTTAGCATTTGATAATACTTATTAGGGGATCCCCAAAATGTTTAATCATGTGCTAGAGGCTGCTATGCTATCCACGGGGGGAGAAAGGAGGTATATGTATTTAAGGGAATGTCTTAATATGGTTAATAGTCTTGTTTCACATATGAGTGATCGCTCTGCAGTGAGCACCAACCATTTGGTTTTTTAGTGTGCCGTCACCATTATTGTGGACATGGTCTTACATGATTAGACAGCACTGCTGTATGCCGTGTGAGATAAATGCCAGCTTTAATTATACCTTAATGAGGTACAGGTATTAGGACCTGTTATACAGAATCCTCAGGACCTGGGGTTTTCTGGATAACAGATCTTTCTGTAATCTGGATCTTCATACCTTAAAGGAACAGTAACACCAAAAACGGAAAGTTTTTAAAAGGCATGACAATGTAATCTACTGCTGCTCTGGTAAAACTGATGTGTTTGCTTCAGAAACTCTACTATAGTTTATATACGCAAGCTGCTGTGAAGCCATAGGGACATTCAATTAAATACTCGATACACAGTAAGTAATGGATAAGTTCTGAAGAATCCCATTGTATACTACAGAGATGCTCTGTTATCTGCTGTGTATCCTGTGCCTTTTCTTCTTTTTTCCATCTTGAGTGTCTGCCCCCATGGCTACACAGCAGCATGTAGAGTAGAGTTTCTGAAGCACACACATCAGTTTTACCAGTGCAGAGCAGCAGTAGATTACATTGTCATGCCTTTTAAACACTTTCAGTTTTTAGTGTTACTATTCCTTTTAGTCTACTATAAAATCATGTAAACATTAAATAAACGCAGTAGGATTGTTTTGCTTCCAGTGAGGGCTAATTATATTTTGGATCAAAAGCAAGGTACAGTTTTATTATAACAGAGAAAAAGAAATTAAAAAAAAAAAAAACATTTTTTTTTTTAAAATGGAGTCTATGGGAGAAGGCCTTTCTGTAATTCATTGCTTTCTGGATAACGGATCCCATACCTGTATCAAGATTCTGTACATAGGCCTCTCCATCTCCAGTAAGGGGTGTTGGGGGATAATTTTGGCATGCCTTACAAGTATGCAGCATAAAGACAGGCTTGCAGAGGGCCTGACATGAAACAAGCTGCACATCAATTACAGCAGAAAAAAAATATAAACAGGAGGATTAACTGTTTACTTAAAGCTAGGATAAGTCTGCTTGTTTTTCAGTCAAAGAAGAACACAATGTCCTGTTGTATCTGGTTTCAAGAGCGTGGTGTTTATCATCTCTCCCTGTGCTGTGGTTGGTAGGAATGAGCAGCAAAACCTCTCCACCCACCCGAGTCTCCCCAGCTCTCCTGCTGAGGCCTCTGCTACAGGACAGTGAGGAAGGCCCCACAAAGGCACATTCCCTCAGTGATCTCACTAACTGCCTGTCACGAGCTGACATATTGACCCACAGCTCGAAGAGGGGAAAGAATGGAGTGGCAAAAATAAAAGGCCAATTCCTGGAATTGAGCAGGAACAGCTACCGGGAGAGCTTGTAAACACTCCCCATGTGCTTGAAGCTACACAGTCACTCCTACACCCCTGCACAGGCCAGCCAATGAATGAGTGCAAAGCACATAAACATGGGAACACGGGGGAGGACGAGGAGAAGGAAGATAGGGGAGAGAGTTTAGATCTCTGCTTTTTCTGCTAAATCCATCTTCTGCCAGCCATGTCTGTTTACTGCCCGCTTGTGACCCCCCCCCACCCCGTTTTTCTTGCTTGTCTCACAGAATGCTCTAAGCATATTCATGTTATTACCTTTGTTTCACAGTGGGATTCTATTCTGCCTGCTTATTGTATTATTTATAGCAGGGGTCCCAACCTTTTTTTGGTTCGGGGAGCGGTGTCAAGGCAAAACTTTTTTCAAGGGCTGGGGGGTTGGCGGGGGTCTGCATCCAATTTTAGTACGCCTCGTTAATTGCGAGGCTAGGCTCAGTTGCCCAGTTCAGGACTGTCCACGTCTCGGCGTTTGGGGACCCCTGATTTATAGGTTATAGTGTCATGTAGCACAATTAATATATTTTAAAAGAATTCCTTGGAAAATAATTTCTCATGTACACCAGCATTGCCATGTAACCTTTGTGAGTTCATATTCATTAACATTCCCCATGCATGCCAATGCTTCTCCCCTTCAAACAGAACCTTTTTCAGCAGAAGTGACTTGCATGCATTACTGCTAGCACATCTACAGCACAACGCATCCCCTCAGTACTGCATATATTTTTACTTATTAATGGAGAGTCATGGGTGTTATGCAAATTGTTTAACTACCCACACTCCAAAGCTTCTCAATAGATCATATCTGTAAATGCATCCTAGAAGAAATAGTGAGAATGTAAATTGAATCCTAAATTTTTTTTATACAGGTGGCCTGCTGTGTGGGTCATCTAATTACCACAGCCTGCAGAGAAAAAGTGGCTCCTCAATCATCTACTCCTTCATGCGGCCCCAGTGACAGACACGGTGTCAGCCTGTCTGGCTCTGCACTGAGCAAATTTTGTTGCAAACTTTCCCATTTTCGTGCTGCAATCCACTTAGTGTAGCAATCAGTCATAAGTCAAAATAGTCCTTGACATTTTAGGTACACAGAGTTGCAAGTAGACTCCCACCAGCCCAATAATCGGTGATACTCGATGGTAGGCCTGCTGTAAGATGCCATAGACAGTCATTAATTATTGTGCTGGTTGGGGGCTGCTGAGGAAACACAATTGCCTCAGTGTGCCCTTGCTGTAAAGCTGTTGTTATGCCTAATATAGCTTAAAGGTGGCCATACACATAGAGACCTGCTTCGTTTTCCGAAATCGCCCGAAACTTCGGAAAACGAAGCCCTGCGTGTGCTTAGTACAGGCGACTTTTCATTATAGAGGAAGGGAAGGCACGTGAAGGGAGTTCGGGTAGATTGTTGCCCAGAAGAGCAGGCAATTAGTCACCAGGCAGCTAAATCTCCCCAAATCTGCCCCTGTGTCACTACCCTAAAAGCCTGTTGCAGACAGTGCAGAAGTGAACCCAAGAACCCAGTTCTAGTAGACAGTGATCTTAAGCTCTGTATAGAAATGAGAATTAGCTGGCATTCAATCAAGATATTTTAGTGTGAAGACACACAGTGCCACTAGTAGCAGCTACTTGTCATGGCTACAAAAACAGACAATGCTGATAATCTACTGATAATAGAGTCTACGTGTTTTTGAAGAGGCAATTCTTCATTTTGTCTACAGGGTATTTTCTTGTGTTTTGTAGGCATCGCAAGTAGCTGCTACTAGTAGCTCTGTGAGCCTTCATCCTTATCCCACTTCATTGAGATAATTAGCACATACATATTGTTAGTGTTCAGGACTCACACAGGGCCTGCCATACACTTAGACCCCCACCAGGTGCAGGTGTGCTGTCTCTGTAGATATTTCCCATCACAGTATCATTGTGCAACAATGCATTATATTTTTTATGCTGCTGCAGAATCAATCTTGTTTTTGATGCACAAGGTGACTTTGGTTCTTGAATCACAAGGAGCTGGAACCGATTCTAGGCTTTGGTGGACCAGACCTAGACTTTACAAAATGCCTAGAAAGCAGAGTCATCCACTGGTCTTCTGCCAACCACACGGCTGTCAAGCCAGACTGGATAACTTCTGGTTTTAATCTCACTTATGCTTTCCATGGCTAGAATGTATATTTGTGTTGCTCAGAGTAAGGCCCAATGTGACTGCAGATTACTGATATATATATATATATATATATATATATATATATATATATATATATATGTGTGTGTATATATATATATATATATATATATATATATATATAGTCCAGTAGTACTCGCACTCAATACTTTATCCATCCAGTGGTGCACGATAATAGAATTCATTCAGTATGCAGATGATCAGCACCCTCTGCTTCCAAAGTGAAACAACGTGTTTATTCATCAAATACACATCATAATCCAACGTTTCGGACCCACATGGGGCCCTTTTTCAAGGATGTATATATGTATGTGTATATATATAGATATATATATATGTGTGTGTGTGTGTGTGTATATATATATATATATATATGTATGTATATATATATATACATACAAATCAAGCAACATAAACGTATTTCTTAATTTTGTGTAGGTGGCTGTTACTGACTGGAAAGTGAAGCAAGTTGTATTATGATAAAAATGTCCTTCAGTGCAGCACCGCAGGGATATTCCTGTACAGACATGATCATATCAGGTCTGTGACTCCAGCTCAGATCTCAAGTCAGATAGAGCTTGTTCTATGCAGGGAAGTTGAGAGAAGCAAATTGGATTTAAAAGAGCAGCGATTGCTTCACATAATGCACTGCTTCCACCCCAGCAGGAGCAGCAGCTTATGCACTGCTGAAATGGGCTACAGCACTCCACCTTAAAACCTGACTTGACAAGTATCTGGACTGGAAGCCGGTAGTCACTGTCTGTGCCTGTATGTGCTGACTGAGAAGGGAGTGTCCGTAGCACTGGATAGTGTTGTCTCAATGTTATGTAGCAGAGCACTTCAGAACAAGATAAGAGAAACCCCCTGAGGGACAGGCAGTATCGACACAGACCCAGGGAACCCGTGCTTGACTAATAAATAAAGGGCAAAGTTGCATAAAGCTTTCGGGCCCATTCTTGGAAGACACCATGAGCTACAAAGCCATCTCATAACTGCACAATTAAGTCACAACTGAAGTTCCAGTCAGTTTATCATTTGCCCTGCTAAATTGTAGTGATCATTTTGGTTGGTTACAATAGCAGAAAATAGTAAAGCTTTTGTTTTATGCTGATAATTACACTTGTTTTACGTGAAGCGTTATTCTTTAACAAAAAAATTGTGTAAGCTTTGATGGACACGTGGTGAATTCCCCTGGCCGAGCTATGTGGATATAAGCAGATTTCAGGAGGTATGCATACTAAAATGCCTTTACAGTTTTTTAATAACATCCCAAAGCACTTGCCTGCCCACTGTCCTGAAGCAAGGGGTTTCTCTAAGGTTCCATAAGATGGTTAAAGTCACAGTGTCACATTACTTTAAACAGCTTTTAAATCTCCAGTAAAACATGAGCTTTTTTAAAGGGCTTAGGCCATTAAATGCCTTAACCTGTAGGTTGCAACTCATGTGGTTTAGGGCAGATGTTACAATAATGTGAAATTTCTTTCCATGGTAAAAAAAAAAATATGAAAATGAAACTGGTTTCTAATCACATTTTTTGGGTCAAAAAGTATAGTCCCCAAATTAATTTGGATATCATGATAAATACGTTAAGTTACCCTGGCTTAAATTTTGCACTGCTTTCTGTAACCAGCACCTCGGTAGCACAAAAGGAAGAACCCAAGCTTGTTTTCTGCAGGAGTAAAAGACTGGTCTTCTTAGAAGATCACAGAATATCCTTTTTAAGCTGCAAAGGGTTGCCAGTCTGAATTGCCACAGTATTTCAGTGGCCTATGACCATTAAAATGAGGCCCTTCTCTCTCAGGGCTTTTTACTTTAAAGAGCCAGAATAAGAGTAAATACCAATCAATTAGAGTAGAAGAATGGTTTGGCAGAGATTTCTAAACTAATTCTTATTTTCCAGCTCTGTTGCCAGACCTATGAGTAGCCTTGATGGCAAGATATAGAAATGGCTTCTGAAGTGAAGGTTTGTAGAGTAAAGATGGGTATACACTGTAACATCTGATCATATATATTATCATGAAGCAAGCAGATCTTTACTCAATTTGGCCACCACCCAACTGGGCCAAATCAGAATAATCAGTTTTTTCAGCCTCCCGGGCCAGCACCTGGATCATAATGTGGTGCCAGAGGAGACCTGTTGTAAGAGGGCTGCCTGAAATCTCCAATGTGGTCTGCCCAGGCCTTTTTTCACCAGATATTGGGCCGGCAAGTCCTTTAGTATGGACTCACAAACAGTCTGAAGTAGTCAGCTTTTTTTTTTTTTTAGCTTGTCTATGGCTACCTTAACATTATAATCAGCCATTCATGTTCGGATATGTGGGCATATAAATGCTTAAACAGAAAAGAGAATATCTATCGCTTCTGCTCTATACACTGGGTGTTGCCATTTTGGAGTCAGGAAGAATGTTTCCCCCCTCTGAGGCAAATTGGAGAGGCTTCACATGGGTTTTTTTTGCCTTCCTCTGGATCAACTAGCAATTCGTTAAAAAAAAAGTTAAAAGGTTGAAAACTTGCTGGCTGTGTGGTTTTTTTTCTCCAACCTAATTTACTATGTTCGTATATAATAATTTACAATATTACACTGCCTTATGTTTTACTATATACAAACAATTAAGATTTTGGTAATGTTTTAACATTTTCAAAATTTTATTGGTTTCACAGTTGTTTCATAATACTGTATTGGCCACAGAGGTTACTTTTCAAGGATTACAGTAGAAGTATTTTCCATATTTGTGTTTTGGTTTTTTTTTCACATTTAGAATTAGACAGGAGTCACGAGCTCAGCGCTGCTGTTTTATGGCCCTTTCCCATAAAGGGTATTTTGTTTCTCTGTCTGTGGGTGCTTACGACTTTACTAGTGTATGTTACTGAAAGCATTAAAATCTTCAACTCTTTGGCTACATCTGTTCAGCCTGCAGTCCACAGTTTGGTTAGTTGGGAAGCACTGAAAAAATAATTCTGTTGCCTATAACAAAGGGATGATAAAAGAACGTCCTCATTTATCTGAACATTCTAAAAAGAAATTATCTGTGCATTGAAAAAACTCAGTGATTTTTTTTTTTATTGAAAATACGTTTAACATTTATCTTCCAGAATACAAGTGTGACAGTTGGAGTACGCTGTTGCCAGCTGTTGTATCTTACTTCATTTCATTATTTCATCAAGTGTTCGCTTTGCAACTATTTAATATCCATGAACTTTTTTTTTTTTGCAGTGTATGTCTCCTCGTCCAAGATGCTTATGGGATGTTCAGTGAAGTCCAATTGCAGGCTGCAGATTTGTCAGCAGATTACATGGATGTTTATAGCAAACGGTGGGAAGGCAAATCCTGCCGTCTCACTGGGATGAAGATCTTGCAAAGGACTACAAAAGGAAGGTTAGAATTATTTGATCATATAACATATACATATTACATTTCTGTTTGATCCTAAAAACAATTCATGCTTAGTATTGGAATGAAGTGTGTGAAGTGGGACTCCTGATGTCTTTATATTACAGCATTATGTCACGATCCTATCTGAAAACTTTTTCATTCTTGCCTTTAGACCAAGGCCAAACAGGCCAAATTTCGGAGTGGAAGTTTATGAAAGTCTGTTGCAGGGATTCCTCATAGCTCTCCCCAGCAATTACTGGTCTAGAGCATAATCTTAATTAAAAGAGGAATAAAAAATATGAAGATGAAAAAATTCCATATTTTATATACTGAATTTATTGCACCAGCCTAATGTTTCAGCTTCTCAATAGCACCAGTCATCCAGGACTTCAAACCTGTCATAAGGGGTCACCATCTTGGAAAGTGTCTGTGACACTCACATGCTCAGTGGACTCTGAGCAGCTGTTGAAAAGCTAAGCTTAGGGATTGTCACTAATTATCCAGCAGAAAATGAGGTTTTTCTGTTTGTTAATGACTGATTATTAAATTACAGTCTTATCATAAGCCCTGGGTACAGTTTAAACCAGGGTTTGTGATCTTGTTTCTTATGTCAGTAAATTCATCCTAGTGTGTATACCATTCCTTACCATAGAGTTCTGAGTGGTTAGCACCAATTACTATTGAGAAAACTGTATTCATAAGAAGGTGCCCAGCCATAATTGCATTTGTATGCTCTTCAGTTATATTCCTTTGTCTCAATATTGTCAAGAGAATCCTGCAACTTCTAGTCCAGCACTGCTGCTTATAGTTCCTCTCCTAGGTTTTGCCATTCTGACAGTTTCACCACATGTTTGTAAGGTTCTAGGATTTTAGGGTGAGCATTAATTAACCACTTCAAAAGTAAGCAATTACATTCATTTATACTTGTGTTCTCTCTGTTATAAACTAGTATCTAACCACAGGTTTTTAACATTATAGTTTTTAGATGGTCAACTTAAATGGGTCACTGCTAGGGGGACAATGCATTGCAATACTGCAGGTTTGTATAGGTATGGGACCTGTTATCCAAACTGCTTGGGACCTGGGGTTTTCCAGATAACTAATCCTTCTGTAATTTGGATCTTCATACCTTAAGGGTAGGGGTTCATAGGCAGATTCGGGGACATTTAGTCGCCTCTTCTTCGGGGCAACAATCTCACCTGCCTTTCCGTGGGCTTGAATGAAAAGTTGCCAGCACGGCTCTTTGTTTTCCGAAGTTTCCTCCTGAGACAACCTCAGGCAACTTCAGAAAGCGAAGCACCGCATGTCCCGCTGACGATTTTTCATTGTAGCCAGTGGAAGGCAGATAGTCACCCAGAATCCGTTTTAAAAATTTGAATTTTTTGGATAAAATTTAGTCTGTGGATGGCAGCCTTTCCATAGAAATTTTAGAAATTGGGTTTCCAGATAACAGATCCCATACCAGTAATAGGTGGCAGACTCTAAAATATAGATCTATTCTAAGAAAACCCCTAAAGAGTCCATAAACAGGCCGTGTCTTGTTGTACCCTTCTGCATTTAGTCACCATTTTTTGCTTTGGGGCATACCTCCAATACCCAACTGTGCAAGGGTAAATCCTGTGACTGGAAAAGTCAAATAAACATGATTTGAAATTCAGACATTTGGGAGAATAGGACTGTTTGTATACATTTAGTCCGGAACAGACTAATGAAGTATATGTAATGTATGTCTTTTCACTTACCTTTCTATATTTGAGCCCCTGATAAAGACCGGTTCACGGTCGAAATGCATAGGGCAAATGTTTTTATTTTGTAACCTTTTCTTTTCTTTTTTCTGTTAATGAATCTTTTTCATATAGAGTGTGCAACCACCCACTTGCACCATGTTCCCCCCAGGCATGTTGTACAATAACATCATTGGTGTTTATGTTACTGTTCTGCTTTGCTAGCCACAATGTAGTGGGACCAACAGTACAGATGGAATTCTTTTGACCACGATTAAAGGAAGTTAGATAGATATAGGATACTGTGGTTAAAGGGGGATAAACATGTAGTTACTTAACTTGATATGGCTAATAGTGTTTGGTGTGATTGTGTGGAGCAGTGGAACCAAGTTATGGTATATCTAAATTGAACTCTAGCTGGAGAGCCCCTTGCCATCTGCTTTTACAGATATGACAGCCCCAAAATGTGTCAGAAGAGAAAGCAGTTCAAGCACTGTGTCAGCAAGCTGGTCCCTAAGGGGTTGTTGGTTGCTAAAACTGGCTGTGTGGGGACAGGCTAGTATAACATGAAAATAAGAAAACTCATGCAAAATCATAGCTAAATGCAACATCTTCCAGGAAGGTAAACTCCCAGCTTGTTGTCTGATTTTGTTTTTAATATTGAATTGTATCTTTTATTTTACTGCAGTATATTACTTTTTGTCATTATCCATTTAACATTCAGAAAGACTCACTGCAGTATGCAGGAATGCAAACAAAGCAAATAGACTCTGAGATGTTAAGCAAATTCACCTTAGGAAATACAGTACAAATCAGATTTATTGCTTGGGTACATAATAAGTTTCTCACTAACATTCATGCTAGAAATGTTTTTTCTTTCACGGCAGTTTGACTCAGGGGCTACTTTAATTAAAATTTTCAATTCCCTGCTTCCCAAACCTCTCTTCTCCCTAACATATTATATTAATGTATATATTCATAGATTGCTCTATATTACCAGCAATATGCTGCTTTTTATTCATATTTTTATGCACTCTGCACAATGGAAATATGTTCATTAATATGATATTAACCTAGTTATATAAAGAAAAGGAAAGAACAGAACTGCACAATTCTGATTCATTTATTTTATTGTTTTTCATAGCTTATTCTATCTATCCATCTTAGTCTAGGAGCATATTTTATCTCTTCAGTTCTTCCTTAATTGGTATGTCAGTTATTATTCATTATCAATGAATTAACAATAGTTTTTTTTACCTTTTACCAATGCTTACCTGTAAGAGTTTAAGATTCAACACAGTCCATAAGTGTATGAAGTGTATGAGCATTTTCAGTGGGGTGTTCGTGCTTGGTGCAAACATCAATTAAACTGCATGCACAGATTACTGATTCAGACAATTCTTTTCCTTGTTTTTGTTCTAGTTCAGAAAAACATTTTAATGGGAAATAATTGGTAATGCTTTAGAAAAATGTTTGATAGTTTATATGGTATTTTTCCCTCTTCAGAGTAATAATCCTGCATCCAAGGGGTGCACTTTTACACATGCTATGGTTTTGCGTGTCATGGATGATGCTACAGAAGCATTTTTCCTGTTATATGTAGCAGCTGCTTCTCAGCAAGTATAGCACTCCAGGGACTTCTATGTGCCTTACTAACCTTCTGCCCCCTCCCTAAAATAAAAGTATCCATCATTGAAACTATATCTTGTAGCAGAAAGAGATAAAACCTTGAGAAAGTGCTGTATGTTTAGATCAGGGATGCAACAAATCCAGGATTTGGTCTCAGCCGAATCAGAGATTTTTTTCAGCCTGGCGGAACTGAAACCGAACCCTACAAAATGTGTAAAATCTGGAGACATCACTGATTCCCGTCCACAAGTCTGCAATTTCCACCCCCCCTCAACACTGAAGGTTCAGTATTCATCCGCATCCAGAATGAAAGGGGTTGATCCATGCCTGGTTTAGATAAATTTAAATTTGGGGTATTTTATATGATAACACAGTGTACTTTTACTTGCATGGGTCATAATATGTGAACATATTATTTTTTATACAGAGCCAACATTTCTCACAGGAATTACTGAGAGCACACATAAATCCCTGACCCAGTAGAGCTTACAGTCCATGGTCCCTATAACATGCACAAATGGTCAATATTAACAATAAACCTTCCTGTATGTTTTATAGTGTGGAAGGAAGCCCATGCACATCCTGGGACCTAAGGCTGCAGTGCTAAGTAGTGTGTCACAAATGGAGGTTTTCATCAATTTACCAGACCACAGTCAAGGCTAATTGCACATTGTGTATTTGTTATGCCAGTAAGGAAGATGCCCTGTGTGTGTAGTAACAGGCTTGAATGGGATTCCCCAGTCCCTGTGCACACTGGTCAGATTGTGGCACACTTGACTTGTTTTCTGGCTAAAATCTGCTCCATGTCCATTATGACATGTGGATCCCATTCATGCTTACACACACTCTCCATACACTCCATACTCCGAATTTCTTGAACACACACACACACCATACTCCATACTCCGAATTTCTTAAACACACACACACCATACTCCATACTCCGAATTTCTTGAACACACACACACAACATACTCCGAATTTCTTAA